>CANIUD010000033.1:0-367500 GCA_947470075.1 Closterium sp. Yama58-4
CCCCCCTGCCATCCCCCCTGCCATCCCCCTGCCATCCCCCCTGCCATCCCCCCTGCATCCCCCCTGCCATCCCCCCTGCCATCCCCCCTGCCATCCCCCCCCCCTGCCATCCCCCCTGCCATCCCCCCTGCCATCCCCCCTGCCATCCCCCCTGCCATCCCCCCTGCCATCCCCCTGCCATCCCCCCTGCCATCCCCCCTGCCATGCCATCCCCCCTGCCATCCCCCCTGCCATCCCCCTGCCATCCCCCCTGCCATCCCCCCTGCCAACCCCCTGCTGCTGCTCCTGCTGCCACTGCGCCCCATGCTCTTTCTCCCCCTGCTCGTTCCCCCATGCGCTTTCAGTACTGCTGAAATCGCACCCCAACCTCCCGCCCCCGGACCTGCCATGCCTGAACCAGCTACTCCTAGGACCGCCAAACCCGAACCTGCCATACTCGAACCTGCTCCCAAGCCTGCGCGTCTAGCTGCACTCGAGGAAGCCTCTCCGTTTGCCTGGTGCTGCTTAAAATCGTGCTGGCTGGGCCAGGGAACACCCCCAGGAGCAGCACTAGCAGCTGCCGTTTGTTTTGCTTTGATAGCCAGCAGTTTTTTCCGATTCTCTGCCAGAAGATCCTGGGGGGAGGAAAGACAAGAATGACTCGGCTTGGATAATATAAGATAGAACGCACGCAAGAAAAACAAGGAGAAGGACACACAACTGAACGACAGCTGTCCGCTGGCGCTGGCTCTCCGTGCGTTCCGTACTGCAGCTCTCCAACGCCCATCAACCCTCAGCAACCCTCACCAACCCTCACCAACCCTCACAAACCCTCAGCATCCCTCACCAACTCTCACCATGAGAATCTCTCTCGCACCTGAACGACAGCTGTCCGCTGGCGCTGGCTCTCCGCCTTGATCGCCGCGATTCCCCGCCGGATCTCCGCGTTACGCACCGCCGCGGACACCCCATCCGCGGGAGCAACGGGCGCAGCTGAAACCACCATCGTGGCTTCCCCTATCTCCGCATCTTGCGCCGCCGCTTGCGCTGCAGACCCGTCCGCGTGTGGCGGTTGACGTGTAGTAGCAGCAGCTATGAAATCTACGTCCAGGCGTCGCGCGGTACGCGGCGGCGGGTCCGCCATTGCTGCAGCCGCCGCGGACTGAGGAGGAGGGTCTGTCCGTTGTTCGCGTTCCGTATGCGGGTGTTCGGTGTTTTGGTGTTCCAAAAATAATGTCCTGAAGTTGATGTATAACTACAAATTGGAAACTAAAACAATTTCTGTACTAATTAGAGAATTATGAGAACTGCGGGATGTGAAATAGAATGCGCAAGTTTGTAAAGCTAAAAGCAGGAATACCAATCTGCAACAATGTTTTCTTATATCTATATTTACATTCGCCGACACATTATGCTAGCTTATGGCTCCTATTTCTTCTCCAACTACACCTTTCCTCTGACCCCACTCATATTTTCGGAGGCAGGTTTGGGGAAGTGGGCTTTTGGTTGGACCCAACTCACATCTATTGAGGCAAATTAAAAAGTTAAACATACAAATATGTTCCTCCTGTTCTTGCTCCTCCTGCTGATTCTCGCCCAACTGCTGCGCGTGTACCTGAGACTCCGTCCTCCCCTTCTGCTACCACACTGCCTCCCTCTTGCAAGGCCAATACTCTGACCACTCAGAAATTTGGCTACCCCTCTTCCTTCTCCTCCTGCTGCTCCCGCTCCTGCTGCTTCTTCCCTTATTGCTGCCCCTGTGCCTGGCCCTCCTTCCTCCCCTTCTGCTGCTGCACTGCCTTGGACACCGCTAAATCACCCTTCATCCTCCACAAGTCCAGCTGAAACGCACCCACTATCATGCTTCTCGTGAGGGAGAGCTGTCCCCTGCTGCCCCGCTGCTCACTCCGCCCACTCGAAGATCTGACTACCGCTCTTTCTTCTCCTCCTGCTGGCCCTGCCCCTGCTGCTTCTCCCCCTGCTTCTCTCCCTGAGCCTGACCCTCCTTCCTCCCCTTTTGCTGTTGCACTGCCTTGGACACCGTTAAAGCCCCCTTCATCCGCCATAGGTCCAGCTGAAACGCGCCCACTACCATGCTTCTCGTGAGCCGAGGCGGGGTGTAGAGCCCAGGCGCCAGGGAAGATGGGGAAAAGAAAGGTGTGGCTCGAGGGATGAACCTGTTGCTGCTGGTGCTGGAGGTGGTGGGCGGTAGAAGGCGGTTGACTTCGGTGCCATTGTGGAAG
The DNA here is from genome assembly GCA_947470075.1 of Closterium sp. Yama58-4. Taxonomy (NCBI): domain Eukaryota; kingdom Viridiplantae; phylum Streptophyta; class Zygnematophyceae; order Desmidiales; family Closteriaceae; genus Closterium; species Closterium sp. Yama58-4. The sequence continues at coordinate 2,223 of CANIUD010000033.1, forward strand.
AGAATGAGGGTTGGAAGCTGAGAGGAGAACACTGGAAGGAAGGGAGGGAAGGAGGGAGGGACGAGGTGGGAGAGAGGAAGGGAGGGAGGGAGGGAGGGAAGGAGGGAGGGATGGGGGGAGAGAGGAAGGGAGGGAGGGGGGGAAGGAGGGAGGAAAAACCTGGGTTTTTCTTCATAAGGTTCAGGATACCATGAGTCGACAGGCCTAAGCTTGTGAGTGCATCAGTGATGTTAAGGTGCAGTCAGAAGGCACAAACTGCCAGTATCAATGCAGGCGATGCAAGAGAACAGGAGAACCTCCCTCCCAGCAACGTCAGGTAATCGAGAGACAAGCCCAACTGACAAAGTGAAAGAATCATGCAAAAAGGATAATGGAAGGAGCCTCAAGTCGACTTTTGAGTCGACTCAAAAGTCAGGTCAGGTAATCAAGAGACACGCCCAACTGACAAAGAGAAAAAAAGAATCCTTGGAAAAGGATAATATGGAAGGAGCCTCAAGTCGAGCATGCAAGAGGGAGAACTCACTGCCAGTACCAATGGAGAATCGCTCGGCCACGTCAGGGAAACGAGAGACATTTCCAATCGGCAAAAAAAAGGAATCCTTACGAAGGGAGGCTGGAATCAGGAACACAAGAGAGTTGAAGCACTCACTGCCAGTATCAATGGAGAATCGCTCGGCCACTTGGGGGAATCGAGAGACGTCCAACCGGCCAAAGTGAATGTGGGGCCCTTGGCCGTACCTTGGAGGAACAGGGAAGGAAGGGCAAAGCAAGCCGCAATAATCAGTTCTTTTATATATATATATATAACCTTTTTTGGAGGGGGGCGGGGGGGAGGCGGGGGAGGTGGGGGGGCGGGGATGGGGGGTTGTTGGAGGGGGATATACATTTTTTCTATATGAAAGGCTTTGAAGAGCGTTGGGAAGCAACAAAAAAGGAACTAGATGGAAACTAGTTTGGAAACAAATAGTCCGACTCAAGAGAAAGTCCAGGGAAACTTTCTCTTGGGCGAGGATAGGAGGGGTTGAGGGGGCAAAGGGGCTTACTGGTTGGCGATGTCAACAAAGAGAGACATATGCTGATGGCACGGGGGGGACCAACTGGCATAGAACATGACCAGGCACGGTACGTTGGATGCTGGCGTGGCACTTTCCACTGGCGCTACTAGCTCCAGCTGGCGCGGGATCAGCTCAAGAAAGGCGTCCGATGCTGACGTGGCACAGAAGGAGGGGGTTGAAGAGGGGTCAGTAAGAGCATGAGAAATTGTGAGTGCGTCTGTGACTGTGTTTGTTCCAGTGTCTGTGGGCGCGTGGGTGCACCCATGCTCGGGGTGGGTGTGTGTGTGTGTGCGCGCGCACGCGCGCGTGCGTGTATGAGTGCGTGCGTGTGTGCGTGCGTGCGTGCGTGCGTGCGTGTGTGTGTGGGTGAGGGGAAAGTGCCTCTGTGTGTGCGCGCGTGCGTGCGCGACGTGCGTGTGTCCGTGCTTGTGTGCATTTCTCCGTGGACTGACCTGATGGGGTTGCTGGTGACCGTTGGGGGCAAAGGAGAAAGATCACTGCACACACAGGTGAATGAAAAAAAAAAAAAGACAGGCAGCGGAGGTGTGGATGAAATGTGAAGATAAGGGTATTGCATAGTGCGCGAGAGAATACGGAGGGAAGGCAGAGGAAAGAAGGAATGTGGATGGAAAAGGAGACAGGAAAGTGAGAATGGTGGGAACTGTGTTTCATGTGTTTCAAGAACCTCAAATTGACTCTGAAATCATTGTGTTTGCACACTCACGCATGAACACAAGGAGGTACCAGGCACAATTGCAGGGATCCATAGCCCACAGGAAAGTGATTATATAAGTCATGTCACACATGGACGGATGGTGTTTGCACACTCACACATGAATGCAAGGAGGTACCAGACACATATGCGGGGATCCACAGCCCACAAGAGAGCGATGAGAATCATCTGCAGCATGGCGGGGAAACAGGTATATTCTAGATCAGAAAAAATATATATACATATATATATATATATTAAAAAAAAAAACAAGGGATATGCTTGTGATCCTCGGAGCAAGAGGAAACAGGCATTTCCGGAGTAGTCAAGGAAGGCACGGCAAGAAAACACGCACTTGCTTGCTTTAGCTCTGGGCGGCAGGGAAGGCACAGAAGAGGTGGAGGAAAGACGTGCCTTGGTGTTGATTGAAGATAATGGAAGAGTATGGGCTTACGAGACACCCCAGAAGGGAAGGCGAGGAGAGAAGGGAAGAAGGGAAGACAAAGAGAGACGTGCCTTGGTGTTGAACATGATGGAAACATGGAAACAAAGGACTTTCGAGACAGCCCATAAGGAAAGGCAAGACGGGAAGGCGAGACGGGAAGGCAGCGAGAGACGTGCCTTGGTGTTGAACATGATGGAAGAAAACGCTGCTTCAGCTGTGTTGGCTCGCCATAACTGCGCTCACATCACATGGCAATGTCATGCCATTCATGGCATACCGTACCACGCCATGCCATTGCATGCCATATCATACAGAGTAAAGCATGCCATAAGCAGCAAACAAGTGCATTCTTAGGGTACATTCGGGGCACTGGTCTAACCTCTGGGCAAACCTCTGGTCAACACTGTAGCCAACCTTACAATTAGCACAATTGGTAAGAAATAGGCATGTTTTCGGTTGACCAGAGGTTTGACCAGAGGTTCTGACCAGAGCCCCGAATGTACCCTTAGTTTAGATGAGGTGATGCAGCTGCTGAAAGTGCACCTTCCAGACTAAATCAACGTTTGAAACACCGTCTGAGACGCAGTGGTGCTTCTTATTAGCGGTACAGCTTATACCTCACCCTGTATGACGCACTCATTGCACACCTTATAAGACGCTATACTACATAACAAGCAAAGATTCAACGTTCTAAACACCTTAAGAGACGCAGTGGTGCTGCACACTATAGGCGGTACAGCTGATAGCACACCTTGTAAGTCGCGCTGAGGAGAAGGCCGAAGAGAACATGCCGCTCCTGCCACGATTGGACCATTTTGGGGGAGAAACGAATTAGGAAATCGGATTTACGGCTGTGAGTGTTTAGAGTGGTGGAAAGGGAGAGAAAAGGATGTTGTCAGCATTCGTAAACAGAAAATTTGCCCTATCTGAGTAACCAAAGGGACCCATTCGAATCACCAGACATACCCATTTGTAGAGAACCGCAAGGTCTCTCGAGAATGAGTCTCCGGACACGACGGCGATCCGCACGGGGAGAACGGAGAGCACGGCGAGGAGATTAACTACGTAGTACGGCGTCATGAACGTGCTCAGCCGGCTAGTAGTTCCCGAATTCGCCGCTTCCTCCGCCGGATGTTCAGGCCGCACATCCATGGACTGCGATAACAGTGAGGCTCCAGCAACAAGTAACGAAATACTTTTTCGAGCAACAATTGTAGTACAATTCTAGTCCGTCGAATCAGCACCAAGCAATTGCCGAATCAGAGCCAAGGATTGGGCGAGTGTTACGCGAATCAACGGCTGGGTGGCTCAGGTGAGTCAAAGCAAGGACCAGACGCGTCAGGGGAAACGCGGCAACAGCGCTGCGCTGCAAGCTGCGTGTTCGTACAACCAGTACCACGCGTATCGGTGTGCTAACTTTGTGCCAGACTAGACTATCTTTCGGCCATTTGCATAAAGAGAACCATGCTGTGGCGCGACGTAAGTGGGGGAGATCAGAATCTATCACCTTCTGGACGCGGTTATAATCGTTTTTGTGAGTTGTAGAGACGGAAATCGGGATTGCAGTACGGTTTGTTGACACTGAGCCCTGATCCTCAATCTTGTCCGCTGGGCATCACCAGGATGTGAATCCGGGCGCGCTAAGTGCACATCCGAATCTCGATACTGTTCGATATTGCAAGGCACAAGAATATCAAAGCAGTTGAACAAGATGTTCCAAGTAAAGGTTTCAACTGAAATCTCGTGTGAGCATCACATTCAGAGACTAGTTTTGTTGCACACATAAAATCCGCGTCCAAACACTCTGCTAGGTACTCCCGTTTAAAACACGTGTTGATTGAATGGATGCTTCATATAATGCACCCATGATCAGGGTGTGCAGGATTTAGGGTTCAACGGTAGGTGCAAACCACATCCAGAGAATGGAGTAGTCAAGTGTGATTTTAGGTGATAACGGTAGGTGCAGTACGGCCAGTAAATTCCTCGATCTTGGAGACCTTGATAGCCACATCAACCTGATGTGGAGAAGGAAAAGAAAGGATGGATGGAGAGGGGGTGAGATACATACCGCAAAAAGTGCAAGGGCAAACAAAGCAACAGCACAAGACACAAATGTTAAAAAAGTAAATGTTGAAGACTGTTCACAAAAGGGCACACATGTCAACCCAGCTGTCCTATTAGAGCTCAGCCATATGATGGATAGTGTACCCAAAAAGAATGGAACAAACAGACAAACAAAAAAGGGAACAGAGGAATTTACAAATATCAACCAACCAGTACATACCAGAGGAGCAAGTACATCAGCCGGGTTGCCATCAATCTTGGAGCTATCTGCCACGTATTGCTCAATGTACACTCGGATGGTCGCCCCCACTGACCCCGTTCCGGACAGGCGGAAGATCTGGACGTCAGTGGTGTGGGGTATGGATCATCGGGGGGGGGGGGGGGGAGAACATGTTTCACTCCTATCATCAATCTTGGAGCTATCTGCCACGTATTGCTCAATGTACACGCGAAAAGTCGCCCCCACTGACCCCGTGCCCGACAGACGGAAGATCTGCAGGGCAGGGGAGGCAAGTATTCATGATTGGGAAACAAGACATTACAGAAATATATTTTTGAGTCCAGTCATCAGCCTTGGAGCTTCAGGCCATGTATTGATCAATGTACACCCAAATGGTCGCTACCACTGAACCTGTGTCCAACAAACGGAAGCGGACAGGGGTACGGGTCATGGAAATGGGGAAAAAATATTTACATATATATATAAAGAAGAGTTTACTGCCACCAATCCTGATGGTTGGACACAGAGCTGTTCACAAGTGAACTCCATAGCCCCCATCCCTCACCGAGACTGGTGCCTCAATCGTCATTTGACATCACTCATGGTGTCACCAATGGTAGGAAAAACATACCAGTCTGGAGCCATCAGCAAAGGAGAACCGGATGCCCTGGTGGCTGGACACCGAGCCATCCACACATCTCGTATAAGTTCACTCACGGTGGTTTCAGTGGAACGAAGAAACCTTACCAGTCTGGAGCCATCAGCAAATAAGAACCGAATGCCCTGGTGGCTGGACACGGAGCCATCCACGGGGTCCTTGTATTCAAACTCGTCTCCCCTCACCACGTCCGCTGCCGTGCTGTTGGCTGCCTTCACAGCCCTGGAATAGTGGGTTGAAAATGAGGTGGATACAGGCTAGTATGGTAAGGAAGATAAAGAAACCAATGGATCCTTGTACTTCAATTTATCTGCCCCTCACCGCCTCTGCTGCTGCTGTCCCTAGGGGAGGTTACCACGGGCTACTGAGCTAGGAAAAGCATGCAAATGGGAGGTAAGACAGGGGACGAGATAAGGAAAGAGCTTCTCTTATATCCAGCCTACGTAGGTATTGGGTAGTATGACTGCGAGCTGACGAGCTGGGAACGCACGTGTTGAGAGAGGAGATGTCTGCTGGGCTGGCGATGAGATGAGCCATGAGCTTCTCTCATCGGAAGGGATTATGGTTACAGGGAATTGAGACAGTGAGCTGGCGAGCTAAGAACGCACGTGTTGAGGGCAGAGATGTCTGCTTGGCTGGCGACGAGGTGAGCCATGAGCTTCTTTGCACCCTCTGCATCCACTCCCTGCCATCATGACATAAAACGAGTGAGATAACAAGAGCGAAATGATATGATACAGATGAACAACACCAGCCTCTCACCCCTCCTCACCACATTTAACCGCGTCTCACCACATCTCACCTCCTAGTCGTATCAAGTGTAAAAGTGCCGACCATATTTGGGCCATTGCTGTCGCACAATCTCCTCCACAATCACCAGCTGCCTCTCACTGCCTCCCACTGCACCTCACCGCATCTAACTGCCTCTCACCGCATCTCACCTCGTAGTCATATCGGGTGTAACAGTGCCGGCCGTACTTGGCCCAGTGGTGCCTCACAATCTCCTCCACAGTCACCAGCTGCCCCTCACTGCCTCCCACTGCACCTCACCGCATCTAACCTCCTCTCACCGCATATAACCGCCTCTCACCGCATCTCACCTCATAGTCATATCGGGTGTAGAAGTGCCGGCCGTACTTGGCCCAGTGCTGCCTCACGATCTCCTCCACAGTCACCAGCTGCCCCTCACTGCTGCCGCTGTTCCGGTTGGCTAAAATAGAGAGCCACGCAAGGATCGCCCACATACCGTCCTTCTCTCTAATGTGGTCCGACCCTGGGAATGCACAAAGCAACGTACAGCAAACCAGTGCACAGCACAGGGGGGTGTTTCACAGAGGGAAGGGGGATATGAATCAACATCAGCTGCCCATCACTGCTGCTGCTGTTCCGGTTGGCCAGGATAGAGAGCCATGCAAGGATAGCCCACATGCTGTCCTTCTCCCTGATGTGATCTGACCCTGGGAGAACAAACCGAAGGATAGAAGGGTTTACAAGAGGTTCAAAGTGAGACCAATCAAGCCACCCCTCACGGCTGCCACTGTTACGGTTGGCCAAAATAGAGAGCCACGCAAGGATCGCCCACATGCCGTCCTTCTCTCTGATGTGATCCGACCCTGGGAGTGCCGGGAAATAGAATGCAAAACAGAGCAAAGTACAGCACAGTGGGGTTTATGAGAGGTTCACAGTGAGAGGGAAGGAGGGGACTAATCAAACACCAGCTGCCCTTCACTGCTGCTGACGTTCCGTCCGGTTGGCCAGGATAGAGAGTCACGCAAGGATCGCCCACATGCCGTCTTTCTCCCTGATGTGGTCCGACCCTGGCAGAGCAAAGCAGTGCAATATACAACAAAGGAAGGAAGTGCACAGTAGGGGTTAAACAGGCTCAAGTCATCAGCTACCCCTCACTGCTGCTGTTCCGGTTGGCCAAAATAGAGAGCCACGCTAGGATCGCCCACATGCTGTCCTTCTCTCTGATGTGGTCCGACCCTGGGAGTGCAGTGCAGGGTAAAAGCGTGCAGAAAAAAGCTAATAAAAGCACAGCAGTGAGAGGGAAAGAGGAGACAAACCAAATCCAGCTGCCCTTTACTGCTGCTGCTGCTACTCACAATTCCAGGATCAAACCTCATGAGTCCCGAACCTCACCAGTGCCGAACCTCACACATTCCGAACCGAGCCTCACCTGTCCCGAAGCTCTCTTCACCGCAGATAGAGCACATGCCCGCGTCCATGAGGTTGCCGAAGAACTTCCACCCGGTCGGCACCTGTAAACACAACAGCAGCATATAAACCACAGGAGACAGAATCAGGAGAAGTGCCAAGTCTGCTAACTCTGAGATCTCTTCACCGCAGACAGAGCACATGCCCGCGTCCATGAGGTTGACGAAGAACTTCCACCCCGTCGGCACCTGTGAACACAAGAGCAAACGAATAAACCACAGCAAAAAAAATCAGGAATAGGGCATTGAGTCCGCTAATTGAAGAGGGGTGTCTAGTCTGCTGACTCCAAGCTCTCTTCAACGCAGAGAGAGCACATGCCCACAGCCATGAGGTTGCCGAAGAACTTCCACCCTGTTGGCACCTGCAAGCACAGAAACAAACAGGCAGGTTCACAAACGGCCCTCAACAAATTTGGATTCCAGCCCCTGGCCGCGCCATCGAGAGCAGCTAATGTGGGCATGCTTCTGGCGACGCCCGGATGCAGCCCTTGAAGTGCACGAGGCGAACAGAGCAATGGAGAGGATTGCCTTGGCGAGGAGTGCAATGGAGAGGAGTGCAGAGGGATTCCTACCATAAAGAACTTGAGTCCGAGCTCCTTGGCCACAACATCAAGCGCAGCAGAGGTGGGCATGCTCCTGGCAACGCCCTTGAGCCCACCCTTCGAAGCACACGAGGAACGTACAGCGCAAGGGAGCCAAGTGCAGAGGAGAGGAGTGGGGAAAAGAGCACATCCCTACCTCGAAGAACTTGAGACCGAGTTCCTTTGCGACAACATCCAGAGCAGCGGAGGTGGGAATGCTCCTGGCCACGCCCTTGAGCCCGCCCTTGAAGTAGACGAGCAGACTTACAGAGGGATGGAGAGGAGTGCAGAGGCGACGAGTGGAATAAATAACCTACCTCAAAGAACTTGAGTCCGAGCTCCTTAGCCACGACATCGAGAGCAGCGGACGTGGGCATGCTCCTGGCCACGCCCTTGAGCCCGTCCTTGAAGTAGGGGATGCTGGCAACTGCGTTGGCTGCTATGATGGCCACCGAGTCAGACGGCGTCACAAAGAACCTGTTAAAGGTGAATCAGGGAAGCATAAAAGGGGGGATAGACATGGACGTGTGAGATGTCTCCAGGCAATGCACCAGCAATGCGCACGTCAGCTTTTGAAGTAGGGGATGCTGTCCACTGCGTTGGCTGCTACGGTGGCCACCGAGTCAGACGGTGTCACAAAGAACCTGTCAAGGGCAGGGCAGGGCAGGGCAGGGCAGGGGAGTGGCGAAAGCAACAATGACGGTACTGAGAGGTGTCCCAAGGAATGGACCATTTTTGAGCCCGCTCTTGAAGTAGGGGATGCTGGCCATGGCGTTGGCTGCTATGATGGCCACCGAGTCAGACGGCGTCACAAAGAACCTGTCAGGGGGAGAGTAATAGAGGAACGCAAGGAGGCCAGTACTGAGACGTCTCCCAGGCAATGGAGCAGCCTTGAAGCCAGACCGCCGCCTGACCCTCACAACCCAATTGCACAGACCCCAACCACCACGCTCTTACACACCTCTTGCCCAGAACCATGTTGCGATCAGCATCGCCATCACAGGCAGCACCAAACTCAGGCGGCTCCTGGGCGGGCTGGTGCTTGCCCAGCCCCATGGCCTCCACCAGGTCATGCGCGTAGGTCAGGTTAGGGTCGGGGTGCCCACCACCAAAGTCCTCCTGCCATAGGGAAGAAGAGGTAGAATGAAAGTTATGAGACAGGAGTCTGAGATCTTATCTGCGTGCCTAACTCCATTGGCATCAACGAGAGGCAGGACGTACCTTTGGCACGCAGTTGACAAGGGACGAGGCTGGCACTCCCAGCTCACGCACAAACAGCTTCTCTGCATATGCTCCTGCCACCCCGTGCAGCCCGTCCAACCTGTGACAAGCACGCAACAATAGATAAAAGCGAGTTTAAGATAACAGGGGAGGCGAATAATGTAGATATCTCGTCCCATGAGATCATAAGAAAGCCTACAAGTGAATTCAGATATTTGAGGCTCGTCTTACTTTGATGCTTACAGACTCCCCTCAGTGTGCACTTGCTGCTAACGAAGGCAAAGACAACTCAAGACTACGACTTGGATTGCCAGGGCTAAGAGACGTACAGGAACGAGAACTTGGGGTTCTTGAGGAGCCCTCGAATGGCATCGAAGTCAAAGATGGTCCTGCAGCAACAGCAGAAGTAGAAACAACAGCGTGAGGCGAGAGGCATGAGTTTTGAATCGACTCAGACAAGAACTTGGGGTTCTTGAGGAGCCCTCGAATGGCATCGAAGTCAAAGATGGTCCTGCAGGAAAGAACAGTCGCAACAGCAGTGTGAGTCGAGCAACATCACGTGAAGAAGGAAGGAAAGCACTTCATTGTGAATGGAGTAGAGGCGGTTTTGCACCAAGGGAAAAAAAAGCCGGACATACAGAAGGGAAGCAAGCTAATGACAACGAAGGGGACATGGGAGGGTAATACAAGGACAGAGGACTGGTTTCATGGGGCTCATGTTGACTTCGGCATAAATTCTACTTGATCATTGCATAAACAAACGAAACACAAAACAAAAAAGTGAAGGGGAGTGGTGTGTGACTGACTTCATGAGTTTGATGTAGTCCTCCGCGGAGTCGAACACCTCCACCTCGAACTTGCCATTCGGGCCGTCAAAGGACTGCAACCCGATGGTGTGGATGTCCACCTGCAATGGCCATAAGAGAGGCAAGCGAAATAGGCAAGAGGAATGGGGAGGCAGAGAAGTGAGGAGGAAACAACAGCGGAGGTAAACACCTCCACCTCAAACTTGCCATTCTGGCTGTCAAAGGACTGCAACCCGATGGTGCTGATGTCCACCTGCAGCAGGAAGCGAGACAAAAAAAAAGGTAAAAGGGAGAAGTGGAAAAGGGAGGGAGGACCAGAGGTGAAGTTTCACCAAGAGTCAGATGAAAGCAATCAACAGTCTTATGGAGCAGCTGGAGTTTTCAAATATAACAGAATTCATGAAATTTCTGGCAGGCGTTCAGCAATCTTGAGCTCGGAGATGGTTGTGGTGTGCTGGTAGATCTGGTTGGTCAAGCCTTCGGGACAAGGGCTTACACTCTCGCACCTGCACTTTCAGCCCAAGTCTTCATGGGAAGTGACTAACAGAACCTCACAAACCTACCTCGGGCAGGCCTTCAGCGATCTTGAGCTCGGAGATGGTTGGTTCTGGTGTGATGCTATATCTGGTTGGTCAGGTGAGGCCTTCGGGAGCCGGGCCTACGCTTTCACACCTGAACGTTAAGCCAGGGAGTGACTAATAAAACCTCACAAACGTACCTCGGGAAGGCCTTCAGCGATCTTGAGCTCGGAGATGGTAGTGGTGTGCTGGTAGATCTGGTTGGTGAGGCCTTCGGGAGCCGGCCCTCCGTTCTCGCAGTTGTACTTGATGCCAAAGTCCTCGTGCGGCCCACCGGGGTTGTGGCTCGCTGTGAGAATAAACGCTCCGTACGCCTTGTCCCCCTGTTTCAAGCAACCAGATGACAGGAGTTAGCGCTATCAGGCATGACCAGTCACTCCCAGCTCACGCAGAAATATATAGGCCTGCAGTGGTTTCTCGACCGAAATATAGGCTACCAAACTGATAGTGGGAGAAGAATAATATGTCTTCACCTGTATTCCGACGCGATCGCGGATGATTCCAGACACAGCTGGTGTGGAGAGGAGGCTGTCCTGACCCACCCAGATCCGGCAAACTCCATTGCCGGCTGCGAGCTTGGCGATAATCTGTCATGCATTTTAACGCGACGACAAAGATTCAATTCGTCATGGATTCAAGTCATACTGAATTCAAGCCGTGACGGATCCAAGTTCACGAAAGGCACGCGAATGGATGTGATGGTCCGCAAGAGCGGAGTCCGGCGTTACCTGAACCGCGTCCTTGGAATAGTACCGACCGTCGCCAGAAACAACGAGAGTGCAGCCTGAACAGGAGAGGAAACAGACCGGACCATGTCAGAACCGGGAATGGTGACACCCAAGCAAGATAACGTGTCAATATGTTCAACAAATAAGTTTGAACCATGCCAGACTAGGGAACTGCGATGGAGCGAGACTAGGTGTCTGACGCTGATTCTCGAGACGTTTGAAGATGGAAGCTACGATGAGTTTTCAGAGTTCTCATGTAAGCGTATTCACGAAAAAGGATCGAAGTCTAGGAGGAGGATCTAAACTCGCATGCTTACCCTGGATCTTGTCAGCGGGAAGCGAATTGAAGGTTGCCTGAACGAAATTCGCCAGGTAATTCGGCTGTTGGAAGACCGTGACCTGGTAACACGACGAATTGGATCGGATTTAGCTAATAAGATGACAGGCGGTCGATCTTTTCAGCTTGTTTTGAGCGAGCGAAGCAGGAGTGCTACCGCAGGAGTGCTACCTTCTTCCTTAGGCCCGAGGTCCCGGGCTTCTGTCCCTCATACGGGGTAGTAGGCTGAGTGGCAATAGTAAACGCCATGAGGTTTGGCGAGAAAGACCGCTGCAAGAAGAAAGGTAATCGGCGAAGGATAATGTCGCAGATTCACAGGCTGGTTATGGCTGTCTTGCTCAAATGTTTCACTTGAGCCTGTAAATCTGTGATTGATGGCAGCAGCTGAGTTTTGTGAATGTGCGAGTGAATCTGTGAATTTGTGAATTCAGGGACCAAATTGTCAATTCAGGTCAGGGACCAATCTAGCTTCAGCCCAACTGCTGCGCTGCAGAACAGCGTCATGGTGATTGTCAGAGGGGGTGGTAGAATTCGCGGTTTCTTGAGATGTCAGATGTGTGTGTGGCGTCGATGTTTGGCTTCACGCCCACTCGACGGCTACGATTGTCGTCGAGAGGATCTTTCTTGCGCCGCGCGAGGCTGCTTTGGGTTTGGCCCGCACAAGCACGGGTAAGGGAGCACTGCCTCCCATCGAACGCCACGTGGCTCGGCGTATCCTTCAACGGAAGTAGAGAGTGCTCTTTACAATCATGTCTGTTGTGGAAAGAGTGATTTTATAAAGCAGTGATGCGATGCTTTTTATTGCAGTGTAAGGAGGGTGTATATCTAATTGTTCACGAATAACGTATTATCTCTCGAAACGATAGAATCCGCGAACCGTTCCTGACCACAAGTAAACAGCTGGAACCGTGAGTCGGATGAATATGATCTGTGGAGAAGGCAAATATGGTCGGTTTCACTGAGCTCTCCGACCACTGCAGCGCAGGAAATTCAGTCATTTTCATGGCTCAGGGCACCGTTCTTCGTCAACCTCGATTCCACCACTTTCGTGATGCCTGTAAATTTCGCAACAGCGGTAACTCCCACCAGTTCACCTACCTGTGTGAGCTGTCACCAGATTTCGCGTTACCGAATGTGCGAAAAGTGCTGAACGAAGAGGTTCGCTAGCACGTGCGATGAACAAACGAGGAATTTCAGTAACATTACTCTCTACGAGCAAGTGAAGCACAAATCTGCAGAATTTCGCCAAATTTGCCGCCACGCAATGGCACCTCCCTTCTTGCCAGCCCGAAGCGCTGGCTTGGCTGGCTGGGTCGTTGTGGAAAGTGTCTGCTGCAGCCGCCCTAGGCTTTCAATTCAACAACCAGATAGCAAGCTTTCGGCAATGGGGGACATGCTGAAACTCCCTGGTGCCTCTAGGGTTCGCGGAGATTCTTTCTGTTGACTAATTGATGTCGTCCGTAGTTTTGATGACTCTCGATTGATGTGCGCGAGTAGAAGTTTGACTAATTCCACCTCCGCAGGTTACGCCACGTACTGCGCTGCAGGCGTGAGTTGCGGCGGAGATATTAGCCACGACTACTCTCATGGAGCGCAAGCGGAACTCCTCGTTTCGCCGGGAAGCTCCAGTTTTTCCTCGTTATTGTTTGGCTCTGAGTTCCGCTGTAAGGAGGAGACGCTGTAACAGTCGAATTCGCCGGAGCTACTATGACAGCTTCGCAATCCTCCTCCTACTCGTCGTGTATTGCTCCCCCGCAGCACATCGACTCAGCGCCGCCGCGGCGACCGGCCCGGGAGCGGTTTCAGTCTCAGATAAAGCCTCCCCTGGTTGTACCGTGTCGCCATCTTCCGTGTTGTGCCCCGCGGGATTCGCCGTTACGGACGGCCGCGAAGGTGGCGCCTTCGTTCTGAACGGCCACGCTTATATCACGGACACGGACCAGGGGAGCGCCGCGCTCGTCCTGGGCGCGCCGGACAGTGAGGGGGGATCCGCGGATTCCGCGGGATCCGCTGGTTCCGCTGGTTTCGCGGGCACTGAGGGGGGATTCGCGGGTTCCGCATTCACTTCCGCCGCGCTCTCGCCCCCGCTCGGCAGCGGTGGAGGCTCGGCACTGTCCTTTTCGGCGCGCTTCACGTTCCAGCTGGAGGGGCAGAACGAGGCTGACGTGGCAATGGGGCTTGCTTTCGTCATCACTGGCGGACCCAACACCACCGTGGGCTCGCCCAGGTGAGTTACAACCTCCCCCAGATGCTGCCAGCCGGTCCAGGTGAGATACAACCTCCCCCAGATGCTGTCATCTCGCCCAGGTGAGATACAACCGCCCCCAGATGCCCAGTTGAGATACAACCTCCCCCAGATGCTGTAATCTCGCCCAGGTGAGATACAACCGCCCCCAGATGCTGTCATCTCGCCCAGGTGAGATACAACCGCCCCCAGATGCTGTCATCTCGCCCTGGTGAGATACAACCTCCCCAAGATGCTGTCATCTCGCCCTGGTGAGATACAACCTCCCCCAGATGCTGTCATCTCGCCCTGGTGAGATACAACCTCCCCCAGATGCTGTCATCTCGCCCTGGTGAGATACAACCTCCCCCAGATGCTGTCATCTCGCCCTGGTGAGATACAACCTCCCCCAGATGTTGTCATCTTGCACAGGTGAGGTACAACCTTCCCCAGGTGCTTCTTCCCCCTCGCTCACTCGTGCCTTAACCCCTTTGGGATTACCCCTTTGGGATTACCCCTTTGGGATTACCCCTTTGGGATTACCCCTTTGGGATTACCCCTTTGGGATTACCCCTTTGGGATTACCCTTTGGGATTACCCCTTTGGGATTACCCCTTTGGGATTACCCGTTTCTCCCTTTTCCTCCACCCTCGCCTCCCGTCCATTCTCCCCTCCCATTCCCCCTCCCCCCCCTTTCCTCCCCCATCCCCACCTCCCTCCCCCCAGCCTTGCTGGCTACGGCGGCGCCGCCTTCGATGCCAGCCTGGCAGTGGTGCTGATCGGCCGGCCACCCTTCGCTTCTCTCAATCCCCCTTCCGCCTACCACCCGTCCCCCTCCCCCCAGCCTTGCCGGCTACGGCGGCGCCGCCTTCGATGCCAGCCTGGCAGTGGTGCTGAGCGGCCGCCCGCCCATCTCTGCCGGCGTGCTGCTGGGCGGCAAGGCGGACGGCACTGCCGGATGGGCGGCTCTCAACCCTTCGTCGCCTGACGCACCCCATGTACGCAGAAGGGAGGGAGGGAGCATGGGAGGGGGGGGGGGGGGGAGGTGGTCCAACCCACGTACGTCGAGCTTATAGGGAGGGAGAGACAGAGGGTCGCAACCCGTGTGCATGACTTGACGGTCCTGTGTGTTGGTGGGGTATTGTGATATGCCTGAGTGGACTATGACGCCGGCTTGTCTCCCTCCGAGCTAATGCGCCGCGCCCCCACCCACCCCTTCCCCCATTCCGATCCACCCTTTGTCCCTCCCCACCTTCCCATCCCACCCTTCCCCAGCTGCTGGTCCCGGGGGTGCAGCAGCACGCCTGGGTGGACAACGACGCCTCCAACTTCTCCTTTTGTTCTGCAATATCCATTCCGTACCCATACTGTTCCTCCTTTCCTCTCGTCCCCTTCTCCCCACCTACACCCCCCCCCCCCCCCCCCCCAGCTGCTGGTCCCGGGGGTGCAGCGGCACGCCCGGGTGGACTACGACGCCTCCCTCCCCCATAATCACCCCCACTCCCTCCCCCATAATCACCCCCACTCCCTCCCCCATAATCACCCCCACTCCCTCCCCCATAATCACCCCCACTCCCTCCCCCATAATCACCCCCACTCCCTCCCCCATAATCAGCCCCACTCCCTCCCCCATAATCACCCCCACTCCCTCCCCCATAATCAGCCCCACTCCCTCCCCCATAATCAACCCCACTCCCTCCCCCATAATCAGCCCCACTCCCTCCCCCATAATCACCCCCACTCCCTCCCCCATAATCACCCCCACTCCCTCCCCCATAATCACCCCCACTCCCTCCCCCATAATCAGCCCCACTCCCTCCCCCATAATCAACCCCACTCCCTCCCCCATAATCAGCCCCACTCCCTCCCCCATAATCAACCCCACTCCCTCCCCCCCTCATAATCAACCCCACTCCCTCCCCTGATCCCTTCCTCCCTTTGTTTTCTCCCCCCCTCCCCCAGCTGCTGGTCCCGGGGGTGCAGCAGCACACCTGGGTGGACTACGACGCCTTTCCTCCCCCCTCCTCTCCCCCCCATGTGTGCAGCTGCTGGTCCTGGGGATGCAGCACGCCTGGGTGGACAACCACGCCTCACTCGCCTCTCTCCGTCCTCGTTCCCCGCATACCCAATCCTTACCCCATATTGTCTCTTCTGTTTCCCCTTCCCCCGCACACCCTTCCCCCCAGCTCCTAGTCCCGGGGGTGCAGCAGCACGCCTGGGTGGACTACGACGCTTCACTCGCCTCTCTCCGCCTCTTCCTCAGCGGCTCCTCCCCCACCAAGCCTGCAGCTCCGGTGCTCTCCGAGCCTGTCGACCTTCCTCGGGTGCTCGGCTTGGCAGCAGATGGCAGCTGCGCGGGCGGCGTTGGCGGGACGGCGGTGGGCGGCGACGGTTGTCTCTTTGTGGGGTTGACAGGAGGGTCGGAAGCAGTAGATACAGCCGAGGTTGAAGCAGCCGGGATTGCTGTGGGGGGGGACGCCGGAGGCGAGCTCATGCAGATCGTTGACTCGTTTGACTTCGAATTCCTCTCCACCGACGCTACAGCCGGTGCTACAGCCGATGCTACAGCCGGTGCTACAACCGATGCTACCATTGCTGCCACTGTTGATGCTACCACTGCTGGGTCTCGTCTCCCCCGCTCGGCCGATATCAGCAGTGCAACGGTGCCTTCGTTTGGAGCCACGGATCCTTCTGCTGCTGGTGGCGGCCTTTTCTCCATCTCCTCTCTTGATGCAGCTTCCAGCGCTGCTACTGCCACTGCCACAGCTGCCACTGCCACAGCTGCCACTGCCACAGCTGTTCCTGACCCTCCCCCCTGCAACGTCACTGCTACCAGCATCTCCTGCGTCGGATTCTCCTCTTCCTCTTTCTCCTCCGCCTCCCCAGGTCTCTCCTCGCCCTTCTTCGTCCTCTCTGGGGATGCTCAGGTCGGGCCCGGACCGAACTTCCCCATCTGGCTCGACACCACCACCAATGCTGCCGGCTGCGCCTTCTCCATCCCGAGCCTCAGCCTCAGCCTCGGCAGTGGGCCGGTGGCGTTTGAGGCGGAGTTTTCAGTGTCGTTTGCGGCGAGTGCGGATTACAACAGCTGGGGCAGTCGAGGGCTGGCGTTTGTGCTCACTGCCGGGGACAAGACCGCCTGCGGCCGCAGCTCCGCCAGGTGAGGAGCGGTGGGGAGTGGTGGGGAAGGATGGAGAGGTGTAGTGCGGTACTACTTGATGTGCTAGAGCATGCTGTGCATAGGGAGTGGGGGGTGGGGAGGGGTTGGGTGTGGTAGTGCGGATGCACGGGGCAGCTCCCAACACGACTCCCATTTCGCCCTTATTCTCTCGCTCCTATTCCATCTTTCCGTCTTCCAACCTCCCTTTCACCATCACCAATACTCTCCCCTCCCCTTCCGACTCCCACTAACGCACCCTTTGCTCGGAGCATGGCGGTTGAGCTGAGAGCGCGGAGGTGGTTCCTCAACACCACAGGGCCTTCACTCTCTGCTCCCTCTATCTTCCTCTGCCTGCACCCATCACATAGGCCATAGATCAGATCAGCGTTGGATCAGCTCCCTCCCAACGCGCCCTTTGCTCAGAGCGTGGCAGTGGAGCTGAGATCGCGGCCCGTCAACAGTGACCCTCACTCACTCCTGCCCCTTGCTCCTCTCCCATTACCCACCAGCGACATCGTGGCCCGTCAACAGGACACTCACTCCTGCCCCTTGACTCCTTTTGCTGTGCTTTCCTTTCAACTCCCATCGGTGCCATAGGCTATGCAGCAGCCCCCAACACGCCCTTGGCACGGAGCGTGGCAGTGGAGCTGAGAGCGCGGCCCATGCAACACGACCCTCACTCTTGCAACACGACCCTCACTCTTGCAACACGACCCTCACTCTGCCCCTTTAATCCATACCTTGCTGTGCTCTCGAGACGTCTCAAAACACGCGTTTTTCGAGACATCTCAAAACACGCCCCTTCAATCCTCTCCTTGCTGTGCTTTCCTCTCAACGTTAACCAGCAATATTGGCTACGGATCAGCCCTCAACGCGTCCTTTGCTAGGAGCATAGCGGTGGAGTTGAGGGCGCGGCCGACGGCGTGTGTGGCGGTGGTGGTGGGCGGGCAGGTGGCCGGCGACAACTGTGCCGACTCCGATGCCATGGCGCTGCTGCCGCCCGAACAGGTCAGATCTGGTTGGATTCAATTCAATTGCCTGCAGCTCCCATTTGAGGCGATTCTTGGAACCAACATCAACCCCCACTCGCCCCCCACTGCCCCACTCGCCCCCCACTGCCCCACTCGCCCCCCACTGCCCCACTCGCCCCCCACTGCCCCACTCCCCCACTGACCCACTCCCCCACAACCCCCCCTCCTCCATTCACCCTCCTTGCCCCAGGGATTCACCCTCCTTGCCCCAGGGATTCACCCTCAACGAGCCGCAGCACGTGTGGGTGAGTTACGACGCCAGCAGCGGTGCACTGCAGGTGCTTGCGTCTCTCACACTCCCCTAATCCACCCGTCCCTCTTACTCCTCCTCCTTCCTCACTCTCCCCTTCCCCCCCACTTCCCCCCATTCCCCCAATCTCCCCACCCCTCCCCCCACTCCCCCATTCCCACAGGCGTTCACGCTGAACGAGCCGCAGCACGTGTGGGTGAGTTACGATGGCAGCACTGGCAGCACTGGCAGCACTGGCAGCACTGGCACACTCCAGGTGTTTGTGTCACCCGGCATGCCCACCAAGCCCTCAGCGCCCGTGCTGGTGGCGCCCATCGATGTGGCGGCTGTGCTGGGCGGCACGCCTGCTGCTCCTCAAACTGACCTCTTCCTTCCCTGATTCTCCTGCTCCCCCCCTACCCCGCCCCCCCCCCCTCCCCCCACCCCAATCCCTTCCCCAGGAATTCACTTTAAACGAGCCGCAGCATGTGTGGGTGAGTTACGATGGCAGCAGCGGCGCGCTGCAGGTGTTTGTGTCCCCCGACGCCCCCACCAAGCCCACCGCACCTGTGTTGGTCACGCCCATTGATGTGGCGGCCGTGCTGGGCGGCACGGCGGGGCTGTCAGTTGGCTTCACAGGCGCGTCGTGGTGGACGTGGGTGGACGACCTTGAAGACCACATCATCCACTCCTTGTCTTTTCAAGCTGGTAGGACATGTATATGTGTATAAATGTACTGGAGGGGGGACATCACACACTCCCTCTCCTTCCAAGCTGGTAACCACATCATCCACTCCCTCTCCTTCCAAGCTGGTACGATAAAATACAAGTATATATGTATGTTTATATATATATGTAGATGTACATGTATATGTTTATATATGTACAGCACATATATAAACGCACACATGTGTTGTAAATATTCAGATACGTATGTTTATTTCTTTCTTTCTTTATTTTTGTTTCCGGGAAAAAGGAGGAAAGATGGAGATGCTGTGGAGGAGGGCGACTTTTGAGTCGACTCAAAAGTCACCTCATTTGGAAAAAGGAGGAAAGATGGAGATGCTGTTCCCCTCTCGTACCTTTCTCCACCCCCCGCACTTCCAGTTCCCCCCGGGTCGCAGCAGTCACTGCCGCCCTCCCCTGCGCCCACCACGTGCCATCTCGCCCCCTCCAACACGCGTCTCACCTGCTCGGGCTTTGCGGGCCGCTCAGCCTTCCGCCTCAACGGCTACGCCCACGTGGGGCCCGCCCCCTCCTTCCCCCTCGTCCTCGACACCGGCGGCACCGCTGGCAGCGCATTCACGCTCGCTGACCTGGCGCTCTCGCTGGATTCGTCCACGTCAGCAGTGACTGCAGGAGCAGGAACAACAGGAAAAACAGCAGCAGCAGTAGCAGCAGCAGCAATGGCAGAGGTGGCTTTTGAGGCGGCGTTTTCATTCTCAGTCTTGACGGAGACGTCGTATGGCTACCGGGGAAGCAGAGGGCTGGCGTTTGTTGTCACCAGCGGTGAAAAGACAGCATGTGGTTCCAGTGCCATGGGGTGAGTGGTGGAGCTATATGGGATGACTGTCAGGTGGATACGGGTTGATTCTGTTCTAATAGTATCCACCTACCATGGAAGATGGGGTGGAGTGGTGGACCTATATGGGGTTCCCCATATATGGGATGGGAGTGTCACTCCTTGACGTTTTTTTTTTTTTTTGAGGCGCCTCAAAAATGGAGTGGTCGAGTGGAGCTATATGGGGATCCCCATATATGGGAGTGTCACTCCTTGGTGTTGGAGAAGAGAGGTGATTCGGGTTGACGCTATCCATGGAATTGCCAAAATTCCATGTCTTCTTACGAGGTGACTTTTGAGTCGAGTAAAAAGTAACCTAGAGGTACGAGGTGACTTTTGAGTCGAGTAAAAAGTAACCTAGAGGTGATTCGGGTTGGCACTCTCCATGGAATTGTCGAAAATCCATGGCTTCTCCCCCCCATGCCCCCTCCACATTGGGCCCTTTGGGAAGTCACATAGGGAAAGCTGTTGATGATGCCACATGCCTTTCTTAACCCCACCCTCCATCCACGTCCTCTCCTCCCACCAGAGATAGATGGGAGATGGGAGTAGAAAAGGGGTAGTCTTTTTTGTATTTCTGAGAGCGCTGATGAAGGCCACCGGCCGAAACGCGTACACTCAGGTTTGAATGACAAACTTCTTACCTATTCATTCCCTACTAGCTTCAACTCAGCATAGAGTAGAATAGAGCGAGTTAGGACCGTTGGATCCAAGTCGAATCTATTTCTTAAAGCTGTTGATGATGTCACATGCCTTCTCAACCCCACTCTCCATCCACATGCCTTCTCAACCCCACTCTCCATCCACATGCCTTCTCAACCCCACTCTGCATCCACATGCCTTCTCAACCCCACTCTGCATCCACATGCCTTCTCAACCCCACTCTCCATCCACATGCCTTCTCAACCCCACTCTGCATCCACGTCCTCTCCTCCCACCAGAGCCATGGGGTATGGGGGAGCGGCACCAGGGGCGTTCAACGGGAGTGTGGCAGTGGAGGTGCGGTCGGGGCCCACCTCGTGTGTGGCTGTGGTGGTGAACGGCGTCGCTTCAGGCGACAACTGCGCTGCTGCTGACCAGATGACTGGGCTCACAGGCGATCAGGTCGGTTCAGTGCGGTGAAGTGCGCTTTGGTGCAGTGCATTGCGCCGCAATGCAGTAAATGTCGGTTGATGCAGCCTCCTCCTGCAATGTGACGTGGTTTGGCCAAGTGAAGCATGGGTGGATGGTTGGAATATGCATGTCAAGCGTATCTTTTCTCGTGAAGCATCAGTGCATGTTACCATGCAGAAGAAGGCTGCATGTCATCTTTCTCTGCCCTTACCATGCAAACGGTTGCACTGGACGAGGTGCAGCACGCATGGGTGGCATACGACGGCACATCTTTAAGACAACCTCAGAATCCACTCAGTTCCCCTTGTGTGTACATGTGCGTGTGTGTGCACTGTGCATGCACTGCCCTTACAAAGCAGAAGATAGCACTTGACGAGGTGCAGCACGCGTGGCTGGCATACGACGGCACATCCCAGTCTCTCGAGGTCTATCTGGGCGGCAGCGACGGCATAAAGCCCGAGGAGCCGGTGCTGCGGGCGTCGCTGGATCTTGTGGCTATCATTGGCGCCACGTCAGCGTCTGTGGGGTTCACAGCTGGCACGTGGTGGTGGGGATGTGGCGACACGGACGACCACCACCTTATCCACTCCTTCTCCTTCAACACTGGTGAGCGGCGAACAAAAATTGTTGATGTCAACTTTTTTAGTCGGATATGAAAGCAACTCATTTGACGACCACCTCATCCACTCCTTCTCCTTCAACACCGGTGAGCTGACAAATCCTCACTGATACCAAGTATGTAGGAGGTGCGTATGTAGGAGGTACGCATGTAGGATGTACGTTTGTAGGACATATATATGTAGGATACACTTGTGTCACAACTCTTGAGGCGCCTCAAAAGACACTCACAAATATTCACTGTAGGATACAGTGGTAGGATACACTTGTCTCACAACTCAGTTCCATGGCCATTGGTAGCACATCTCAGTAAATTTTTTTTGTTTTCCTGCATATCTCAGTTACATGTTTTCTTCTCTGCCCATTTGTTGCCCCTCTACTTGTTTCCCAGTCTCCCCGGGGTTTCCTGCCAGCAGCAAAGATCTCCCCTACCCCCGTCCTCTAACCCCCATTTCCTGGCCCTACTCTCTTTCTCCCCCACACCTCTCCCAAGCCCCAGTCTCCCTGCCTCTCCCAAACCCCAGTCTCCCGGGGTTCCTGCCAGCGTTGAGTCATCTATACAAGGGGGCATCTGTCCTTCACCGTAAGGTTTTGAAACTCCTACTTCCTTTTCTGTCCCCCACCCTCCCCTCTCAATCCCCCAGTCTCCCCTGGCTTCCTGCCAGCAGCGCAGCCCACACAGGCACCCACCTGCGAAACCACCGCCTCCTCCCTGCACTGCGTGGGTTTCGCGGGCACCACCCCCTTTGATCTCAACGGCTACGCCCAGCTGGGCCCGGCGCCGCTCTTTCCGCTGTGGCTCGACTCGTACGATTCTGTCGGCTCTGCTCTCTCCCTCACGCCCCTCTCCCTCCTCACTGCCTCCGCCCGCTCCACCGCCTTTGAAGCCGCCTTCTCCTTCACCTTCCTCGCTGATGCATGCGCTGCTAATGTGGTGAGTGGAGGCTCACCATCCTTGTGCCATGTGCTGTGTGCTACGTAACGTGAAAAAAAAAAATAATAATAATAATAAAAAAGGATTAAAGAACTCGAAAAAACGCCTCAAATGCCCACATGGGAGGGGAGGCAGGCAGCCCGCATGGGAGGGGAGGCAGGGAGCCCGCACATGGGAGCCTCACATATTGATGCCCGCATAGCCCCACGTGCCATCCCCACGTGCCATCCCCACGTATACCCGCTCTCATTTCACCACCCGCCCTCATTTCACCGCCCGCCCTCATTTCACCGCCCGCCCTCATTTCACCGCCCGCCCTCATTTCATCACCCGTCCTCATTTCATCACCCGTCCTCATTTCATCACCCGTCCTCATTTCATCACCCGTCCTCATTTCACCACCAAGCTGACTTTGAGTGAACTTGGGTATCTATCTTGGGTGGGTGATGCGCACTCACCCTCATCTCTCCGGTCCCTTCCATCCTTCCTGTTTCCTTCTTTCTATTCCCTTTTTCCAGAGCGTGGGTCGCGGCTTTGCCTTTGTGGTCACCAGTGGCCCAGCAACAGCCCTTGGGAAGGCAAACGCGAGGTGAGGAGGAAAGCAACCATAACGTGAGGAACTAAAACGCACAGTCTGGACCGTACCCAACATGCTTTGCACAAAGACGACGTGAGGAAAGAAAATTCCAGTTATCAAGGCCAGGCCCAACAGGCTTTGCCTTTGTACTTAATCACCACCGGCCTGACAACAGCCCTTGGGAAGGCAAACACGAGGTGATGAGGAATGCAAGCAAGCATAGTGAGAGGAGATAAATTGCGGGTTCTAAGGGCCAACACCAACGGGCTTTGCCTTTGCCTTTGTGCCCACCAGCAGCCTGACTGACAAGACAACAGCCCTTGCAAAGGCAAATGAGAGGTGCGGTAAGCAAACACGAGCTGTGCTGGAACCCTATGAACGACTCACCAGCACTGGGAGCTTACACTAGGAAGGCAGGGAGGGGAAAATGTCTTGCACCCTGTACCCTGTACCCTGCGCCCTGCGCCCTGTGCCCTGTGCCCTGTGCCCTGTGCCCTGTGCCCTGTGCCCTGTGCCCTGTGCCCTGTGCCCTGTGCCCTGTGCCCTGCGCCCTGCGCCCTGTGCCCTGTGCCCTGTGCCCTGTGCCCTGTGCCCTGTGCCCTGTGCCCTGTGCCCTGTGCCCTGTGCCCTGTGCCCTGTGCCCTGTGCCCTGTGCCCTGTGCCCTGTGCCCTGTGCCCTGTGCCCTGTGCCCTGTGCCCTGTGCCCTGCGCCCTGCGCCCTGCGCCCTGTGCCCTGTGCCCTGTGCCCTGTCCCTTGTATAGGTGTTTCAAACCTTTCTTCCTCCTCTCAACTTCGCCTTTTTTTCCCCTTGCAGCTCCCTCGGGTATGGCTCAGCCAATGGGACATTCGCCAGGAGTGTGGCAGTGGAGTTTCGCCTGTGCTCCGTACCCTGTATAGCCGTCTCCTCTAAGGGAGTCGTGGCGGGAGACGGCTGTGCTGGAGCTGAGTATGGCGTGACACTTTCAGATCCTGAGGTGCGTTGCTTCCCTCTGGCATGCATGTAATGAAAGGTTTGAGACGTCTCAGAACCCAAGTTTTATTACGACGTTTCTCTCAGGCATGCATGTAATGAAAAGAGGGTAACAACCTGCATCGGCAGTATGCACATGAGGCGCCGCGCCTCACATGTTGTTTCTCTCAGGCATGCATGTGATGAAAAGAGGATTGGCAATATGCATGCTACATGAACAAATCACCACCCCACCTCAACCCACCCCACCCTCGCCCACAACCCACAACAACCATCTCCAGGCGTTTCCCCTCAACACCCAGCAGCGTGCTTGGGTGACTTATCACGGGCCTTCCCAGACGCTCAGTGTGTTCGTCGGTGGAGCGTCCTCCGCCTCCTCTGCTTCCTCTGCTTCATCCACTTCGTCCACTTCCTCTGATTCATCATCATCGGCTTCCTCGAATTTCGAGACGTCTCAAAACTTTGCCACGTCTGCCACTTCTTCTGATTCATCATCAGCTTCATCAGCTTTCTCCACTTCCTCCATGTCACCGCCGGTCAAGCCAGCTGTACCAGTGCTCACTGCCCACGTGGACATCCCAGCCATCCTCGGCGCCACGTCAGCGTC
This sequence comes from Closterium sp. Yama58-4, assembly GCA_947470075.1. Lineage (NCBI taxonomy): Eukaryota > Viridiplantae > Streptophyta > Zygnematophyceae > Desmidiales > Closteriaceae > Closterium > Closterium sp. Yama58-4. The sequence continues at coordinate 26,869 of CANIUD010000033.1, forward strand.
TGTCGGCTTCACAGCTGGCACGTGGTGGTGGCAGTGGGGCGCGAACGAGCGCCACATCATTCATGACCTGGCGTTTGTGGGAGGTGGGTGGAAAATGGCTTGGGTATATGATGCAGGAACTGGCTATTTGAAAGAAGAGTGTTTTTGAGACGTCTCAAAAACACTCTTCTTTCATGTGGGGAGTGGCTTGGGTATATGATGCAGGAACTGGCTGTTTGTGCATGTGGTGTGCCATCAAGCAAGCATGTCTCACGTGGTGGTGGGAGTGGGGCACGAACAAGCGACACATCATTCATCATGAACTGGCGTTTGTGGGAGAGAGGTAGGTGGAGGATTCTTTGTGAAATTTGATCTTTGTGGAGGGTAGTGCCTTCAATAGACTAGACCTCTCAAAGAGGAACTAGTTCTTCTCTTTGTGGCTCAAGAGAATCTTTGTCTCTGTTCTCGCACAACCACCTGTTCTCAGGAGCCTTCTTTGAGACTTCCAAGGTGACTGCGGAGCTCACAGCCCGGTTCGACCCAGCGAATCAGACGGAGGTCGCTGCTTACACCGTGTCAACCACTCCACCAAGCAGCACCACCGCCAGCAGCAGCAACAGCAGCACTCCAATCACCACCACCACCACCACCACCACCAGCAGCAGCAGCAGCAGCAGCACATCTGTCTCTCTTGCATCGCTCACCCCCGACTCCACACCACCCATCGTCGAGCTACTCTTCACTGCACAAGGCGGCAACAGCAGCAGCAGCAGCGTGCCTTCAGGGGCTCCGAGGGCGCCTGCCTTGCGACATCAAATCATTGCCTCACACCCCGCTGTGAGTCGCACAACATAGTTCATGCACGAGCAAACCACAACCACCACCACCAGCACCGCTTTTAAGGCGCATACAGATCAAATCACTGCCTCTGGTCCTGCTGTGAGTCGCGCAACACAGCCAATACTCAATCGAACCACAATCACCAGCACCAGCACAAGCACTTGTATGTATGATAAGCCAATTTTCTAGGCGAATCAGGAAGGTGCACGTGCATGTGCTCAGCATGGGCGATTGGCTCATGGGTGTTTGATTAGCCACCGATGAATGTCTAACTGCCGTTGGATAGGTGTGTACCCACAATCCCCGTCCCCCTTTCATCCCCACCCCCCCCCTTCCCTCCTTTGGGATAGGTGCAAGCACACGTGCACGTGTCAAACATGGAGGATCGTCCCATGTCTGACGTGGCAGTCTCGGCGCGCATCACCTACCCCAACGGCACCGACGCCTCCAGCTGCTTCGTCTTCAGCGACCCGCTGCTGCAGGGGATTGAGGACGTCAGCGGTGCAGGTGAGACGGTGTGACAGGCACACGTGGGGTGAGACGGTGTGACAGGCACACGTGGGGTGAGCTTGATTCTCCCATGCTTGCACCGCACATGCACATGCACCTCCCCCTGCTTTATCTCCAGCGACCCGCTGCTGCAGGGGATTGACGATGTGACTGGCGCAGGTGAGTCAGTAAGTTGCTAGGTCAGTCAGTTGTCAGCGCCACGTGTCTTCCCCTCCCTCTCTAGGTGATACCCTGTTTGTTTGAAGAAGTGTTTTGCTAGCACGCATCCTTGATGCGCGCCACGTGCTATCCGTCTCAAAACACTTCTTCTTCCCCTCCCTCTCTAGGTACTATCCTGCCAAATGCTTATGCCACTATTTGTTGGCTGTTACAACTGCTACACTGCTGCGACTACAAGCAAGTCCCCAACGCAACTTTCCCTCTCGTTGATGTTACTTTTCAGAATTCTCAAAGTAACATCAACATACATTGAGTCCTGCGACTACAAGCAAGTCCCCCCCACCTGAACTGTACCTGTCCCATCGCCACCCCTCTGTCTTCCCCTCCCTCTCTAGGTACCGTCCCGTCAAATGCTTCCGCCAGCATCGATTGGCTTTTACTGCCGCTTGACTGTGCCGCCCAGGCTGCCCCCACCAACTTCCATCTGGGCGGCAGTCTACAGTACACACTGCAAGACACGTCAGCATCTGTATCGCCACCACCACCACTTTCCACCGCTGATGCCACATCAGCATCAGCACCAACAGCAGCACCAGCATCAGCACCTGCAACAGCACCAGCGCCAGCTGCACCAGCGCCAGCAGAGGCGGTCGCAGCAGCAGCGGTGGTGAAGCTGATGGAGCTGACGAGTGTGCGAGTGACGGTGGCCCCTCCTCCCACGCTGCAAGTGCATTACTTTGTGCCCCGGCATGTGCAAGGGGACGACCCCACCACTCCTCAAGTGAGCATGGGGGAATGTAGACAGGGGAGTGAGCATGGGAGAGCGACGCATGTTCATAGGAGTGACCCTGCACCTTCTTCCCTCTGTTGTGCTGTGCATCCTCTTTCTCCTTTTCTCCCTCCTGCCCCTAAGAGGTGCCGGCACCAGTGCCTGCGAGGTGACTTTTGAGTCGACTCAAAAGTCACCTCATCCTCTTTCTCCTTTTCTCTCTCCAGCCCCTGAGAGGTGCCTGCCAGTCATGCCCTCTGTCCAGTTTTGAGACGTTTCAAATCTTCTTTTGAGACCTCTCAATACTCACGCCCCCTATGCTTTGCCCTTCCTCCCTCCTCTCCCCAACACCTCATAGGTGGAGACACCAGTGCCAGTCACGCTGGCAGCACTCTTCCACAACTCAGGCCGAGGCACGGCTGCTGCTGTCGCCACACAGTCACTGCTGCCCACTGCTGCCACCACCACCACCACTGCTGCTGGCACCACTGCTGACGCCACCACCACTACCGCCGCTGACATGGGCGCTACAACTATAACGGGTGACACGAGCAGCGCCGCCATGAGTCTCAGCATCACCAACACTCTGCTGGGCAATGAGCCTCAGCCCGCATCTTTATCCCTGAAGGTGTGTGCCCGTGTAGATGTGGACATGCTGACGTGTACGTGCTGACGTGGACATGCTGATGTGGACATGCTGATGTGCACGTCTGTGCACGTACACACGCATACACACACCCACATGTGCCTGTGAGTGCACACACACACACACCAGTTTCTTACTCCTATCCTGACCCGCCCTTCATCTCGCCTTATTTCCCCTCTCCCTCCCCTCTCTCCCCACCGCTCCCCCACCTCTCTTCCCCCTTCCGCCTCCCCTGTCCTCGCCCCCAGGTCGGAAGCATCCCCCCTTCCGCTACAGCCATGGTGCGCTGGACCATAGAGGCCGTGTTTTGAGACGTCTCAAAACGCGCTGGACCATAGAGGCCGTCCTCCTTTCTTCCTTTCTTCCTTCACTTAGCCTTCGCTTCTCCCCCTCTCTCCCCTCCCTGTCCCCGCTCTTTCTCAGGTGGGAAGCATCCCCCCCGCCGGTACAGCCATGGTGCGTTGGACCATAGAGGCCAGCCTCCTTCTCTTTCTCACCCACCCTCCTTTCCTCCATCACTCCCCCCACCCCGTCCCTCTCCCCTCACTGTCCCCAGGTGGGAAGCATCCCCCCCGCCGCTACAGCCATGGTGCGCTGGACTATAGAGGCAAGCCTCACAGGCACATTCGATACAGTCACGACCGCCACCACCACCACCACCTCCTCCCCTCTCACCGGCCTCTCCCCCATTCTCGAGTCGGTCGACATTCACAACCTCGTGCACGTCGTCTATCTGTCTGACGCAGCCTCAGGTAAATTCCCCATTCCCACCCGCGCACCCACCCACCTAGTAAGTTCCCCACTCACCTCTCGAGTCGGTCCACATTCACAACCTCGTGCACGTTGTTTATCTGCCCGACACTGCTTCAGGAAAGCCCGTCAGCCGAACCTTGTATAGTCTTATCCCGTCCCATCCCATTGTATCCCATCCCATCCTGTCCTTTCAATCCACCTGCAACGTTATTTCAGACGACTGCAAACAGAATTCCTGTGCCTGGCCCCTTGTTGCAATGCCTGATCCGTTCGCTCACGCCATGGCCCGCCGGGTTTCCCCGTGGATGATGGTGGGGATGAGCAGGGCCCGAAGCATTTGCCATGTCCCCACCCGACCCCACCCCACCCCACTTCACCCCACCCCACCCCACCCCACCGCATCCCAACCCATCCCATCCCACTCTCATTGCTTAATCAATCTGCCCATTCACTCAGACAACAGGTTGCCGGATTTCCCGATGGACGACGGTGGGGACGAGCAGGGCCAGCTAGACGCCATCTACAGCAGCACTGGTAACCGCTGCCATTACCCACCCATCCAACCAATCCCATCCCATCCCACCCATCTCCCCATCTACCTTCAGATGACGGCTTGCCGGATCTCCTGGTGGACGATGATGGGGACGAGCAGCCGGAGGCCATCTACAGCAGCTCTGGTAACCGCGTGCTGCCCGTAACCACCGTGCCCACTGCCGCTCTCACGCTCGGCCGCCCGCTCTTCACCAGTGAAACCCGCGCCAAGCTCACTGTGGCTGTGGACTGGTGAGTGAGGGAGTTAAGTGAAGGTTCTCCTTGTACAACGTTAAGTCAAAGCAGTTCAACAGTTAGACCCAAAATTCCAAAACCCCAAACCCCGCGCCAAGCTCACTGTGGCTGTGGCTGTGCCATGATTCGAATTTTGAGGCGCCTCAATATGGTAAAAAATTATTGGTTCTACTTTCCCAGCTTGAGAAACCTCTCATTCTTTTCATATTCCCTGCCATGATTCCAGGTCTGCCCTCGCACGAGCTGCAGCAGCAGCGGCAGCAGCAGGTGGGTGGGCGCACATGTCATTTGCATCGCAGCTGCCTCCTCACCTGTCTTTCCACCTCCATGCTTGTTCTCTTATCCTGCAGGTCTGCCCTCGCACCAGCGGCAGCAGCAGCAGGCGGGTGGGCGCACATGTCATTTGCATCACAGCTGCCGTCGCACTGCTGGAATCTTACCGCTGCTCTCCGATCCAACAGCTCTCAGCTGCCTGTTCCCTTCAACGCCTGGTCCTCCTTTTCCTCATCTCCTGCTGTTCCCACTGGCACAGCTGCTGCCCCTGCCCCTTCAACCGCCTCTGCTGCTGCTGGCACTGCTACTGGTCCCTCTTCCACTGACACCTCTTCCACTGACACCTCTTCCACTGACACCTCTTCCACTGACACCACTCACATTCTTGACTTTGTCTCCTCTCCTTCTTACACTCTCTTCTTCTCCTACTTCGATCAGACCCTCTCCTTCCCCCAACTCTCCCCATGCTTCCAGGCTGTCATGCCTCCCCCTCCCTCCCCCCCCAACCCTCCCCCTTCCCCTCCCCCTCGCCCGCCCCCCCGCCCCCCTCCAAGCCCCCCAAGGCCTCCTCCGAACCCCTCTCCCCCCCCCCCGTCCCCCTCCAAGGCCCCCCAGGCCCCCATCTCCCCCACCCCGACCTCCCCCGAATCCCCCCAAGCCCCCCCCTCCGCCTTCCCCTCCCCCCCCCCCCCCCTCGCCCTCCTTCCCCCCCTCCCAAAACCTCAACTTCCAATAAGCCCCCTCCCTCCCCTCCCCCTAAACCTTCCCCCTCCCCTCCCCCTAGGCCTTCCCCCTCCCCTCCCCTTAGACCACCCCCAAGTCCCCCACCACCGAAACCACTCATTAGCCCTCCCCCTCCCAAACCTCCTGCCTCTCCTCCCCCCAAACCTCCTCCCTCTCCTCCCCCCAAACCTCCTCCCTCCCCTCCTCCCAGTCCCCCGCCTAGAAAGCCCAGCCCCCCGCCGAGAAAGCCCAGCCCCCCACCGCCAAAACCCCCTCCTCCCAGGCCCCCACCACCCAAGCGCAGGTACCCACCACCCCCAAGAAGGCGATGGCGCTTCTCCTTTCTCGGATGAGCCCGAATCAACTGGCTGAGATACTCCCTTGTTGAAGCACCTCCATAGAAACCCATCCCTAGGCCACCAACCCCTTTAAATCCCGTCCCAACCCTCCGCAGATATTGCCGTTGTTACATGCGTCTGGAGATAGAAAAGCTAGCCTTGATGGATGATTGAAACAGGCTCATTCTGTGGTTGTTGGATTGAAGACAATCACTCCAATCTAATGCATATAACAACATTAATCATTATGAAGAAGGCAAGCATAGGGTAGTTGCACAAGCACATTCTACCGTAGCTTACCCAACACAAGCCAGCCACCAAATATTTCCAAACCACTAATCCTAGAAAGATAGAACAAGCCAGAACAAACAATAAAACAAGCAAATTCAAAATCCACACCCAAATGCTTCTGAAGTCCACCGCCTCCTTGCTTCTCTTCTTCCACCACCACGGCCATCCCTGCAAGACACTCGGAATCGCTTCAGCGACCGCCAATGCAATCTGGTCTTCATTGTCGTCATGGTCCCCGCGTCCTCCCATCCTCCCTCCCTTCCTGCCTGCACCACTCCCATTGCAGTTTCCAGACCCACTTCCGTTGCAGTTCCCACCTCCCCCACCGCTCCCCCTCATCCCCCCGCCAGCCCCCTTCCCTGCACCTGCACCCGTGCGTCCAGCCGCTCCCTGCCACCCGCCACCTCCGCTCATCCCGCCCGCTCTGCCTGCGCCTGTGCCACGTCCGCGGCCCTGCTGCTGCCCCAAACCGGCACGACCAGCACCGCTGCCACTGCCATTGCAGCCGCCAGATTGGGAGCAGGAGGAGGAACCAGAGGAGCCGGAGCCGGAGCCGTCGCGCTTGCGGTCGCGGTCGCGGTCCTGGTCGCCAGAGCCGTCCCTGTTGCGATCCCTCTCCCGGTTATCCGCCACCACGTACCCCGCGCTCTGAATGCTCGCCGCCGCCGCGTTTCTCCCCGACCCTCCGCCCCCACCGTTGCACGAGCCAGACCCGCCGCTGCAGTTTCCGCCGCCCTCCTTGCCCTGCCGCACCTTCCCAGCGCTGTTGCTGCCGCCCAGCCGCCCGCCACGACCCGCACCCTCGCCAGCGCCGCTTCCCCCACCGCCACTGCCGCCGCCCTGCCGGCCGGCGCCAGCGTTCCGCCAGCCGCCGCCGCCGCCGGCGGTGCAGCCGCCAGACTTGCCGCAGGAACCGTCGCGGTCGCGGTCCCTGTCGCGATCCTGGTCGCGGTTGCCCGAGCCGTCCCGCTTGCGCTCCCTCTCGCGCTTCGGGCGGTCGTCGTCGTCGTCGTCGTCAGCGTCGGCAACGGCGAAGGTCGCGAGGTTGACGACGAGGAGCAAGAGGATCCCGAGGGCGAGAAGCTTCGACGAAGCCATCGGTACTAAACTATCGCCGGATTGGAGAGATGAGTTTGGGATGGTACCACAAGTCAACTGTCAACTTGGTAAAGCCAGCTGGCTCCAATGGATGGCTCTGAAGTGCCATATAGACGGTCGCCACAAGTTGTCAGAGATAGTCGGTCGGATCTAACGGGTGGTCGTCAATGTGTGGGAAAGCTGTGGTTGCGATCGCAGGTTTGAGTGTGAGACCTTGGTGGGATGATATGCTTTAGAATGATGAGGAGGTTCGATGAAACACCACGATATTTATAGAAGAAGGCCATTCGAAATGGCGTCGACGGTCGACGCCGAGTCGCGAACCTGCTCAGAAACGAGCTCCCGCGGGCCCCTGCGCGAAAATGCCGCATCGGGGGAGACTCCCGCGGAGAGGGGGGGAAAGATCCGGGAGGGGGGAGGGAGGCAGCGACGCGAAAGGAGGTTTCCGTGGAAAAAGCTTCATAAAACACTCTCCATGGAGTCGCACGCGCCTAAGTCAGGAATAAACAGACCCGACTCGACAACGCTGTATAGTGCTGCTAAGTCGCGAACAGATAGTTCTCTCTGCTCAACTAACTTCACTCCTGCGGTGCAGGTCAACAAGGTATTTTCTGGCGAAGGCTCCTCTGGCTGTCATGCAAGTGCTGGTGGTGGTGAGCGCGAAAGGCGAAACACGGCTGGAAATTCGAGCATTCAACCGGTCCGAATGGATTTGTAGCTTTTGAGGTGCTTCGTAGGAAGCTACCGACAGCGAGGTGACCAATAACGCGGATAGGGTGGAGCTCGCTGCTTGAGCAGAAAGGCTTGGTACATACACACATGAAGATACCAATCAGATAAAAATTGAGCTGCAAACGTTTTGAATAGAAAATTGACCTAACGTTTCTGTTAAAACCAGATTCTCGTTAACATTTTTTGATATATATATAATGAATAAGAGGAAAATGATGGTAGTTGAATAAACCTCCCATTTACGCATGGGTGGAGTGAAGTTACGAGTGTAAACATTGTAGTCAGGAGAAATTCAAACCTTTATATATTATCTGTATGTCTAGCGTGTCTCGCTACTGTGGAATACTACACTTTTGTATCTATTTCAACGACTGGTTTTTTCCTCAGAAGTATCACAGACAGCTGCTGCTTCGAGGGAAAACCCGGCTGGACAAAGCCTTCGCCAGAAACGAACTTGTAGGTATGACCATGCAGGCTCTGTCGTTTGGAGTCTAGCAGCGCCAGCACCAGTCTAGCAGCGCCAGCACCAGTCTAGCAGCGCCAGCACTGCTAGTCGAAATCTTGCGCCAGCTCAGCGCGCAGTACGAGCGTGTGTTGTGCTGTCGTAAAAAGATTCTATGGTGCGCCATGGTGTAGTATATGTTATCATTAACCCAGATGGTTGGTTGGCTACGACAATGCCAAGGGCATAACCTGCCAGTACGTTACCTGACAGGTCAACCCTACGAGGAGACCTGTCATTGGCAGTTGCATCCAGCGTGGATTGGGAAGAAGAAGGGCAGCGAGTGAGTTCGGGTAGCAGCTGAATCCCCCCACCCAGTGAGCCACTCTAGCTAGCGGCCAGCCTGATGTACATCAACATGCGCGTGCGGCTCCGTAAGGGCGCGGCCATTCAGCCGGGCCTTTCCGAAGAAACTTCCGAGCGCTGGAAGACTTCTTCACCAGTCCCTCCCTCCTCCCCCGGCGCCGCGCGTACTCACGCAAGCCCGAGTCAGTCTCACTCCCGCGGAACGCTTCGGCGGCTGTGGGCACAAACCGAGGGTGCGCGCAAACCGGAGCTTACTCAAGTTCCGCCTCGGTTGCGCGTGCAAACCTGGATGTCGCCTCGACGCGTCACGTTCCGCTGCGGTATGTGTGTTGCGCGTTCTGCATGTGCTGCACTGTGCCCCGCCGCGTGTGTGTGTTCTGCAGCGGAGGCGGCGCGTTCCCTGAACTCGAGTGGAGCAGGTTCGCTCCACCGGCGGGCCAGTACGCCACGCTCTCGGCGGAAACCAGGGCGTGGTGGCCCCGAAACCACCGCGGCGCAGCCCCGAAACCACCACGGTGCAGCCCCGAAACCATTACCACCCGAATGCTACTATAAATGTCGAGTCCATTCTTAGGTGCTCATTCATCGACTGGAACCAGATCCGCAATTCCTACTCATTTACCATAGCAGATATAAGCTCACCTTTTCAGGCTCTCACTTCAAGTACCAACCCGCTGTAGACCATCCGTGGACATTTGAGCCGCCATGGCTTCGTCGAAGCTTCTCGCCCTCGGGATCGTCCTGCTCCTTGTCGTCAACCTGGCGGCCTTCGCCGTCGCCGACGACGACGACCGGCCGAAGCGTGAGAGGGAGCGCGAGCGCAAGCGGGACGGCACGGGCAACCGCGACCAGGATCGCGACCGCGACCGCGACCGCGATCGCGACCGCGACGGCTCCTGCAGCAAGTCCGGCGGCTGCACCGGCAGCGGCGCCGGCGGACGACAGAATGCTGGTGCCGGCCGGCAGGGCGGCGGCGGCGCAGGCGGAAGCGGCGCAGGCGGGCCCGGAGGCGGAGCGGGGCGAACGGGGAGCGGCGCTGGCGCGGGTGCGGGTCGTGGCGGGCGGCTGGGCGGCAGCAACAGCGCTGGGAAGGTGCGGCAGGGCAAGAAGGGCAGCGGAAACTGCAGCGGCGGGTCTGGCTCGTGCAACGGTGGTGGCGGAGGGTCGGGGAGAAACGCGGCGGCGGCGAGCATTCAGAGCGCGGGGTACGTGGTGGCGGATAACCGGGAGAGGGATCGCAAGAGGGACGGCTCTGGCGACCAGGACCGCGACCGCGACCGCAAGAGTGACGGCTCCGGCTCCGGCTCCTCTGGTTCCTCCTCCTGCTCCCGATCTGGCGGCTGTAATGGCAGCGGCAGCGGTGCTGGTCGGGCCGGTTCGGGGCAGCAGCAGGGCCGCGGACGTGGCACAGGCGCAGGCGGAGCAGGCGGGATGAGCGGAGGAGGCGGGCGGCAGGGAGCGGCAGGACGCACGGGCGCAGGTGCAGGGAAGGGGGCTGGCGGGGGGGTGAGGGGGAGTGGTGGGGGAGGTGGGAATTGCAGTGGAAGTGGGTCTGGAAACTGCAGTGGAAGTGGTGCAGGCAGGAAGGGAGGGAGGAAGGGAGGACGCGGGGACAATGATGACAATGATGGTGATGAATAGATTGCGTTGGCAGTCGTTGGAGTGATTTCAAGTGTCTTGCAGGGATGGCTGGCTGTGTGGTGGTGGGGGATCTTGACTTGAAGAAGAGAAGCAAGTCGGTGGAGAGAAAAATTCGGTTTGGGAGCTTTGAGATTGATTGTTTTCTTGCGTGTTCTGGTTTATTCTCTTTCTAGGATTGGTGGGCTGGAATATCTGGTCGTTTGCTTGTGTTGGGTGAGCTATGGACGGTAGAATGTGCTTGCGCAACTACCCTATGCTTGGCTTCTGCATATGCATTAGCGTAATTTTGGTCAATCCAAGAATCATACCGGGAGAATGAGCTTGTTTCAATAATCCATCAAGGTTAGCTTTTCTACCTCAACCACCAAACACATGTACAGTAACAACTGCTAGGGTATATCTGCAAATGTAAATTGTAAATTTGTGTGCAAAGAGTGGTTAGGAGGGACAAACCTTATTGGAAGCGAAACTCGTAATAGACGGAATTGTTTCTCGATTCCGCGCGATAGGGGACCAGTCTAGCTCCTGAGGGCAGTTGAGGGCGAAGACCCGAAGTGACACAGCTATATGTGGTTAATTTGGTTGCAGAAACATCTAAAGCAGGTGCAGTGTGGTTGCTGGCTTTTCTTCAGCCCTGCCTGATCCCACACATTCCTGGTGAACCCTGGTCAGGTCAGAGTGGCTTTCAGAATGTGTAGTGAGTGGGCGTAAATAACTACGACGAGAACAGCCAATTCCTATTTTGCCGTTTCCCTATTCAGTCTACAATACAACATTTCTTGCGTCGAATGAAACTGAATCAACAATTTCATACGAATCAGCTACTCATCCCTCAGCGACTTTTTTGTTCGGGCCGTACAAACCTATTGTAGCAGACGATATCCCGTTAGACAAGCTTGCGGCGTCTGCCTTTCGACCAATCAGACTAAAAGATCTCGTAGATCCGAACGAAGTTGCGCCGTTCAACTCCGCGATGAAGCTTCTGAAGAGAAGCTTCGAGAAAGACGGCCCAGGGGTGGCTAAGGTGTGTTGGGGAGTAAAAGATTACTTCCTCTCACTACTCGCATTCCTTTCACCCACCAAAAAAAACGTGGCTGAGAATGCCAGTCATAGTTTGGCAAAGCTTTAGAGCCCAAACCCTCTTTCTGTCCCCCCTTTCCCCCCTCTCTCTCCATCTCACCAAGTCGTACCCGAAGTGGAGGAGGACCTATGGCATGCGTACAACCTTATCCTCAGCCCTTCCCCTACACCTCCCCCCCCTCCTCTTCTCCCCTTCTCCCTCCCCTTTCTCCATCACACCAGATCGTACCCGAGGTGGAGGAGGACCTATGGCATGCGTACAACCTCATTGCTCCGCACGACCATGTGCAGAGCACCACCTTCAGGTTCGTGCTCAGGTGGATGCTCAGGTGCGTTCTCAGATAGATGTTCAGGTACACTCTCCGATGGATGCCCAGGTACATGCTCAGGTGGATGTTCAGGTACATGCTCAGGTGGGTGAATGTTCAGGTACATGCTCAGGTGGGTGGATGTTCAGGTACATTCTCAGAGGATGTTCAGGTGCCTGAATGGACCCTCATACCTGAACGCTCTGGTGTTTTTTCTCAGTACCTGAACTAACGCAGCAAGCAAGCAACCGTTGTGGGTCAACTCAATAATCTTCTCATGCGCTGACTCAAATTCCGCACACCAAGACGTTTGAGTCGACTCAAACCACGGGCCATGTATTGTTTTCAGTCGACTCAAAGAAATCGTTGCGTTGTGGGGCAACGTAATAATCTTCTCACGCGCTGTCCCGAATTCCTCAAACCAACACTCGCTCCTACTTCCTACAAACTCACCTCCCTCTTCTTGCTGGATGGTTCCAGGAAGGTGCAGAAGGAGACGGGAGGGGGAGGCAGTGAGTCGGAGCGGATCAAGCTGCGGCTGGAAGTGGCCGTGGAGGTGAGCGCGGAGGGCGGTGGGAAGAGAGAATAGAGTGAGGATAGCAGCTGCTCTTGAAGTGAATACAGTCAGGGAAAGGGATGACAGCACCTGTGGTTGAGAGGAGGCAGTGAGTTGGAGTGAAAGCAGCGGACCGTGACGCGCCGCGTCAGCAGCAGCACACGTCACTATCGGTTTTCGAGAGGTCTGATTTTTTAGTCGACTCAAAAATAGGCACACGTCACTATCGATTTTCGAGAGGTCTGAGGAAACCCTGCGAAATTGGATAGATAGGGAAACGTTTCAAAAAGTACCTTGTTTCACATGGTCACCAGCAGCAGCACACGCCATTGTCGAGTTTCGAGAGGTCTAATCTAAAGCAACCTCTTTTGTCTTTCTTTCTCCCTCAATCGTTGATCGACAGGAAGTGGATTTCGACGCATCGGCACACGTCATTCGAGTCCGCGGGAAGAACGTGACTGAGAACGAGCACGTGAAGGTGAGGTGAGGGGAGTGGCGTGTGAGTGAATGAAGAGGAATGCGAGTGCACGAGTGTTGCTGGAACGAACAGTTTTTAGGTGCCTCAAAAGGCGCATGTCATTCGAGCCTGCGGGAAGAACGTCACTCAGAACGAGCACGTCAAGTGAAGGTGAGGGGATTGGAGCGCTAATGTTGAGGATTTTTGTGGCGCCTCAAAGTAGGTGAGGGGATTGGAGCGCGAATGTTGAGGCGCCTCAAAATACACGTCAATGCATGTGAAGGTGAGGGGATTGGAGCGTGAATGAAAAAGTGCACAAGTATGCAAGTGTGACAAAAACGAACGAGTGTGTCACTGACATGAGTGCTAACGCAGCAGCAAGCGTGTGTCAGTGTCCGTCAGTCAGACAGATACGCAGCTGTCCTGCTTTCTTCCATTTTCCCCTCATTGTGTGCATATGGTATTTTTGAGAATTCTCAATAATCCCCTGCAGCCTCATTGTGTGCATATCTTGCTTTGCGCTGCTCTCACCTGCTCCCTGCACTGCAGCTGGGGTTCATACCACGCAGTGGAGCTGGATCTGCACCTTAGTCGTCCACCGGCCCTTGCTCTTCCCCGTATTTGTTTGTCTGTTCTTCTCACGCTGCTCCCTGCACTGCTCCCTGCACTGCTCCCTGCACTGAAGCTGGGGGGTTCATACCACACACACACTGGAGCTGTATCTGCACCTTAGTCATCCACCGGCCCTTTTTCCTTTTTTCTTCCCCCCTGTCTACCCTTTCCCTTCCCCGTATCTGTTCTTCCCTGCACTGCAGCTGGGGTCCTACCACACACTGGAGCTGGACCTGCAACGCGCCTTCACGCTCACAAAGGTAATATATGTGTATGTATATGTATATACATTTATATATACATATTTATACATTTATATATACGTATACATAATATACATATACGTATATATAGTTAAAAGGTATTGTTTGGTGTTTTGTCTTGAATGAGACCTTCCCATGATCGCCAAATTCTAGAACCGAGGTTGCAAGGCCAGGCTCAGTAAGTTTCTCCCTTCCCCTCCCCACCCCCCTCTCCCCCACATCCTTGTTGTCGTGTCCCTCGTCTCTTACTTTTGCAGGACGTGTGGGACTCTGTGGCTATAGACCGGCTCAAGGAAGCATGTGGTGAGTGAGTGGGACATGGGGGTGTGGGGTGCAGTGGATGGGGGATTTCGTAAGGGATGTGATGCGATGTGATGTGCTGGCATGGGAAGGAAGAGTGGGGTTTGCACTGAGTGCAAGGACGTGTGGGACTAAGTGGTTATAGACCGGCTCAACGAGGCCCACACCAACCCACACCAACCCACACCAACCCACACCAACCCGCACCAACCCGCACCAACCCGCACCAACCCACCCACCCATCCCGACGCCCCCACCCCGCACTCTCTCCCTGCTTTCTGTCCTGCAGACCCCTCAGCTATGCGGACCTGGCAGTGGTGGTGATGCAGGAAGGGCTGGCAAACGTCTGTCCTACAAGCCCACTGTCCAGGTCTCGGGTTCAGGTTTAGGGTTTAGCCCTCCATTGGTCTAACCTCTCCCACTCCCCCACCTCTTCCTTCCCCACCACCGCAACCCATCATCACCAACCCCCTCCTCTCCCCGCCCTTCTCCTCCCCCTCCCCACTGTTCCCTCACGGTTGAAATTCATTGGGTTCGAAACGCAGCAAGCCTTCTAAGAGTAACGATCTATAGCAGTAGTCTCCCCGCCCCGCCCTTCTCCTCCCCCTCCCCACTGTTCCCTCTTCCCCCCGCATCCCACCCTTCCGCCCTCTTCGTCCTGCAGACCTAGCAGTGGTAGTGATGCAGGAAGGGCTGGCAAACGTCTGTCCTACAAGCCCATTATCATCTCCTCTCTCTAACCTCTCCCATTCCCCCACCTCTCCCATTCCCCCACCTCTCCCTTTCCCTCCCCTCCCCAACCCTCCACTCCGACTCCCCCCGCACCTCCCCCACCCTTCCCCTTCTGTCCTGCAGACCCCTCGGCCAATGCGGACCTAGCAGTGGTGGTGATGCAGGAGGGGCTGGCGAACATTTGTCTTATTGGGGGGAGGTGAGACCTGGGAAAGGTGTGCGTTTGGAATTTAGGCACCCTAAGTGCGGACCTAGCAGTCGTGGTGATGCAGGAGGGCTGGCAAACGTTTGTCTTATTGGGGGGAGGTGAGACGCAGGGGAGGTGAGGCGTGGGGAGTGTGAAACGTGGGGGAGGTGGGTCGTGAGGGAGACGTGGGGGAGGCGTGGGGGAGGTGAGATGCGGGGGAGGTGAGTCGTGAAGGAGACGTGGGGAAGACGTGGGGGAGGTGAGACGTGGGGGAGGTGAGACGTGGGGGAGGTGTGACTCAGGTGTTGAGACACCGTGAGAAAGAACTGACGTGGCTGGTATTTCTGTTTTTGCCAAAGTATGTTCTGAAGACTGAGATGTGAAGGTCTGGATCCTTGTTGTGGGGTTGTTTTGAGAAGTCTCAAGAGCAACACCTTGTTGTTGGGTTAAGGAGGAGGCTGCATTTTGGGAAATTGAGTTTAGGGCATACTGTACTTTCACAGCTGTACTTTCACGGCTGTACTTTCACGGCTGTACTTTCACGGCTGTACTTTTCGTTCCTAGCTGACAGTGTGTTAACTGTGACTACTTTAGATGACCTGTCAAATTCCCACTTGCACTTTTCGCTTTCCCTTGTAAACAGTGTGACTACAGTGAAGGCGCGCGTAGAGACGGCAATCCAGAGAAAACGAGGGCCGTCCATTGCGGGATATGATAAGGTGTGCGATAATGAGCCTAATTTGGTGGCTGGAAGACTTGGGTAGGTGGGTGGGTGGGTGGGTGACTGCTAGTAGCCGATCAGTGAGTGAGCAAAAAAGAAAAGAAAGAAAGAAATTAAAAACTAATCAGTCATTCCCTCACCTTCTATTGACGTGTGGCGCGCAGGGCTACTTCTGGTCGAGTTCACCCATGTTTACCCCTTTGAACCCTCTCGTCTTCCCTCCCCCGTCCCGCCCATCTCACATGCAGGCAATCAATAAATTCTTTGAGAATGTCTTTCAGGTAAAAGACAATAAAGATTGCCTTTTAGCATGCAAGATGGTTTGTACTTTTATCTTCTGATGGCTTTCCTTTCGTGCCTTCTTGTTTGCTCTCAACCTCTTTCCTTCTTCCTTTCATCTCTTTCCTCTCTCCTCCTTCTCTTGCCATTTCGTCTCTGCTTCCTTCCCTCCTGCTCCTTCCTTCTCTCACCGTCCATCTCACTCACAGGCTGTGCAACGGCACATTGACTTCAACATTATCCGCTGTCTGCTTATAGCGAGTCCTGGATTCACCAAGGTACTGTCCGTCTTCTGCTGTTCGTCGCATCCTCGTTATTGCATACTCCTCTGTTAGCGGCAGCTACACCATGAACAGGACCAGTTAGTACATGACGATTGAAGGGAGCTTGGTCTATGTCAGACGCTTCACGACAGCACAGGACCAGTTCTTTGAGTATATGACCAGTTCATACCCAATCTATTTTTACCCCCTCCCTCCAATCCCTGCCGCACAGCACAGGACCAGTTCTTTGAGTATATGATGCTGGAAGCAACGCGGCAGAACATCCGAGCCATCATTGAGAACAAGGCCAAGATCGTGCTTGCGCATTCCACGTCGGGATACAAGTGAGTGGTGGTGCATGAGCAGCAGCCATCATTGAGAACAAGGCCAAGATCGTGCTTGCGCATTCCACGTCGGGATACAAGTGAGTGGTGATGGAGGATGTAGCTGAGTGGGGTGTTACATGCTTGTAGAGTGCACGAGCAGCAGCCATCATTGAGAACAAGGCCAAGATCGTGCTTGCGCATTCCACGTCGGGATACAAGTGAGTGGTGATGGAGGATGTAGCTGAGTGGGGTGTTACATGCTTGTAGAGTGCACGAGCAGCAGCCATCATTGAGAACAAGGCCAAGATCGTGCTTGCGCATTCCACGTCGGGATACAAGTGAGTGGTGATGGAGGATGTAGCTGAGTGGGGTGTTACATGCTTCTAGAGTGCACGAGCAGCAGCCATCATTGAGAACAAGGCCAAGATGGTGCTGGCGCATTCCACGTCGGGATACAAGTGAGTGGTGATGGAGGATGTAGCTGAGTGGGGTGTTACATGCTTGTAGAGTGCACGAGCAGCAGCTATGATTAGTTGGTTTCACAAGTCCAGATCGTCCTGTGAGACGTCTCAAAAGGAGGAGGGGCGGCTATGTGAGTGTACTATGATTAGTTGGTTTCACAAGGCCAGATCATCCTCACACATCGTGGAGGATGCACTCGTGATGCAAGTGACGACTCTTGAGCCTAGCTTTTGAGGTGACTTGTAAGGCGACTTTTGAGGCTCCTCACATCTATCGGGATACAAGTGGGTGGTAGGCCTGACCTGAATGGTGTATTTTAAACAGACGATAGCTGCGAGTTGGTCCGAGACGACCAAGTTTGTACGATCAAGGATGACAGAAGAAGGATGGACGCATGCACGAATGCTTTTTGAGAATTCTCAAAAGGATGACAGAAGAAGGATGGACGCATGCACGAATGCCTGCCTCCTCTTGTTGACTCAACTGTGACCGATTCACGCGTGCAGGGAAGGAGGCGTACTGGCTGACCCTTCCAGCTATCATGACTTCTACAAATTTGAGTTGCTTTTGAGAATTCTCAACCCAGCCAGCCAGGCAGCCAGGCAGACAGATAGACGGACAGACAGACAGCCAGGCAGCACCTTGTTCACTGCACGGGATTACCAACTCCTGATGAACCGGTGTGCCCATTGATGCACTCCCCCCTGTGTTTGATGTGACTGTCTGCTGGGCAGGCATGCAGTGAAGGAGGTGCTGGCGCTGCCTGCTATCATGACTCAAATCAAGCCCTGATGAAGCATGCATAACTACGTGCATGCTCCTGTGTCTGCTCCTGTTTGATGTGACTGTCTGCTGGGCAGGCATGCAGTGAAAGAGGTGCTGGCGCTGCCTGCTATCATGACTCAAATCAAAGACACCAAGGCAGCCAAGGAGGTGAGTGGGTGAGTGAGCGCATGAGTTCGTGATTAAGTGTTCATGTGTGAGTGTGAGTGTCAGTGTGAGTGTGAGGGCAGTGTTAGTTATGAGCCATGAGCTACTATGATCCATTAACCATGATCCCTCCAGTCCAGCCACAAATCTTTGAGGCGCCTCAAAATCCATCACCATCAGCAATTCACCAGCGGAGTCAAAAACTACTTATCCCAGCCTCCTTCCGAGCCTCTTTTTAGATGTCTCAAGAATCTTTTCAAGGACCGTACTGGCTGGCTTAGAGCAACCTCTCACTCTCGTTTCCTATCACCCCCCTCCCTGTTCCTTCTTCCTCCCATACCTTCTGGCCAGGTTAAAGCACTCGAGGACTTCTATGCCATGCTTTCAAATGTAAGTGCGGCCATATTTTCCTGCATGAGTCCCAGACATAATATATTCACCTCCTGTTGACTTGTTGTGGTATGCATGCAATGCAATGGTGGGTCATTAAATTCCAACTCTCCCCCCTCTCTCTGACACCTTGGCAGGACTCCGCACGGGCATTTTATGGACCAGGGCATGTGGAGGCAGCAAATGAACGGCTTGCCATTCATACGCTCCTCATTTCAGATGACTTGTTCCGGTAGGCACCTTTTTCATTCCTGGCTTGGTTGCTGCTTGATTCTTAAAAAATCTCACATGTGAAACGAGGCGGCGAAAGAGCGGCTTGCCATTCATATGCTCCTCATTTCAGATGACTTGTTCCGGTACGCACTCGGTGGTGACTCATTGCCTTCTTTTAGACTCATTGCCGGAGCTCTTTTTCTTGGTGGATGCTTTTATTATGGCTTCGTAAGCTCCTGTTTTGTGTGTCTCTGTTGTTTTCCTGAGGTCCTTTCTTGCCCCGCTCCCTCGTCGTCCGCCTCTTGCCCTCCCCCACCTTCACCCTCCTTCTCTTCCCTTCCTTGTATCCCCACATCCCCTCCATCACCAGCCCACTCTTTGGATTCAGCAACGCGGATGTGAAGACGAGGCGGCGCTAGGTGGACTTGGTGGATTTGTTGAGAGCGTATGGCGGCCAGTGCAAGTCTTCTCCCCATCTCCTCCACAACCCCCCCCTTCCCCTCCCCCCCCTCCAACCTACTCCCCTGTTACCACAGCAATGCGGACGTGAAGACTAGAAGACGCTACGTGGATCTGGTGGAATCAGTGAGAGCGAATGGCGGGCAAGTGCACGTCTTCTCCTCCCTGCACGTCTCTGGCGAACGTACGTTCTAGCACCCAAGCTTATGTCTCCTTGACTGTGGTGCTCGTCGTATGCGGTACGGCATTTGGCGACGGGCACAATGGTAGTGAGAGCGAATGGCGGCCAAGTGCACGTCTCTGGCGAGTGTATGTGTTCCCACCACGAGCTCAAATGTTGCCTGCAACATTCTGCATACTACATGTTACAAGCTAACATGTGCTTCTGCCGATATGCATCGTGTCTCCGTCTCATTCTCTCTTCTGTCGCCTTTGTTGTATGCCTTCCTTTCTGCTTTGAGCAGAGCTGGTGAATCTTGCTGGGATCGCTGCAATTCTTCGCTTCCCGCTGCCAGAATTGGAAGACATGGAACTATAGGCTCCTTCCCACCAATGAAACACCAGATTGGGAGACATGGAACTCTAGTTCTGCTTTTGAGTCGACTCAAGCAATCCTGCGCTTCCCTTCCCACTGCCAGAATCGGATAATCCCCTAGTTTGAAGGAGCCCCTTTGCAGCTTGCTTTGAGCATGACCAGTCAAACATGGTTCATGAATAATAAAAAATTGTCAAATGTTGTAGCCTATAGTGAGGTTTGTCTTAGGGGGTACAAAACTTAGGGTTAGCTATATGTACCCCAACCAACATCAATGCATCATCCATTCCTCATTCTGACATGGTATCAGTTAGGTTAGGATCCTGTGGGATCCCGTTCCTCCGTTCTCCGTTCGTATCTCCCGAGCCTGATCCTACCTCTCGTTCGTACCGGTTCCGTTGTTACCGCGCCTAGTGCCGAGCCTAGCGCCCTTCCCCCCGTCGCCTAGCGCCCTTTCCCCCCCGTCACGTCGCGCCCTTTTCCCCCGTCGCGCCCTTGACATTCCGACTCCTCGCACTTACGCTGAGGCAGTGTCAGGGCCTTGGGCCTCTCAGTGGAGAGCTGCCATGGACGCAGAGATGGCCTCCTACAGATCCACAGGCACCTACGTCGATGAGGTTCCCCCTCCGGGGGCGAACGTAGTTGACGGCATGTGGATCTACAGGGTGAAGCGGCCACCGGGATCTCCTCCGGTCTTCAAGGCGCGCTACGTGGCTAGAGGTTTCAGTCAGCGCGAGGGAGTTGACTTCTTTCAGACCTTCGCGCCCACCCCGAAGATGACCACTCTTCGGGTGTTACTACACGTAGCAGCACAGAGAGACTACGAGTTACACTCTCTCGACTTCTCTACTGCTTTCCTTCAGGGCAGTCTTCACGAGGAGGTCTGGTTGCGTCGTCCCTCTGCCTTCACTGGCTCTTTCCCTCCTGGGACCCAGTGGAGGCTGAGGCGACCGGTTTACGGTCTTCGTCAGGCTCCTCGTGAGTGGCACGACACCCTGCGTTCTACCCTGTCTGACCTTGGGTTCCAGCCGTCTTCTGCTGACCCGTCGCTGTTCGTTCGTCGTGGCCCCACACCTTTCTTTGTTCTGGTCTACGTTGACGACCTTGTTTTCGCCACCCCTGACAGGGTTGCTTTGGCACACGTGAAGTCCGAACTGCAGAAGAGACACACCTGCACTGATCTTGGTGAGCTGCGCCACTACCTTGGCCTGCAGATCACCAGGGACAGAGCTGCTCGCACCATTACACTTTCACAGTCGCACATGGTGCAGCAGGTCCTTCAGCGGTTCGGGCTTCAGCACTCCACAGTACAGCGCACACCTCTTGCTGTTGACCACAGACTCACTGGACCCTTTCCTGACGAGCCGTTCGAGCCTAGTGGTCCCTACGCAGAGCTTGTGGGTTGCCTCATGTACCTGATGACTTGTACTCGCCCGGACCTCGCCTTCCCTCTCAGCGTTCTTGCGCGCTTTGTTGCGCCAGGGAGACACCGTCCTGTTCACTGGACAGCAGCTGTGAGGGTGGCGAAGTACCTAGCGTCGACGTCAGGCGTGGGGCTAGTTCTTGGAGGGCAGCAGTCTGTCGTACTTACTGGTCACTGTGACTCCTCTTACGCTGACGACGCTGAGACTCACAGGTCTACTCAGGGGTACTGTTTCAGCCTGGGTTCTGGAGCTGTTTCCTGGCGGTCCACGCGCTCCTCTTCGGTCTCGACCTCTACAGCTGAGGCTGAGATCTACGCTGGTGCCATGGCGGCACAGGAGCTGCGTTGGTTGACCTTCTTGCTCACCGACCTTGGTGAGCGGCCGAGCTCTGCACCGACCTTGTTCACTGACAACAAGGCGTCTATTCTCCTTTGTCGAGAGCCACGACTGGAGAGCAGAGTGAAGCACATTCACGTCAGGTACTTTCTTCTGCGAGAGTTGCAGAGGCGTGGACAGGCTCGCTTTGAGTTTGTGGAGTCCGAGGCCAACACTGCAGACATCTTCACCAAGGCGCTTCCGCCTTGTGACCACCAGAGGTGCTGTGTGCAGTTAGGCCTTGTTGACACTGGTTCTCGTGTTGCTTAGGCTTGAGTGTACTGTTTACTTTGCTTTCTATATACCTCTGTTACTTCTTGGACTGGCCTTGTGGCCACTGTTGTTTGTGCTCAGACTGTGTGGTGACGTTGTGATCCACCCTGAGCTTCGTTTCTTGGACTGGTCTTGTGACCGTACTCGTTTGGTTCTGCTAGACACCCCTCACTTAGGCTATGGGGGTGTGTCAAATGTTGTAGCCTATAGTGAGGTTTGTCTTAGGGGGTACAAAACTTAGGGTTAGCTATATGTACCCCAACCAACATCAATGCATCATCCATTCCTCATTCTGACAAAAATATATACATTTAATTAGATGTACCATATCAGTTGGGGTGATCACATGAACAAGCAGGGATGTTTCTAATCTAAACATAAGCAGGCAGTGGTTTCCTGCACAGGTTGGGGTTCCCTGGTTTGAACAAGCCTTGCTTCATCTTGCTCAGAGCAGCTGGAACAGCCCCTGACCGCCGATTCCCCACCAGTGTCCCATTGAAATGACTCTATGCACAGTCAGGCAACGGTTTCCCACACAAGTTGGGGTTCCCTGGTTTGAACGAGCCTCGCTTCAGCTTGCTCAGAGCAGCCGGAACAGCCCCTGACAGCCGATTTCCCGCCAGCAGCACGTTTCGTACGCCTGCGGGCCAAACCGCGGGAATTGTTCCCGATAGCTTGTTATACGATAACCCGAGTCCCTGTAATCGCTGCAGTTTGCTCACACCAGCTGGGATTGATCCTGAAAGGGCGTTCTTGTCGAGGAGAAGGCGCTTGAGGCGGGTAAAGGAGCTGATTGTATCGGGGATGGGGCCGGAGAGGCGGTTCGAGGAGAGGTAGAGGAGGGCGAGGGAGGCGGAACAAGAGGGGGAGGAGAGCGGGGTGGGCGGGCCGGAGAGGGCGTTGGAGGCGAGATTGAGGAAGGTGAGGGGCTGCTGGGCCTGGCAGAAGGTGGGAATGGGACCTGGTAGGGAATGGGGCGAGGAGCAGGGAGAGGAGAGATAGTGGAGGGTAAAGCAGAGCCATGACAAGGAAGATTTAGGGTGAGGAAGGTTAGGGACTGAGGGGTGGGAGAGGGGAGATAGGAGGAATGATGGAGCAGTTGAAGCAGAGAAAGTTTGGAGAAGAAGCGTGGACGAATAAATAGCAAGTTAATTAGAAGAAATCAGATGCGTGGTGCCCAGTGGTTGATCCTAGCAGAATGCACACACGCAAAAAGTGTAAGGTAACAAGTTGAAGCTTTACGTATTGGTTTCACATGAATTTTTATATCATTTTGAAAGGCTGCTGCTGTCCTTCATTCAGCTTACCTGTCAGAGAGTTTGCCCCTAGGTCCAAGTCGTATAGCCTAGGTAAAGTGGTGAGGGCTTGGGGAATTTTCCCTGTAAATTTGTTGAATCCCAGGTCCACCACAACAATGTCCTTGGGCAGGTTCGAAAACGGCTGTAAGCTACCCGATAAATTGTTGTGGCTTAAGAAGAGGCCAAGCTGCATTGGATTCGCGGTCTTGAAGCAATTCGCCGGAACGGCTCCAGTCAGGCGATTGTGCGAAAAATAAGCGATACCAAGGTTGCCCGAACGGCACAGGATCTGAGGAAAGGTGCCCGAAAACAGATTCTCTGAAACGTCGATGAAGTCCAGGAAATCGTTGAACCGGATCTTGTTGAAGTTGCCGGTCAGCTTGTTCCGGCTTAAGCCAATGAGAGCAGCTTTTATTTGCTGCCCGCTCAGATCGCCAGATAGCCGGTTCCGATCTAAAACAAGTGCCACCAGTTCCTTTTTCAGCAGCGCAGGCGGAATTTCCCCAGATAATCGATTCGTGTTTAAGAGTAACCCCTGAAGCATTGGCAGCGTCGCGAGGGCAGCAGGAATCGGCCCGGACAGCCAATTAATCCCGAGATCCAGATCTCCTAGCGTAACCATCCCGGCGTACGCAGCAGGACGTTGTGGTAACCCGCCGGAGAAGAAATTTCGCGCCGCGGTCAGATCGTAAAGCCTCGGCAGGCGAAAAAAGGCGACGGGAAGTGGACCAGCAAAGCAATTATCCTGGAGATCAAGAGCGTAGAGCTTTGTAAGCTTGGAGAGCGATTTAGGGACCGCACCGGCAAGCCAGAGGTTAGACATACAAAGATTCGTGAGACGAGTTAACTGGCCGATAGACGCGGAGAGGGTCGCGGGAAATTTCCCGCCGGGTTCGCGCGCGGTACGGTTGCAAAGGCGAGGCGTTGGAGGGAGCAAAAGACGGCTGACGGCGCTCGTGAGGCTTAGTTCTAGAACAGCGCCGTTCGCGGCGCAAGTCACGCCGGGCCACGTGCACGCGTTCGGCTTGTTCGCCGGGATGGGAAGCAGCACGGCCGTAAAGATCGCCTTAAGAGCCGCAGTGTTAGCCGCCGAAGCCTGCGGCGCGGCTGCGGATACGCGCAACCCTAAACTCGAGGACAGGTTGTAAGGAGAGCTGGTTTTGCCGCTGGTTCCGCTGTCGACCGAAGCCGCAGCGCGCTCCGCGGCAAATGCTCTTTCCGCGGGTGATACTTTCTCCGCGGATGTCTCCTCCGCCCTCCGCGCGGCGAACCGTTGCGCCGCGGGAGGCAGAACCGTCCGCGCGGAGACTCCTCGGCCGCGACGAGCAGCATGCAGTTTCGATACAAGCTGTCCCGATATGGCCCCGAAAGCCGTCGTTGGTGAGCAATAGAGGAGTAGCAGCAGGAGGAAGGCTGTATTACTAGCTTGAGCGCGCAGCGTGCCGTAATGAAAGGCGGTCGAGCGCGCGTTTCTAGGATAATTCGCGCTTGCCATCATGTGCGCGCACGGGTGAGTTGTAGAATAAAGGCTGATACTGTAACATATCCAATCCCACCAACCCAAGGTCTCGATACATTGAACCTGGGTTGGGAAGAGAAAACGGAAATGAACTGGTTGGAAAGCGGGGAAACGAACTGGTTGGCAAGCCAACCAATCAGAACACTTTTATACAAAGTGAGTCGAGAAGTTTCCCGCCGCTGGTTGGAGTTACAACCAATCACAAACATTCGAAGTCCAACACAACTCTTGCGTTGGAATTGCAACCAGTTGAAACATGACAGGTAGGGATAACATATTACATACACAGCATTTTATCCCTTTGTTTGTGCCATGTCATTGAGTAACCTTTGCCACATGGGCAAGGCCCAAGGGAGTGCACCCCTCCTTGCCATGGGGAAGGTGGTTGCACCCCAAGGGGGTCTAGGGAAGGGGTCTGAAGCCTCTTGGCTCATTCTCCATTTCCTACTCCCAACTAATCAATTGGGAAATAGGATTGCTTTTCTCTCAACACACCTTCCACAGTTTGTGACTGCATCTCCTAGCAACTCTCAGACTTAGTCATTTTCCAGGAGCTGCTACTCTCTGGTTGTATTAGAACCTATTATTAAGTGGGTAAATGCCCTTTTTCTTCATAGATCCGTTACATTGGTATTCAGAGCTATTAGTAGATCCTCGCCTTGTGGGCATATAAGAGGATTTTGTGGATTTTTTTTTTTGGAGAAGTTGTGATTGTATTGTAATCTCTATTATAAAGTTTTTGAAGACTACAAGCTCAAGCTCAAGTTTTCAAGACTTTGAAGCTTCTCCAAGAGTTCTCAGCCCTCCCTCCCTCCCTGCTGGTGGAACCATTGGAGCTACTGTGAAGGACCTGTGTGTATTAACATTCTCTGTTGAAGACAATCACTTTGTGATTGTTCTTGCCTTATCCACTGCGGTGGTAAGGATATTTTGCAACAGAGGTGTTTTTCACATTGCAGTAGTTGTAAGATCTATTGAAGAAATTTCTCCTTTGGAGAAAATCTTGGTTATTCACTGCGGTGATAACAATTTGCAGTAGATCTGTAACTCATTTTTATAATACAGTGACTTGACTCTCAATGGCTTCTACCAACTCCAATGCTGGAGGTGTTGAAGGGAACAACTCCCAGGCTGAACTGGAAGCTTGTGTGCAGAAGATTGATCTGAACAACATGGATGAGGAAATGGCTGACAAGGAACCTGCTGAAAACTCCTCTGCTAAGGACCCTGCAGCTGCTGAAAATTCCAAGGAACAGGAAAGGGAGTCTCAGGGGGATGACATTGAGCTGGAGGGCGAAGAGGACATTTTGCATGCTGAAATTGCTAAGCTGCAGGACCATGCTGCTGAGCAGGATACGCGCATCCAGCAGCAGCAGTCACTCATCACCAACCTCAAGAGGGATCTCTCTGACCAGGACAACAAAATCAAGTACCTGGAAGTTGAGCTCAAGAACATGAAGCACGACGCCCGGGAGCACGTTCATCAGCTGGCGAGGCAGACCTCAAAGATCAACGAGCTGCGCGAGGCGTTCAGTGCCCTCCGAAGGGAGACCATGTATCGCCCTGCACCACGAGCGGAACCGCCTGCCAACTCTGCTAGCGGTCGCACCAACCCTTCTCGCTCTGGTGGTGCAGTGGGTGACCCCGGTCCTTCTACGCAGCGCGCTGCTGAGCCGAGCACGCAGGCCTTTGGCTCTCTGCCAATCACCCTGCCGCCATTCATCCATGGCAAGACGGACGTGGCTGCGTGGCTGTCGATGATGACCGACCTGTTCAAGGCGCACAAGGTCCAAGACGACGCTCGCGTCGTCGCTGCCACCACCGTGCTGGACCAGAATGCACAGCGAGTGGTGTATGGCAGCAAGATCCAGGCTGAGGCGGATAGGAAGCCGTTTGGGTGGGAGGAATTTGCCTCTGCGCTCAAGCAAGCTTTTCAGGTCCAGCCGACCCAGCTGGAGGTGCGCAGTCGCCTTGAGAAGCTGCAGTGCGGGAACCGCACAGTGCAGCAGTACGCCGTGGAGTTCGAGGAGATCTGGGTGCTCCAGAAACCGGCGGAACGTATGAGCGAAGGCGAAAAGATCCACCTGTTCTTCAGGGGGTTGCCTGAGCACCTCAAGAACATGCATATGACGGATGGGGCTGGGGAGGCATGGCGGTCCTATGATCACGTGAAGCGCGTGGTGGGGACCACTGATAAGCATTTCCGTGCTTATGCCAAAACCACTACCCAGCCGCAGCAGACTTCAAGGCCGTCGTCTAGCACTGCGGGTCCTAGCGGAAGGCAGCAGGGGACGCCTTGGAAGGGCGGGAACCACAAGAGGCCCTTCCAGCAGGGGCAGCAGGCTGACCATAAGGCCAAGAAGGTCAACGAGGGTGGACCAAGCAATGTCCAGAGCTGCTTCAAGTGCGGCAAGCCTGGACACAAGGGCTATGAGTGCCGCCACCGCAAGGCGGTGAAGTACTCTGGCAAGGCTAAGACGGACAACAAGCGCAATGACGGCAGTGGTCCCTCGGGCAGCCAGCGGGATTTTGCAAAGCCCAACTAGGGGGTGGGTACCTAGCGGGCATAGCAGATCGAGAGGATGAGGCAGTGGTCCTGCGGGATGAGGAGTTGTTGAAACTCGAGTGCCTTGTTGATTGCAAAATTGCATGTGTGTATGCATTTTCTTTTAATGAAAGCTCTTTATTTGCCTCTCGATTTCACCCACTGGAAAATATCACAGTTGAATCACTAAGAGATAAATTCTCATTTATATTTTGTGATCACCATAATTTGCCTTGGATAATGGACGTCGTGGGTCGTTGCACCCAAGCGCACCCTCTAACTGCGGTTGGAATGGTAACGCGCACAGTTCGAGGTAAATTGTTTCGAGCACTTCAAGGATGGAGCGTGTTAGCGCAGTGGGATAAAGGACACCATGTGTGGTGGACACAAGCTCGTTCTTTTGGACGCAGCAAGCACGGCATTAAGGCATATTATTTGCCTCCCACTGACATCACGGCATGTCCTATTCGACCTAAACATCAGCAAAATCTTTTGTTTTCTGGTCGTGTAAACGGGCGCAGTGCCTCGATCCTGGTTGATACAGGAGCGACTGCGTCATTGATCGATGAGAAATGGATGGGGTATTTGAATGTGCCTGTTCAAGGACCATCGTGCTCTATCCGTCTGGGAGATGACAGGGTCATCCCATGCAGAGGACATGCCTTGGTCAACCTAGATATCCAAGGATATCAGGAGACTATTAACGTTTTTGTCTTACCCCTCATAGCAGGCGTAGACATTGTCTTGGGAATGGATTGGCTGCGGCCTAATGAGGTGATCTTAAATTTCCAAGATAACACGCTTTCCTTCACAAAGAATGGGACGACGTTTCAATGGCAAGTCCCAAAGCGCCAAGCACTGGACGACAAACCTCAAACATTAGCTCTTGACGTACGCTTTGCGTCGGCTCTCCAATTCAAAGAGCATGTCAAGGTAGCTGATACACTTTTTGTTGTACAGCTAGACTCCGAACCAACTACTTCACAGATTATTGAAGATTTCCCACCTCAAATGAAGGCGTTGGCAGAGGAATATTCTGAGGTTTTTGAGCCAATTCCGGACGGGTTACCTCCCGACCGTGCAGTCGGCCATACCATCCCGGTGGAACCAGGAAAGGCACCACCATTTAGACCTCTGTATCGCCTCAGTCCAGCTGAGTACGAGGAGGCTAAACAACAGATTGAGGAATACCTCAGGAAGGGATGGATAGAACCTAGCGCGTCCCCATACGGAGCACCTATCTTGTTCGTTCACAAGAAAGGGGGCGGACTGCGCATGTGCGTCGATTATCGAGCCCTGAATAAAATTACGATCAAAAACAGATATCCACTTCCGCGGATAGAAGATTTATTTGATCGACTACAGGGTGCGCAATGGTTCAGTGCATTGGATTTGGCGCAAGGCTATCACCAACTACGTATAACAGAGGACGATGTTCCAAAGACGGCTTTCCGTTCGCCGTTCGGCCATTTTCAGTGGCGTGTGTTAAGTTTTGGCTTGACCAACGCTCCGGCCTCTTTCCAGAGGGCGATGAACGATGTGTTTCGTGATGCGATTGGCCAGTTCGTCTTGGTGTACCTCGATGATATCCTGGTATACTCGAAAACCGAAGACGAGCATACGGAACATTTAAAATGGGTCCTCGGAAAATTACGCGAGCACAAATACTACGCGCGTTTGTGGAAATGCCATTTTTACAAACGTGAGCTAGAGTATTTGGGGCACGTGGTGGGGCATAACGGGTTGAAAGTGGACCCCAAGAAGGTAGCAGCTGTCCAGGAGTGGCCCGTCCCACGCGACGTTGGCCAAGTTCGATCATTCCTAGGCCTGGCGAATTATTTTCGTCGCTTCTTGGAAAATTATTCCACGATAGTCGCTCCCCTCACGGCATTAACCCGGAAAGGGTGCACATGGGAGTGGACCCCACAGTGCCAAAAGGCCTTCGAAGAGGTCAAGCATAAATTAACTAACGCACCAGTTTTGGTGTTGCCAGACCCACAGAAACCATACGAGGTGGTTACGGACGCCTCAACGGTGGGACTTGGTGCAGTACTCCTGCAAGAAGGACGCCCTGTGGCATTTGAGAGTAGAAAACTCTCCCCGGCAGAGCAACGCTACACGACTACCGAACAGGAATTGTTGGCTGTCGTGCATGCGCTAAGAACATGGCGATGTTATTTGGAAGGGGTAGAGTTCGTGGTCACCACTGACCATTGTCCGAACACATATTTTTCTACCCAAGCTACCCTCACTCGCCGTCAGGCCCGTTGGGCTGAACTCCTCAGTGGGTTCAGTTTCGACATTCGTTATCGTGCGGGTTCGACGAACCTGGCTGACCCCCTCAGCAGACAGCCGATAGGGGCAGCAACTGGGCTTGACGATACCGAACATGCGGCTGTTTTTGCTGCCTGTTTTAGTATACTAGCTACGGCGAAAGTGAGCGAGATCGCGTTCAGTGGTTTTCTGAAACGAATTCGCACAGGATATCATATCGATTCCTGGTTCCAGAACCCACAAAACACTAAGCATTTGACTTGGGAACACGATCTTTGGTGGCGAACAAAAGAGATTGCGGTACCTCATGTAGGCAATCTACGGAACGATATTTTGGAAGAGGTGCACGCCACTAAATACGGGGGACATCTGGGCATGAATAAGACCCGGTGGGCCTTACGCGATGTATATTGGTGGCCTGGAGTCGGTAGTGATGTCCAACAGTTTGTGGCACGTTGTGACACGTGCGCACGTAACAAACCGGACACACAGAAGCCTGGTGGTTTGCTTCAACCACTTGAAATTCCGAGTGAACCTTGGGAAAGCGTTTCACTGGATTTCATCACCGACCTCCCAAGAACCCGTGATGGGTATACGGCGATACTCGTCTTCGTAGATCGCCTTACAAAAATGGTGCACTTCGTACCCACGACAACAGACGTGTCAGCAGAGGATACTGCTCGGTTGTTCGTGACACATGTGTTTGTTAAACTGCATTATGCTTGTAGGCTGTAGTGGGGTAGCCAATATGGGGTACAACCCCAACTAGGGTTTGCTACTTGTACCCAACTGTTTCATTCAATGCACCATTCTTGCCTAGTTCTTCTGACATGGTATTCAGAGCAGGAGGTCCCTAGGACCTACCGACCGTTTTTTTTTAAGGGCCCACCACCGCTCGCATGCGGTTACCACGCTACCCCGTGCCCTAGCCTCGTAGCGCCCTCGTTAGCGCCCTCGCGCGCCCCTCGTTAGCGCCCTCGCGCGCCCCTTCGTTAGCGCCCTCGCGCGCCCCTCGTTAGCGCCCTCGCGCGCACCCTCGTTAGCGCCCTCGCGCGCCCCTTCGTTAGCGCCCTCGCGCGCCCCTTCGTTAGCGCCCTCGCGCGCCCCTTGCTAGCGCCCTCGCGCGCCCCTCACTAGCGCCCTCGCGCGCCCCTCGCCGAGCCGCCCGCTCGCAGCCCGCCCGCCCGCTCGCTGCCCGCTTCGCGGCCCGCTCGCTACGCAGCCCGCCCGCCCGCTCGCTGCCCGCTTCGCGGCCCGCTCGCTACGCAGCCCGCCCGCCCGCTCGCTGCCCGCTTCGCGGCCCGCCCGCTTCGCAGCCCGCTCGCTCGCTGCCCGCTTCGCGGCCCGCCCACTTCGCAGCCCGCCCGCCCGCTCGCTGCCCGCTTCGCGGCCCGCCCGCCTCGCAGCCCGCTCGCCCCGCTGCCCGCTTCGCGGCCCGCCCACTTCGCAGCCCGCCCGCCCGCTAGCTGCCCACTTCGCGGCCCGCCCGCATCGCAGCCCGCTCGCCCCGCTGCCCGCTTCGCAGCCCGCCCGCCCGCCCGCTGCCCGCTTCGCGGCCCGCCCGCCTCGCAGCGTCGCCCGCCCGCCGTGCTGCCCGCTTGCAGCGCCGCCTGCCCGCCGCGCTGCCCGCTTCCCGGCCCGTCCGCCGAGCTGCCCGCTCGCAGCGTCGCCCTCCCGTCGCGCTGACCGCTTGCAGCGCCGCCTGCCCGTAGCGCCAGCCTCGCCCGCCTTCCCCTGCTGCGGCAGCTTGCGTTACTCTGTCACACTGTCGCTATGGCTTCCATCCGCGTACTGTCGTTCGATGCTGAGGGCCGCCCTGTGCGGTTCACCGCTTGGCTAGATGACCTGCAGCTGTTCCTCCTGAGCGATAGCAAGGAGCATGTGTCGCTCTATGATTACGCGTCTGGTGCTGCGCCTGCCCCTCCTGCCACAGCTGAGCTTAGTGTTCGTTCCCACTGGCAGACTCGTGACGCAGCTGCTCGCCTAGCCATTCGCAGTCACCTGCCGTTAGCTGAGCTAGAGCATTTTGGCGACTGCAAATCCGCTAAGGCCCTGTACGACGCTGTCGTCGCTCGCTACTCCTCGCCTGCCACAGCCGAGCTTAGCCGCCTCATGCTGCCGTACCTGTTCCCCGATCTGTCCACCTTTACTACAGTCGCCGATCTTATCACCCACCTTCGCACTAGTGATGCTCGCCTGCGTGCCGC
This sequence comes from Closterium sp. Yama58-4, assembly GCA_947470075.1. Classification (NCBI taxonomy): domain Eukaryota; kingdom Viridiplantae; phylum Streptophyta; class Zygnematophyceae; order Desmidiales; family Closteriaceae; genus Closterium; species Closterium sp. Yama58-4. The sequence continues at coordinate 58,203 of CANIUD010000033.1, forward strand.
TCTTCCCACCGAGTTCTGCGCTAAGAACCCCCCTCCACTGTACTGGACACTCCACTTCATAGTCACCCGTCTCCCTGACACCCTCCGCTCAGTTCGAGACCACTTCCTTGCTCGCTGTCCCACTGAGCTCACTGTCGCCCTCCTAGAGGAGCACCTGCTCGCGGCCGAAAAGAGCATTGTAGCTGTCGGTGCTGCTCGTGGCGCTCCTCGCACCCCCATCTTTGAGGGGTGTTCTCCCTCTCCCCTCGCTCCCTCCTACGCTGCTGCTGCTGCTGTTGACTTCCTTGGTGCTGAGTCTGTTGGCGCTGCTTCTACTCCTGGTGGGAGGCGCCGCACCGGCAAGGGCAAGGGGGGCAAAAGTGGTGGTGGTGGCGCTGGGGGGGGAGGAGGTGGGGGAGGTGGGGGGGGAGGCGGTGCTGGAGGGAGCGGTGGCGGGAGCGCTGGTGGGAGTGGGGTCGGTGGTGGAGACGGGGGCGGCGGAGGAAGCAGTGGCAGTAGTGGCGGCGGCGGCGGTGGCGGCGGTGGCGGTGGTGGCGGTGGTGGCGGTGGCGGTCGGAGCGGTGGTAGTGGTGGCGGCGGAGGTCGGAGTGGAGGCACTGGCTCGGGCCAGAGCTCCCAGCAGCAGCAGCGTCCCCAGACGACCCAGCAGCTTCGTGAGTGGCTTGCTCAGCGTGGGACGTCGGGGGCCAGTGCCCGCTGTTCTTATGTCATTCGCACAGGTGACCGCAAGGGACAGACGTGTGGGAGGTTCCACACCCCGTACCGCTGCTTCTCCCGCCTTGACGACGCTTGGCGTGAGGAGATGGGTGCGGATGTTGAGCGCCCCCGCTGGGCTGAGCTCATGAGGGCTGGTGTTGATGTCTTTGCTCTTGACTATGATGCTATTATTGCTGCCATGTATGCATTGACTGTTAGTGCCGAGGGAGACTGTTACTTGTGTGTGCCGCCTGACCCAGGTATAGAGCCTGCTGCCCTGGGTACTAGTGAGTCTGCTCTCTCTGGTATGGTGCCCCCTGTACCTGCTCCCCCCAGTGCTGTCCCGGCTGGTTTCGAGTCTGCTCTCTCAGGTACAGCACCCACACAGACTCCTCTCTCAGGTACCGCACCGGCTGAGGCCTGTCACACCTTCACCCTTGACTCAGGTGCTTCCCGTTGCTTCTTTCGTGACAGTACTGAGCTCACACCGCTTCCTGCACCGGTCCCAGTCTCCTTGGCTGACCCCTCTGGGGGCCCAGTCCTTGCCCAGTCCACCACTGTCCTCCCTTGTCCGGCGGTTCCGTCTGGCTCGTTGTCGGGTTTCCACCTCCCCTCGTTCTCGACGAACCTGGTGAGCAACGCTGTCCTCCAGGATCAGTGGGTTGACACCTTTACCCCTGGCGGACAGCGTGTGGCGATCTGCACGTGCTCCAGGACCGGCCGTCACCTGGCTACGTTCACCCGTCGGCCGGGGTCGAGTCTCTACACACTGACCACTGCGTCTCCCCAGGTAGCTGCTGTCGGTCAGGTGTCTGCGTCAGGTCTGGTGGCCCACGCCTGTGAGTGTCGCTCCCTGTCGCACCAGACTCTTCTCTGGCACCACCGCCTGGGTCACCCCTCCTTGCCACGCCTTCGTGGCATGCACCGTCGCCTCCTTGTGTCCGGTCTTCCCAGGTCCCTCCCTCCCCTCCCTGCCTCGCCTGCGCCGCCTTGCCTTCCTTGCGTCGAGGGGCGGCAGCGCGCCGCTCCTCACTCCTCCTCGTTCCCCCCGACAGAGGCTCCTCTGCAGACCCTCCACCTGGACGTGTGGGGCCCAGCCCGCGTTCGTGGTCAGGGCGGTGAGCGGTACTTTTTGCTGGTTGTCGACGACTACTCGCGTTACACCACGGTCTTCCCCTTGCGCACCAAGGGTGAGGTCCCTGCTGTTCTGATCCCTTGGATCCGCACGGTTCGTCTCCAGCTCCGCCGCCGTTTCCGGACGGATCTTCCTGTCCTGCGTCTGCACTCTGACAGAGGTGGTGAGTTTTCCTCCGATCTCTTGAGGACCTTCTGTCAGGCGGAGGGCATCGAGCAGACCTTCACGCTTCCGGACTCCCCACAGCAGAATGGGGTTGCTGAGCGTCGCATTGGCCTGGTCATGGAGGTCGCTCGTACCTCCTTGGTCCACGCGGCGGCTCCCCATTTTCTGTGGCCGTTTGCTGTCCGGTACGCCGCGCATCAGCTCAACCTCTGGCCCCGTGTCTCCTTGCCGGAGACCTCGCCCACACTGCGTTGGACGGGGGAGGTTGGCGATGCGTCGAGCTTCCGGGTGTGGGGTGCTCGTGCCCTTGTCCGCGATACGTCTGCGGACAAGCTCTCCTCCCGCACGCTTCCCTGTGTCTTCCTTGGCTTTGTCCCTGACGCGCCTGGCTGGCAGTTTTACCACCCCACCTCGCGCCGGGTCTTCGCCTCTCAGGATGTCACCTTTGACGAGTCGGTCCCTTTTTACCGTCTCTTCCCCTACCGCACTGCCCCCCTCCCTCCCCCGCCGCTTTTCCTTGCTCCTGGTCCCCCTCCGGTAGACCCCCTTCCCCCTCAGGGTCCTGCTCCCTCAGGTGTCTCTCAGGTAGACCCTCCTCCCGTCGCTGAGCCTGTCGAGGTCACAGGTGACTCAGGTGCTGCTGCGGGTGGTGCTGCTGGGAGTGCTGAGCCTGGGGGTGCTGAGCCTGGGGGTGCTGGGCCTGGGGGAGCTGGGGCTGCAGGTGCTGGGACTGAGGGTGCTGGAGCTGAGGGTACGGTGCCTGAGAGTACGGAGCCTGGGGGTGCTGCGCCTGGGGGTACTGAGCCTGCGGGTGCGAGGCCTGGGAGTGCTGGGACTGCGGGTGCTGGAGCTGAGGGTACTGTGCCTGAGAGTTTGCCGCCTGGGGGTGCTGAGCCTGGGGGTGCTGCGACTGGGGGTGCTGAGCCTGCGGGTACTGAGCCTGCGGGTACTGAGCCTGGGGGTGCTGCTACTGAGCCTACGGAGCCTCGGGTTACTGTGTCTGGGGGTGCTCCGGTTCGGGGTGCTGAGCAGTCTCTCACACCGCAGCAGCTTCGTGACTGGTACGTCCGACGCTTTCGCCGTCCTAGTGGCTCGGCTGGAGTTGGGGGTGCTGGAGTTGCTCGTCCTGGGGGTGCTCGTACTGGGGGTACTGGAGCTGCCGGGACTGGCTGTTCTGGGAGCACTGCGACTGGAGCTGCTGGAGCTGGGGACTCTGGCGCTGGCGGTACTAGCGGAGTTGGAGCTCCCGACTCTGGGGGTGGCGCTGCTGCTGGTGCTGCGGACCCACCTGGTGGAGCTGCTGCTGGAGCTGGGGACCCGGCCGGTGGAGCTGCTGCTGGTGCTGTGGACCCGGACGCTGGAGCTCCTACTGGTGCTGAGGACCCGGCCGCTGGAGTCCCTTCTGCTTCTGGAGACGCTGCGCGGCCGCGACCGTACTTCGTACCGCTCCTTCAGCAGGTTCTTGGGCAGGCTCCTCCTCCTTGTCCTCCTCCCTCCGTAGAGTGTCCTCCGCCTGTCCAGCCGCAGTCACAGTTACCGCCTACCTCGCCTCTCCCTGCTCCCTCTCCTTACACTGGTCCCACAGGAGGTCTTACAGAGCGTCGTGAGCCTGAGTCTCGTCCTGCGTCGCCTGTTCGTCCTGCTCGCACTGGTAGTCGTGTCCGTCGTGAGCGTCCTCCTCCTGTCCCAGGCACTCACTACATGACTCTGCGTCCCTCTACTGCTCCTCGGCGTGTCCCTCTACCGTCTCCTCCTGCGTCCTCTTTGCCTGCCGTTCCGGACCCTGAGTCTGACCGGTATCGCGCTGAGCACCCTACAGTCACGCGTCTCCTTGCTACTGTTGTCACTGACCCCACCTTTGAGTCCTCGGCTGCGTCTGCTCTGGTCGCTGAGTTGGTTGACTTTGCTGCTGCCTGTCGTCTAGACTACGCTGCTAGCCTTGTCGCTGAGTCAGAGTCTGCGTCTGTCTGTCCTCCGTCCGTCGGGGGTGAGTGTGCTCTTGGCACGGACGTCCTTGAGGACAGGCAGGAGGACTTTGACTCACTTGCGGCTGCTGTACCTCATCTCGTGGCCTGGTTGCTTGCCCCTGAGGGAGACCCGGATGCAGTAGACATCCCCACTCCGCGCACTTACGCAGAGGCGATCTCGGGTCCCTACTCCTCTCAGTGGCAGACAGCCATGGACGCAGAGATGGCATCCTGGAAGTCCACAGGCACCTACGTCGACGAGGTTCCCCCTCCTGGGGCGAACATCGTCGATGGTATGTGGATTTTCAGGGTGAAGCGGCCGCCAGGTTCTCCGCCTGTCTTCAAGGCTCGTTACGTTGCTAGAGGCTTCAGTCAGCGTCAGGGGGTTGACTTCTTCCAGACCTTCTCCCCCACCCCGAAGATGACCACTCTTCGGGTTCTGCTGCACGTTGCTGCTCAGCGTGACTACGAGCTTCACTCTCTTGACTTCAGCACAGCGTTCCTGCAGGGCAGCCTGCACGAGGAGATCTGGCTGCGCCGCCCACCTGGCTTTACTGGGTCGTTTCCCCCTGGTACCCAGTGGAGTCTCCGCCGGCCAGTCTACGGTCTCCGCCAGGCGCCACGTGAGTGGCACGACACACTGAGGACTACTCTTGCGGCTCTTGGGTTCGCGCCGTCTACTGCTGACCCGTCGCTGTTTCTGCGCACAGACACGTCGCTGCCGCCGTTCTACATCCTCGTGTACGTCGACGACTTGGTCTTTGCTACTGCTGACACTGAGGCACTCGCTCGTGTGAAGTCGGAGCTGCAGAAGAGACACACCTGCACTGACCTGGGTGAACTGCGTAGCTACCTTGGCTTGCAGATCACCCGGGACAGAGCTCGCCGCACCATCACCCTGACTCAGTCACACATGGTGCAGCAGGTCCTTCAGCGCTTCGGCTTCCAGTTCTCCTCACCACAGGCCACACCTCTGGCTACCAGCCACTCGCTCTCAGCTCCACCTTCGGACGAGTCCGTAGAGCCGAGTGGCCCGTACCCAGAGCTTGTAGGCTGCCTCATGTACCTGATGACTTGCACGCGACCTGACCTCGCGTACCCTCTTAGCATCCTTGCTCGTTACGTTGCGCCTGGGAGACACAGGCGAGAGCACTGGGAGGCTGCTAAGAGGGTGCTGCGTTACCTGTGCAGTACATCAGGCATGGGGCTGGTGCTTGGAGGACGCGACAGAGTTGTCCTCACTGGTCACTCGGACGCCTCTTGGGTGGACGACCTGGCTACGCAGCGGTCGTCACAGGGTTACACCTTCAGCCTTGGCTCAGGTTCTGTCTCGTGGCGGTCCACCCGCTCTTCCTCTGTTCTCGGCTCTAGTTGTGAGGCTGAGATCTACGCCACAGCCATGGCTGCACAGGAGTTATGCTGGCTCACCTACCTGCTGACTGACTTGGGAGAGCGGCCTAGTTCTCCTCCAGTTCTGTACGGTGACAACAAGGCGGCTCTTGCCTTGTGTCAGGAGCACAGACTGGAGCACAGGACGAAGCACATTGCTCTTCGCTACTTTCTTGCTCGAGAGCTTCAGCAGCACGGTCAGCTTCGGCTTGTGTACGTGGACTCGAAGGCCAACACTGCTGATATCTTCACCAAGGCGCTCCCGCCTAGTGATCATCAGCGGCACTGTACTTCTTTAGGCCTTGTGTCCACGTTTCCTCACTTGCTCACTGCTTGACATTCTTTGTACTGTACTTTATATATATCTTGTTGCTTGCTTGCTAGGTTTTGATCACTGTGTTGCTTGTCTTGTACTATATCTAGCACTGCATGTGAACTGGCCTTGTGGCCTTTACTTGTGCTCGGAGTGTGGTGACGTTGTGATCCACCCTGGGCTTTGCTTTGCTTTGCTGGACTGGTCTTGTGACCCTTTGTTCTCCCCCACTTTGCCTATGGGGGTGTGTTAAACTGCATTATGCTTGTAGGCTGTAGTGGGGTAGCCAATATGGGGTACAACCCCAACTAGGGTTTGCTACTTGTACCCAACTGTTTCATTCAATGCACCATTCTTGCCTAAGTCTTCTGACAGTGTTCCGCCTACACGGATTGCCACGTGTATTAGTGTCTGATCGCGACCCGCGCTTCACGAGCCGATTCTGGCGTGAAGTAACCGAGACACTAGGAACGAAGCTTAAGATGTCGTCAGCGTTCCATCCCCAGACTGATGGCCAAACGGAACGGACTAACCGCACTCTCGAGCAGATGCTTCGTTCTTTCATAAGCCCAACACAGGACAACTGGGACGAGTTGTTACCCATGGTCGAGTTTGCGGTTAACAACTCAGTGCATGATAGCACACATGAAAAACCATTTATCCTGAACTGTGGTCGGCATCCCACAACACCTGCTACGCATGGGATCGGCGGGTTGAAATTACCTGCCGCAAAGGATTTTGTGGGCAAGCAGCGAGAGGCCCTAAAGTCGGCACGTCGTTGGTTGCAATTGGCCCAACAAAGGCAAAAATCCTATGCCGATATGAAACGCCGGGAAGTATCGTTCTCCGTTGGAGACAAAGTTTTATTAAGCACGAAAAATATTCGGCTTAAGATCCCTGGTGCGAGAAAGTTGTTCCCTCGCTGGATTGGGCCCTTCGAGGTGATGCAACGAGTTGGTGCGGTAGCTTACAAGCTCAAGCTACCTGATACCCTGCAGATTCACAATGTCTTCCATGTGTCTCTGTTAAGCAAGTACGTTGCAGAAGGCAAGTACTTGCCACCACCAACAATCGTCCTAGGGGAGGAACTGTACTATGAAGTCGAACGAGTGCTTTTGCACCGTGATCGACAACGCGGCCGCAAGACTGTACGAGAGTTCCTCATTAAGTGGAAAGGCTATGGGCCTGAACACAACTCTTGGGAGCCAGAAGAACATTTGACTGATACTGCGGTTCAGTCTTACATGGAAGACCTGGCTCAGCGAGCACTCCCACAACCAGCGGATGGTGTTGACCCTGGTCGTAATGTGGTTCGTCGTGCTCGTAGCACTCGTCCTAAGAAGCACCCCACGGCAACGAGGACGTTGCCAGCTGGAGGGGGAGGAGTGTAACATATCCAATCCCACCAATCCAAGGTCTCGATACATTGAACCTGGGTTGGGAAGAGAAAACGGAAATGAACTGGTTGGAAAGCGGGGAAACGAACTGGTTGGCAAGCCAACCAATCAGAACACTTTTATACAAAGTGAGTCGAGAAGTTTCCCGCCGCTGGTTGGAGTTACAACCAATCACAAACATTCGAAGTCCAACACAACTCTTGCGTTGGAATTGCAACCAGTTGAAACATGACAGGTAGGGATAACATATTACATACACAGCATTTTATCCCTTTGTTTGTGCCATGTCATTGAGTAACCTTTGCCACATGGGCAAGGCCCAAGGGAGTGCACCCCTCCTTGCCATGGGGAAGGTGGTTGCACCCCAAGGGGGTCTAGGGAAGGGGTCTGAAGCCTCTTGGCTCATTCTCCATTTCCTACTCCCAACTAATCAATTGGGAAATAGGATTGCTTTTCTCTCAACACACCTTCCACAGTTTGTGACTGCATCTCCTAGCAACTCTCAGACTTAGTCATTTTCCAGGAGCTGCTACTCTCTGGTTGTATTAGAACCTATTATTAAGTGGGTAAATGCCCTTTTTCTTCATAGATCCGTTACAGATACGATGCGTATCTAGCGAGGAAGTCGAGATGAAAGGAACGAATAGAGACGGAATACGAGCTGACTCTAAGAACAGGAGTTTGACAGGGAGGAGTTTGACCTTACCGCCTGATCGTGCAATGCGTGTGGTGTAAGCTGAACTAAGGGTTTTTAGTTATTTCGGAAGGGGTACTTCCGACCCTGCGCTTTCTAGGGAGCTTCATCTCTACCTGCACAGAGTTTCCCAGGTTTCGACGCCCAGGCAGAAGACTTATTGGGCTGGGACAGAACTCGGCTCCACGTTTATCCACGTGTCAGTCACTGCGCATCCCAACCACTGCTGCTGCACACAGAGAAACAGTGCGCAACCGCTTTTGTTATTTTCTGCCGAGCCAAAACCACGTTCTGGGTGGCTCGGCACCTCACTGTTTCGATATCTGGGGGAGATCATTTTCGTGCCCAAACTCCATCCAGTAACACACGCCAGAGCGCCACTGCAAACGGAAACGACCTCCGTCTAGTACAGTGACGTCAGTTGCCGTCAAACGACGCTAATACCTCGCTATAACAGAAACGCGATTTTGTTTTAGGGTGAGTTGATTGAAAAAAAACTTAGCCAGTATTTTCAGAAGATTGCATCTGGCCTTATTGAATGAATTTGTTAAACAATGTTACCATTCAAGTATATCTAGAAGATTACATCAAGCCTTATTGAATTAATCTGTTAAACAATGTTACCATTCAAGCTCTTTGAGATTGCATATGGCCTTATTAAATTAATTTGTTCAACAATGTTTCCATTTAGGGCCTTCTTGGTTCCTTTTGATCTAATATTGAAACAAACAACTTGCTTTTGAGGGGACGAATCATCGTGCAAGCTGCAAAACCCTAACCCATTAAACAAAATGGCATAATCTTGCGTGGATTTAGAGTCTTGTAGTATTGTCAACATATGTAGACACAGGGTGCTAGAGTTTAGAAGCCTTTAAATATCTCTGGGCGTTTCAGAACACATGATATCATTTTCACACATATGTTATTATGTGTACTCAGTTTCACTTCTAACCGTGATGTTATATTATTATTATATTTGTGAAGTTAAATTCTCACAAATAAGTTATTCTGTGGACTTAAACGCCCATGAATGTTTAAAGGCTTAACACGTAAATACGTAACATTATGTTTACAAATGTAGACAATACTATAGGACTGTAAATGCATGCAAGATCATGCCATTTTCTTCTATAAACCCGGCTTTTGCAACTTGCACGATGTTTCGTCCCTTTAAATGAAATTTGCGTGTTTCAATTTTAGAGGAAAAGGAAACTCAATAATGCCCTGAATGTTAACACCGTTTTACAAATTAATTTAGAAAGGCCATATGCAATCCTAAAAAATAATGGCTAAGTTTCTATTATATTCAAATCAGCCTAAAACTAGATCGCGTTTCTGTTATGGGGAGCTATTAACGCCGTTTGACGGAGGTAGAAGTCACTGGACTAGACGGAGTTTATTTCCGTTTGCAGTGTCGCCCTGGCGTGTGTTACTGGACGGAGTTTGGGCGCGAAAATGATCCCCCCCAGATATCGAAACAGTGAGGTGCCGAGCCACCCAGAACGTGGTTTTGGCTCGGCAGAAAATAACAAAAGCGGTTGCGCACTGTTTCTCTGTGTGCAGCAGCAGTGGTTGGGATGCGCAGTGACTGACACGTGGATAAACGTGGAGCCGAGTTCTGTCCCAGCCCAATAAGTCTTCTGCCTGGGCGTCGAAACATGGGAAACTCTGTGCAGGTAGAGATGAAGCTCCCTAGAAAGCGCAGGGTCGGAAGTACCCCTTCCGAAATAACTAAAAACCCCTGAACTAAGTGCTGCGACCGTGATAAGCAGCATGTTTGGCTGCAAGCAACGGGTTTACTATGGGTTGGGGCTGTTTAGGTCGGGTTAGGTGAGGTGAAATTCATTCAGTATGGTGTTGATTGGTAAGCCGAAAGGGGAGTGGCTGGATGGACGGTGAGCGGAGGGGACGGCTCGGCAAGGCACGGGCATTCGTGCAACCATCAAATCCAGCACATCCCCCCCCGAACCACTATCCCTATTTGTGACGCGACCAAAGGGAGACCGGGGCAAGATGGCAGCGATTTATGAAAGTTTCGATACGGTCCATTTGCGTTACAGTATGATGCAGCACGGTGATCGAGGCAAAACCGTGTTTTCTTGCTCGGGTCGGATACGGGGGTTCGGTGTGACCATGTGGCCATGTGCGGAGCAGTTTTTGGTGGGGTGCGACGCGGGCCACGCTCAGCCTGAAACCGCATTTCCTGATGACCAGTGAGCGTCCAGCCTGTCAGGAGATAATTGGGAAAGTACATCGCAGCTCCACAGTTTCAAAAATATCTCAATTTTGATCCCGAGTTTACCCAAAAAGTCCAGCTTTGCGGAATTCTGCTCACGCGAGGCCCAAAGTATGTTCAAAACTGGTCCTGCGGGGCAGAAATTACGACACGTGTCGATTTCGTGCAAGGTTTTTTATACGGGGCAAACCAAGCATAATACCCCTGGGGAAACGGGACACAATTTGGGTAATATATTGCACTGCCTGCGTAAGCAGGCAGTGCAATCGAGTCAGCAAGCTGACCGCGGGCAAGAAAAAAACTAAAACCCTCTCGGATGGGATGCCATCCGAGGGAGCCTCAACCCTAAAATTTTAGGGTTGATGCTCCCGAATGGCATGCCGTAAGCCAAGGGGTTTAATTTTTGCCCGCGGGATACATTTCGGGAGGGATCAACCCTAAACACCGGGCGGGTTCCCGTGTTTAGGGTTGATCCCTCCCGAACAAGTGTCCTGGTTTCCCCAGGGGTATTATTGTTTTTGTGCCCCGTCAAAAATTGTTGGTGTGAAATAGACACGTGTCAATATTTGAGCCCTACAGGACCAGTTTTGAACATAATTTGGGCCTCGCGTGAGCCAAATCCCAGAAAGTGGGACCTTTCGAGTAAACCTGGGGGTAAATATGAGAGAAATCTGAAAGTAAGGATCTAGGATATAGTTTCCCGAGATAATTTGGTTTGGGCAAGAGAACAAGCATTTCAGTCAATCAACTTCTGTGCTTTCAAGCATTTCCGCTTTCTCGTTTTAGTGACACTCGACTACCTTCCTACCATTAACGAGAATGTGCACATTAGTACTTTAGTTGTACAATTTGGCACTCAAGTTCCTCACACTATGTGACCATTTGGACTGGGGTGACTTCATCTGATTGCACTACAAGCACAAGCACGGATGGTTATATTTTCTATGCACAAGCAGGCAGTGGTTTTCCACAAAGGTTGGGGTTCCCTACCTTAAACGAACCTCTCTTCAGCTTGCTCAGAACAGCCGGAACAGCCCCTGACAGCCGATTCCCTGCCAGCTTCACTTGCCATATGCCTGCTGGCCTTCTGTCGATCCGAGGAAACAACAACAGCAGCAGCAGCGGCGGCGGCAGCAGCAGCAGCAGCAGCATCAGCGGCAGCAGCGGCATCCATGTGATGGCTGCGCCATCCCAGCTGCATGCATGCTGGGCATGCTGGTTGTGGCCATGCCTGTCTGTCGAGCAGAGGAAACAGCAGCAGCGGCAGCATTCATGTTATGGCAGCCCATCCATGGCCTTCCTATGAGGCGATTACCCCATGTCATGGCTGTGCCATCCCAGCAGCATGCATGGTGGGTATGCTGGTTATGGCCATTCCTGTCTGTCGAGCAGCAGTGGCAGCGGCTAGTTCCTCTCTGTGCCTCTCGTTTTCTGCTCTCAGCCGATAAGTCTCTTGCTCCAACTGCTCTATCCTGTGAGGCCACATCCATGTCATGGCTGCGCCATCCCAGCAGCGTGCATGGTGGGCATGCTGGTTATAACCATTCCTGTCTGTCGAGTAGCACCTAGTTCCTCCCGGAGCCTCTCGTTCTCTGCTCTCAGCTGAGCGTTCTCCTGCTCCAGCTGCTCTATCCGTGTCGTTTGCTCCGAGTCCTTCCTGCAACGATCACATGGACAGCACAAAAAAAAAAAAGCAGAGTGGAATATGTGCATGTTCGGAAAGAAGAAAAAAGAAAAGAAAATAAAAGTAGAAAAGTACGCCACAGCATGGAGCGCGTCACAGCACGGCACGGCAGTGTACACTGTTACCGCACAGCAGAGCAGAGTCTTCTCCTCTCTTCTCACCTGTTCATGGAGCTTTGGAACACTTTTGAGGCTTCGGTTCTCTGTCTCGAAAGTCACATACTACTTGCTCTTCAAACCAAACTGCTCTAACTATACTGGAGACACATGAGAGCAAAGCACAGGATGGCATGGACCGCACCGTATGGCACCGCATAGCACAGCACAGCACCGCACAACAAAGTTCCTCCGCCTCACCTGTTCATGAAGCTCTGGAACGTCTTGAGGCTGCGGTTCTCCGTTTCAAGAGTCTCACACCTGCGCTTCAAACTGGCCACATCTGGTGAACCCAACCCGGCACCTGCGGCACCCCCAGTGCGCCCCTTGGCCTCCGCCATCCTGTGTGGAAAAGGGATGAAGAGGAAAAAAAAACAAGGGACGAGGAGAATAGAGAGTCTCACACTCCGAGATCCCAACCCAGCACCCTTGGCCTCGGCCATTCTGTGTGGAAAAGGCAAGAAGAGGAAAACAAACAAGGGACGGGAGCAAAAGTCCCGGCAACAAAGAACCAACTTAACTCAGAGCACAAGGTCAATTTATGCTCTGCATCACAGGGGACGTACTTTTTTAAAGATGACTCAAAACACAAAAAGCCCGGTCGGGTCACACAGAAGCAAAAGGGCATTTTACACTCTGCCGCACGGGGGACTTACTTGCGTTGTCGCTCCACTCTATGTTGCCGAGACGAGTCACCAAACGGGGAGGAGGGAACAGTGGGAGTGAGGCAGGCCGAGGGGGTGTGCGTGCCAGAGGGAGTGAGAGAGCCGGTTCTAGCAAGGGACAGCCCGTCACAGGGATGATGGTCCAAGGGACCAGACCCACCCCACCGCGCCTGCTGTAGCTGCTGCTGCTGTGCCTGCTGTTGCTGCACCTGCTGCTGTGCTGCTGTGGGACTGTCCGAAGACATGGCACTGGCGCTTCTCTTTACCCCTGTTACTGCAGCAGCAGCAGCAGCCCCAGAAACACCGGTGGCAACGGCAGCAGCAGCAGCAGCAGCAGCCGGTAACACCAGCAGTAGCGGCAGCAGCACCACCAGCAAATCCGGACCCTCCATTCGGGTTCTGGCTTGCTTCGAACCCGAATCCGCCATTCAGCAGCCGAGCCTCCCCCAGAGGAGACAGGCTGGCAGGAGTGACAAGGAGACTGGGGGAGGCGAGAGGGCTATCTGGGGAAGGTACACCTGCTGCAGTGGGGGAAGGTGCACTTGGGGAGGGTGCACCTGGGGAGGCCACAGCTGGGGTGGGGTGGAGGAAAGAGGGGGGGATGGAAGAGGGGACCTGGAGCCTGAGTGATAGATTGTGCAATCTGTTTCTAACGCCTGAGGGATGGGGGAGGGTGTTGTTTGGTGTGAAATTATGCTTCTGCTGCTGCTGCTGCTGCTGCTGCTGCTGCTGCTGCTGCTGCTGCTGCTGCTGCTGCTGCTGCTGCTGCTGCTGCTGCTGCTGCTGCTGCTGCTGCTGCTGCTGCTGCTGCTGCTGCTGCTGCTGCTGCTGCTGCTGCTGCTGCTGCTGCTGCTGCTGCTGCTGCTGCTGCTGCTGCTGCTGCTGCTGCTGCTGCTGCTGCTGCTGCTGCTGCTGCTGCTGCTGCTGCTGCTGCTGCTGCTGCTGCTGCTGCTGCTGCTGCTGCTGCTGCTGCTGCTGCTGCTGCTGCTGCTGCTGCTGCTGCTGCTGCTGCTGCTGCTGCTGCTGCTGCTGCTGCTGCTGCTGCTGCTGCTGCTGCTGCTGCTGCTGCTGCTGCTGCTGCTGCTGCTGCTGCTGCTGCTGCTGCTGCTGCTGCTGCTGCTGCTGCTGCTGCTGCTGCTGCTGCTGCTGCTGCTGCTGCTGCTGCTGCTGCTGCTGCTGCTGCTGCTGCTGCTGCTGCTGCTGCTGCTGCTGCTGCTGCTGCTGCTGCTGCTGCTGCTGCTGCTGCTGCTGCTGCTGCTGCTGCTGCTGCTGCTGCTGCTGCTGCTGCTGCTGCTGCTGCTGCTGCTGCTGCTGCTGCTGCTGCTGCTGCTGCTGCTGCTGCTGCTGCTGCTGCTGCTGCTGTTGGTGTTGTTGCTGGTGCTGTAGTTGCTGCTGCCACTGCTGCTGTTGCTTCTCGCTATGCTGCTGCCTTCTCGTTTCCTGCTCCTGCTGCCATTGCTGTTGCCGTTGCTGTTGCTGCTGCTGTTCCTGCACCTGCTGTGTTCCCACCACCTGACGCTGCTTCTGCTGCTCCTTCTCCATCTCAAAACTCGGCCCCGCCGCCCCAAAGGTAGGAGTGCCAGGAGCAGATCCCTGCTCCTTTGCACCGCACCCAACCACTGTGGGAGTACCACCAACCGAGCCTGACCCAGGTATACCACCTCCCCCTATGATAGGAGTAGAAGGGCCTGAACCAGGTAGACCTGTTTGCAAGTTGGTTGGAGTGCCAGGGCGGGATGCTGATCGGCCTATGGTTACAGGGTGAGAGGCCACTGTGCCTTCCGAGGTGCACGGACCTGATGCCGGACCTGAGGCCGGACCGGACGCCGGACCTGATGCCGAGCCTCCGGGTGACTGAAGACCCGCCGTAGCTTCCTGAGCACCCGAAACAGCTGTGCCAGTGGCACCAGAAGCAGCAGCGGCAGCATTAAGAGCAGCACTATTGCTACGACCAGCAGCAGCAGGAGAAGAAGCATTATCACGTGCAGCAGGAGAGCAATCATACCCTTGTGCACCCCCCCCACTGAAGGACCGACCAAGGGCAGGAAATGCTCCATCAGCAGCAGCGGCAGTTGCAGCATGAGCTGCGGAAGCAGCACAACAGTTATACCCTTGTGTACCCGCCCCACTGGCGGAACGACCAAGGACAGGGAACCTGCCATCAGCAGCAGCGGCAGCTGCAGCAACAGCAGCTGCGGCAGCAGCGGCAACACCGGGAGGAGGGTTGGAGTGGGAGGCGCGGTGGGAGTGGGTGGTGTGCGGTTGGTGTGGATGGGGATGGTGGAAGGTTGTGTCGGAATGGGAGGGAGTGGGGGTGGGGGAGGCTGAGGAGGGGGAGAGAGGGGTGGAGCGGGGGGTGGTGCTGCTGGTGGGGCTTTGAGCTGCTTTCTTCCCGATGCTGCCCCGTTTGCGAGCTAGGGTGCTGTAGAAGGGAGGCCAAGGGGAGTGGGAAGGGGGGTAGGGTGGTGGTTAACGAAGGGGAATGGGTAAGGATGCAGGGAGGAGAGGAGACGAGGTGAAAAATAAAAGGAAGGAAGGAAGGAAGAAAGAAAGAAAGAAAGAAAGAAAGAAAGAAAGAAAGAAAGAAAGAAAG
This sequence comes from Closterium sp. Yama58-4, assembly GCA_947470075.1. Lineage (NCBI taxonomy): Eukaryota > Viridiplantae > Streptophyta > Zygnematophyceae > Desmidiales > Closteriaceae > Closterium > Closterium sp. Yama58-4. The sequence goes on from CANIUD010000033.1 coordinate 73,292, forward strand.
AAAGAAAGAAAGAAAGAAAGAAAGAAAGAAAGAAAGAAAGAAAGAAAGAAAGAAAGAAAGAAAGAAAGAAAGAAAGAAAGAAAGAAAGAACGGCAGAGGATAGAAACGTACCCTTTAAGCAAGCTGACCACTGATGACACGTTTCTTCCTCTCGGTGCCATCGCAGTTATCACACTCCCCTGCACAGTCCCTTGCACATTGCCACTCCCAACCGAACCTGAGATAGGCATGGGAGGACCAGCTGTGCCTGGGCTAGCAGCAGGGTGAGAACCTTCCGAGCCCGAAGCTGGGTAAACAGCGGCCTTTGCCGAGCCTGAGGTTGGGAAGGCAGACGGGCTTGCCAGGGCTGATGAGGAGGGTTGAGAAAGAGCGTTCGTCTGGTGAAAGGTGTCCTGCTGCTGATGCTGCTGATGCTGCTTCTGAAATTCGTGCTGAATGTGCTGCTCAGGTGTTTCTGTTGATTTCTCTTGAGCTAGCACTGGTGATTTTTCTTGTTCCTGCTGCCTCATCTGCAACTGTAGTTGGCTGCTGCTGCTGCTGTTGCTGCTGCTGCTGCTTCTGCTGCTGCTGCTGTTGTTGTTGCTGCTGCTGCTGCTGCTGCTGTTGTTGCTGTGGTCGCCCCTGCTGCCCCTGCTGCTGCGCCTGCCCCTGCTGTCCCTGCTGTTGCTGCTGTCCCTGCTGCCCTTGCTGTTGCTGCTGCACCTGCCCCTGCTGCCCCTGCTGTTGTTGCTGAACCTGCTGCTGCGCACTTTGATTCTTCATACTCTTAACCCCCAGTTTGTGCTGCAGTCGATGCACCAGCGACGATGCGCTACTCTTCTTCTGCTGCCCCTGCTGCTGCATCTGCTGTCCCTGCTGCTCCCCCTGCTGCTGCTGCCCATGCTGCCCCTGCTGCCCCAGCCGCTCCCCTTCCTGCTGGTCTCCTACCACAGGGTTCAAACCTGCTTGCTGATTCACAGGCCCTCCCCGAGCCATCTGCCTTGTTCTCACCCCACTATACACCACCCCGCCTGCCCCCGCTCCTCTCCCCCCTCCCCCTGCGCCAGTGCCCCTGCCTCCAGGGGAAGGTGGAATGGGAGGCTTAGGGGGAGTCTCACCGAGCTTACCCGCTGCTGATGCCAGCCCAAAACTCGCACCAGGACCACCAGCAGCAACGGGAGCAGCAAAACCATTATTACCACCACCAGCAACAGCAGCAACATTGCCAGTACTACCCGCAGAAGCACCAGCAGCAGCACCGGCAGCAGGAGAAGCACCAGCAGCACCAGCAGCAGCACCAGCAGCGGCAGGAGGAATTGGTATCTGAAGGTTTCCTAAAATGGCAGCAGCGAGGGCAGCAGCGGAGGAGGAGAGGGCAGCGAGGTCCACCTGTCCCAGCGGCCCCTGCAGGGCGGCTATGGTGGCCTGTAGGTCTGCGGGCGACGCCAGTCGCTGCAGCAGCTCGTCCGTTGAGAGAGGTACGCCCTGCGCGTTCACCAGCCGCCTGTGTTGGGGGAATAGGGGTGTAGGGAGGGGGGGGGGGGTAGAGTGTTAGCAAGCATGACTGAAGGCAGCAGAAGCAGCAGCCTGCCTGTGGAGAGCGGCACACCCTGGGATTTCACCAGCCGCCTGTGTTGGATGCTGGGGTTGTGCAAAAAGGGAGGGTTTAGAGTGTTAGCTAGCCTGACTGAGGGCAGCAGCAGCAACAGTACCAGTGGCAGCAGCAACAGTACCAGTGGCAGCAGCAACAGTACCAGTGGCAGCAGCAACAGTACCAGTGGCAGCAGCAACAGTACCAGTGGGCATTCTCCAGCCGCCTGTAGGGATGGAGGGGTTTAGGGTTTGAGATTAGAGTTGGGATAAGATTTCTTGGGGTGTTAGTGAGCTTGAGTGAGAGAAGCAGCAGCTCGTTCGTGGAGAGTGGCACGCCCTGGGCGTTCACCAGCCGCCCGTGTTGTGGGGGGTAGGGACGGAGGCATACAGGGAGCGAGGGTTTTAGGGACACCGGCTGCTTCAAGAGTGGAGAGTTGTTGTGGTTCAGGGTTTAGAAACTGGGGTTTGGAGAGGTGGAAAGTTAGAGGCAGCGAGATCCCCCAAAACCTGGCACTATCCAGACTGGGCTAACACCTAAGTCCTGGCACTTGCCTAAGAATTCGCACCTACCTAAGTCCTGTCACTTACTGAATCTCTTGCGACTTGCTCCTTGTGATGGGTGCCTTGAGCCGCAACAGCCCCTGCAGCACGATAAATGAAGACATAGAGGGACAAACGAGCGGATTTTGACACATGGTCTTGCAGCTATATACAGCAGAGACGCTCATGAGAAATTGCATGCTGCAGTGCAGTGCAGAGGAGTGCAGGGCAGTGGAGCGCAGTGGAGTGCAATGGAGTGCAGTGGAGTGCAATGAAGCGCAGTGGAGTGAGTGCAACACACTCTTGCCCACGCTGGCTGCTTCACACTCTAGAACGCGCAAAGAAGCGATGGACGCAACATGCACAGGGCTTGCACGGAATGAATTACATAGCTCTCGCAGGAGGTAGGTAGGTAGGTAGGTCATACAGAATAGTTGGGTGACTGTTGCTGTTGCTGCTGCTGCTGCTGCTGTTGCTGCTGATGCTGCTGCTGCTGCTGATGCTGCTGGTGCTGTTGTTGCTGCTGCGGCTGTTGCTGCTGCTGCTGCTGCTGGCGTGCCTAGCCCCATTCTGCAGTTAAGAATCAGCAAAAAGTACACCAGGACGGGTGTACGGAAAGAATGTTTTCATGAGTTCTCAATTTCTATGAAGCCCATGCCTAGCTGCGTTCGGTGGGTGAGATACAGCAGAACGCACACAGGACAGATGCACGGAGAAGAAATCAAATGCTTCTCGTGTGTGTGTGTGTGTGAGAGAGAAGGGGGGGGATGAGCGGGGGAAGGGAGGTGGGGGGAGTGTGGGGAAGGACGAGAGGGATTTGCAGCTAGGAGAGGACAAAGGGGGGCTGGCTAGATAGGGGGGCTGGCTAGATAGGGAGGAAGGATGGAGGGAGGATGGAGGGAGGAGCGAGGGAGGATGGAGGGAGGATGGAGGGAGGAGCGAGGGAGAACCATTCCCAGTGAAGAGCGTTTAATCAAGTCAAACTCATTGTATGTACCTGCGCTGTTGAGGAGGTGTTTTTTGCTGTTGGGGAGGCAGCATCATCTGCTGCTGGGGAGGTGTGAACTGTGTCGATTGCTGCCATTGCTGCTGTTGCGGCTGTTGTGGCTGTTGTGGCTGTTGCGGCTGTTGTTGCTGCTGCTGCTGCTGCTGCTGAACCTGACCCTACACCCCGGGCCACGTCAGACCCATCCACTGATGGCATGGCAAAGAGAAACGACTCATTGGCGTCGTTGACTGGACCAAGATTCCCTTGCCCCTGACCTTGGTATTGCTGCTCCTGCTGCTGCTGCTGCCGCTGCTGCCGCTGCTGCCCCTGTCCCGGCTGATGCTGCTGTTCCACCAGCAGCCGTTGCTGCAACTGCTGTCGAGAGGTGGGGCGGGGGAGGTTCACTGGAGGAAAAGGACGAGGCGGAAGAGCTTGTACCGGGGAGTTGGCTATCTGTGGCATGCCGGGCACAATCAAAAGACATACACACATTTGGTGAGCTGCTGGTCCTCGATAAATACCTATTAATAACTTACACTTTCTGATATCAAAGAAGAAATAGAATGTTTTTCTGAGACCAGCAATTTCTTGCAGCAACTTACATCAGCGGACAGCCAGCTCTGGAACAGCTCCTCGCTGTTGAGACGGCTGAGCTTCGGTGAAGGGTACACCGCTGCAGCTGACAGGCCTGCTCTTCCTCCCATGCCTGCTCCTCCTGCCGAGCCTGCTCCTGCCGTGCCTGTTCCTCGTCCTGCTGCTGCTCCCCATACGTTTAAGGTCGGAAATGGCAGCGGCGAACCCATGCCTGCTTCCCCCTTCCCTTCTCCCCCCGCTCCGGCTTCCCCTGCCCCAGTTCCACCCTGGTTTCCCCCCAACCCCGCACCCCCTTGCTCTCCAGTCCCAAAGCTTAACGGGGAAGACCCGCTTGCGTTGCTAGCGCCACCAGCAGCACCAGTGCCAGCGGCGGAATCAGCAGCGGAAGCAGCAGCAGCATCAGCAGCACCGCCATCAGCAGTGAAACCAGCAGCCGCAGTGCTGTCTAGGAAAGAACGGACAAAGAGGTCTTCCGGGGACATGGAAGCAGAAGGACCTCCCGATGCTGCACGGAATGGGAGCATGCAACAACGGGGTATGATGCAGTACGGGGAATGCGGGGTTAAAGTTCGTAGCATTGACTCTCTCATTGGCTTTTTTTCAAAATAATTCTGCAAGTCGTTCTCAGTTTACAAGCACAACAATAACACCAACAGAAACCAAAGCAAAATAATGGAGACTCGGTGGATACTAACGCACGTTGCTCGAGCTTCCTCACCGTTATTGACGGCTCCGCAGTTACCAATAGCCATGGCGCGAGCCTGGAGCTCGGTGGAGATGCTTCGCGTGATACGGCGGTTCGACAGGTCCATTATCTATTGTGCTACGAGGCGCGCAAATTCAGACAAAACAGATACAAAATCACAAATATTTAATAGCCAACTCGTAAGTTATTGCGGTTCGACAGGTTGATTATTTAATCGTGCTACGAGGCTTGCTGAGTCGGACCGAAACTCGACACAATATTATAATCGTTAACACCAGTCGGACCAAAACAGAAGTTTTTCGGACATAAATAGCGTCGACACTAGTCCACTAGACTTTGCGATCTGGTAGCACAATAGATAATGGATAATGATAACGGCGCTCCGTTACATAGTTGAGCGATTAGGGATAAATAGTGGCGCTTTAGTACTAGAAGCGAACATACAGAACGTATCCCTAAGACCTACTTGACCACGACGGCCTTAAGAGAGTGAGGGCCAACCGTCAACTGTGGGAGCGATACCTCCTAGACCACAAGCTTCTGGCAAGGCAAGAACTCCAGCCTGCAAATTGAGTGTCCTTGGGCAGTGGGCCTGAGGACGCGGTAAGTGCTCGATCGGGGGGAGATCGATCCGGTCACCGCACTGAAACCCCGCTTTTTGCCTACGAAAAGTACACAATCGTTAACAACCGCGCTAAAATACGAACATGAGGTGATCGATTCTCAGGGCGTGTAAAATTGTTACGACCAAACGCTATGGTCGTTCATTTGGGCGTTTCTGGCGATTGCGAGGAATTAGGGTTACGTTGTTTAGAGTAGTCACCCCGATTTGACCGAATAAAAGAGGTATTCTACATAGAAATTGGACGCACTGCATTTTGGGACCTACGTAGACATGTTTCCTCAGCGAGGGGAAAAACCTTTGTGCTCGCCTAAACTTAATGCTTTGTTGAATACTCTGGTCTAGGCCCCCGAGTCCCCTGTATTCCATACCCCGTTCGAATGCAGTAGTCAGAATAAAAAATTTCGCTTTCAATTACGGGGATGGTTTGTGACGGATGCCCCACGCGCTCGCGAAATTTGTGGCGGGGATCGCTTACGCGTTACATCGTTTCGCAATCGCCAGAAACGCGCAAAGGGCGGAAAATCCGTTTGGTCGTAACAACTTTACACGCCCTCAGAGGTTCATACCCTAGAAATTGGATTTCCGAAGCTGGCCTTGCCAAGTGACTGGCGGCAGTTGTTCGCGCGCGATTCATACCTCCAACATCCAAACCGCCCGTTGTCCTACGTCATCATTGGAAAAGGAGGGTTTGCCTGTCCAACAGTGATACAACATCTGCTTTGCCCCTCACGACACCATGTCCTTTTGTGTTTGGCCGAACCCGACGGAAAAACGAGGCTCGTAGAGGACCCGATATCGAACACCCCGCCGCACTGTAACTACGCTTATCGATGCATTCTTAACATAGGAGGAAAATATATCAAGTGCAAACGACCAACTCTATGCAGCATACTGTTGCTTATTGCAACACGCAATTACACAAATTAAAGGTACACAGCTTCAATTCGGGTCCATATTTTGTTTACCCCGTTGATAATCGAGAGTAATTGACCCTACCTACTGTGTGATCCTCTCTCCATCGGGTCCTCCGGGCTCAATCTATCCTAACCGAAGCAATAATGTGGATTCGCATGTATGCTTTCACACAACCCAACTCACACAACCCAATGCTTTCAGCCAAATGAGACATCCTCCCTCAACTAGGGTTACTTTACTACTAAATTGACACCAAAAGATAGAGATCAAGAGTCACACAGAGAAAATGTACTCGATTCATTATGTACAAAGGGCGAAAACATTGGCCACATGTCCCTGAGGACCAGTTTGAATGCTACTGTCCAAAAATCACCCCGTACCTCAACCCCATCATTCCGTTCCCACCATCGCACTCCCCCCACCATCCTCCTCCCTATCCGCCTCCACATTCATGCCCGTACCACCATCCGACGCACCCACTTCCATTCCCATCCCTCCAGCAACAAGAGACGGGAGCCCCCAGATGCGCACAGTTCCATCATCCGAGGCTGTAGCAAACATGTGCGGGCGGGTGGCTGGCCATGAGACGGCGTTTACCGTCCCGGAGTGTCCTGGAAGCACCTCCATAACCTCGCCAGTGTCGCGATGCCACATGTACACCTACACATAACAAATGAGTAAATGAGTTTTGTGCCTTAAAGCCGGAAAGGCACGAGGGTAGGCGGTAAAGTGCAGAAAAGAATGGTTGCTCACCTCGTTGCTTACCTTAAGGCCGTCACTTACTTGAGCATCTTCACTGCCGCTGATGATGAAGCGCTGATCATGGCCTCCAAAGCAGGAGCGAATCACAAAGCGGCCTTGCACCTGAGCAGAAATGTTAAACAGCGAACACAGGCAAGGAAGTAGTCTTATGATGAGAAGTGAGTGCCTCAGCAGAATGGGGCAACCTAGCATAGAGAAGAGAGGTACAGAAATACTGGTATTCCATAAGATGGTAAAAGGACATAAGGATGGGTGGTTCCACAAGTTACCCTGACAATTCTAGGACTTCCCGACACTAACCTTATGCTGCCCCCCAAAAAATACCACAGCTTACCTGCCCGCTGTAAGAAAAAGCTGGCTTTTCAGGAGGCTTGGCAGCACAGATGTCCTGAATGCACCAGAGATGGATGTCACCTGATGATAGATTCACCAGGACCCATCTGGTCGTTTTAGGGGGGAAGTGGGGAAGGGAGAGTGGGGGGAAACAGGAGTGAAAGCATTGAGGCACTTGCTGGCAGCACAGATGTCCTGAATGCACCAGAGGTGTATGTCACCTGATGATAGATTCACCAACACCCACCTGTCGTGGGGGGAGAGAGTGGGGGATAGAGAGTGGGGGGGAAGGGGAGTGAGAGCATGAGGCACCCGTTGAGGAGGCTTAGCATACATGTGCATATGTCCTGAATGAACCCCTGAATGAACCAGAGATGGATGTCGCCTGATGATAAATGCACCAACACCCATCTGGTTGTTTCGAGTAAGCAGCAGGGGAGAGGGAAGGTTTGCGGGGAACGAGAGAAAGGTGGGAAAGAGAGAGAGGCATTACGACATGTGATGTCTAAAGGCTTGACGAGTAAAAGTCTTCATTAAAAGTACAGCTCTCACCTGCCGTCCACAGACATGCTGAGCGATGTGATTGACTTGGTCTCCTTGACCACGTGCTCTTTTCCTGAGGGCAGCTCATGCACTCGAATCTCCTTCTCGTTGCACACTGACACCTGCGGGAGAGCAAGAGAAGATTAAATCATGTGACGTGGAAATCCGTTTCTGACGACAGCTCGTGCGCCCAAATCTCCTTCTCGTTGCACACTGACACCTGCGGGAGCGGATAATAGAGGGGACGGAACAGGGATATAGAAGCAGGAAGGAAGGGAATAACAAGAGAAGGGACTGGGATCAAGCAATGGCGAAAATCTGTTCCTGACTGCAGCTCGTGCACTCGAATCCCCTTCTAGTTGCACACTGAGCACCTGCGGGAGCGGAAGGAGGAGAGAAGAGTCCCTCATGCCCTCATGCCCTCATGCACTCATGCCCTCATGCCCTCATGCCCTGATGACCTCATGCCCTCATGAACTCATGCCCTCATGCCCTGATGACCTCATGCCCTCATGCCCTCATGCCCTCATGCACTCATGGACTCATGCACGCATGCCCTCATGCTCTCATGCCCTCATGCCCTCATGCAGAAAAAGGCAGAGAGTGGCAGAGGGTAGCAGAGAAATGCACCATACACACACACAGATACACACAGCCATACAGACACACACAGACACACACATGCCTGCAAGCAATCCATGGGAGCAGTCGGAGCTGATAGCAAGGTCGTTGATCCGAGGAAAATCAAATCCGTCCTGCTACTACAGGTGCCGTCCCACCCCATTTTTGTGGCGCGTGGTGGAGTGGAGTGGGGTGTTGTGGATTGCGCTGGAGTGTGATAGATTGCGGTGGAGTGCGGTGAGTTTTCTCTCACCACATGGGAGCAGTCGGAGCTGACAGCAAAGTCGTTGATGCGAGGAAAATCCCCCCCCATCCTGCTGCCACAGGTACCGCCCCACCCCATTCCAGTGAAGTTCGGTGGAGTGCAGTGGACTGTGGTAGATCGTGGTGGAGTGTGGTAGATTGCGGTGGAGTGCAATGAGTGTCCTCTCACCACATGGGAGCAGTCGGAGCTGATAGCAAGGTCGTTGATCCGAGGGAAGTCTCCCCCATCCTGCTGCCACACGTGCCGCCCCACCCCATTTGAGTAGAGAGTGGTGGAGTGCGGTGGAGTGTGGTGAAGTGCGGCAGAGTGTGGTGGAAATCCTCTCACCACATGGGAGCAGTCGGAGCTGATAGCAAGGTTGTTGATTCGAGGGAAGTCTCCCCCATCCTGCTGCCACAGGTGCCGCCCCACCCCATTTGAGTAGAGAGTGGTGGAGTGCAGTGGACTGTGGTAGATCGTGGTGGAGTGTGGTAGATTGCGGTGGAGTGTGGTGGGAGTCCTCTCACCACATGGGAGCAGTCAGAGCTGATAGCAAGGTCGTTGATCCGAGGGAAGTCTCCCCCATCCTGCTGCCACAGGTGCCGCCCCACCCCATTTGAGTAGAGAGTGGTGGAGTGCAGTGGACTGTGGTAGATCGTGGTGGAGTGTGGTAGATTACGGTGGAGTGTGGTGGGAGTCCTCTCACCACATGGGAGCAGTCAGAGCTGATAGCAAGGTCGTTGATCCGAGGGAAGTCTCCCCCATCCTGCTGCCACAGGTGCCGCCCCACCCCATTTGAGTAGAGAGTGGTGGAGTGCGGTGGAGTGTGGTGAAGTGCGGCAGAGTGTGGTGGAAATCCTCTCACCACATGGGAGCAGTCGGAGCTGATAGCAAGGTTGTTGATCCGAGGGAAGTCTCCCCCATCCTGCTGCCACAGGTGCCGCCCCACCCCATTTGAGTAGAGAGTGGTGGAGTGCAGTGGACTGTGGTAGATCGTGGTGGAGTGTGGTAGATTGCGGTGGAGTGTGGTGGGAGTCCTCTCACCACATGGGAGCAGTCAGAGCTGATAGCAAGGTCGTTGATCCGAGGGAAGTCTCCCCCATCCTGCTGCCACAGGTGCCGCCCCACCCCATTTGATTAGAGAGTGGTGGAGTGCGGTGGAGTGTGGTGAAGTGCGGCAGAGTGTGGTGGAAATCCTCTCACCACATGGGAGCAGTCGGAGCTGATAGCAAGGTTGTTGATTCGAGGGAAGTCTCCCCCATCCTGCTGCCACAGGTGCCGCCCCACTCCATTTGAGTAGAGAGTGGTGGAGTGCAGTGGACTGTGGTAGATCGTGGTGGAGTGTGGTAGATTGCGGTGGAGTGTGGTGGGAGTCCTCTCACCACATGGGAGCAGTCAGAGCTGATAGCAAGGTCGTTGATCCGAGGGAAGTCTCCCCCATCCTGCTGCCACAAGTGCCGCCCCACCCCTCCCCATGAGGGCAGCTCACTTCCCTCCACGTCCCACACACACACTGTGCGATCCGTCGCCGCAGATGCTGACAAAAACCGCCGCCCACAGGGAAACCACGCACAGGCGGAAATGGCCTGGGAGAGGGGTGAGGTGAAGAGAGAAAGGGCCAGGGAAGCAAAGGTGTGGAGAAAAGAGCGTGTTGAAGTGTGGTGGAGTGTGGTGGAGAGGGCAGGAGCAAGAGGAAAAGGGTTGGTAAATCATTAGCTTGCCCCTTGGCCAGGTTGACTTTTGAGTCAAAAGGCAAGCAGCGAGTCACATCATGAGTCAAATAAAACCTCAACTTGGCCAGGCAAGCAGCAACTCACGTCGTGGTGCTTGGAGAAGGAGCACAGCAGGCGGCCAGTGGCTGCATCCCAGAGGCAGGGAGGGAGGGAAGGAGGGAGGGACGGAGGGAGGGAGGCAGGCAGGCAGGCCGCAAGGCAGCAACCCACGTCGTGGCAGCAGCCGCAGCAGCAGCAGAAGCAGCAGCAGGCGGCCAGTGGCTGGGTCCCAGAGGCAGGGAGGGAGGGAGGGACCTGGAAAGCGCACAGTACTGCAGAGGGTGAGCAGCAACTCACGTCGCGGTGTTTGGAGAAGGAGCGCAGCAGGCGGGCAGTGGCTGCATCCCAGAGACACACAAAGGGGGGAGGGAGTGTGGTCAAGGCAACAACTGTCAAGGAAGGCAGCAACTCACGTCCTGGTGTTTGGAGAAGGAGCGCAGCAGGCGGCCAGTGGCTGCATCCCAGAGGCACACAAAGGGGTCGTTGCCGGCTGTGAGCAGCAGCGAGTCGTCTGGACTCCACGCCACGTAGGAGAGCGGCAGGGAGTGGCCGGCGAGTGTATGCAGGCGACGGTGGGTGAAGCTGTCAACGATCTGAGTCAAAAATAGGTCAAGGGAGGGGATGGAAGGAAGCAGTAGAGTGTGAGCAGCAGCGAGTCGTCTGGACTCCATGCCACATAGGAGAGCGGCAAGGAGTGGCCGGCGAGTGTATGCAGGCGAGAAGCTGTCAACGATCTGACAAGGGAAGGAGGGTGGGTGGGGGAGGTGGGGGAGGGTGGGTGGGGGATTGTATGGTTTGGAAAAGAGGTCGGGGTTAAGGGGAAAGAGGGAGCGAGTGGCCGCCCCAACGCGCGTGTGCAGGCAACACAGGGAGAAACTGTCAACGATCTGGGGCAGGGAAGGGGAATGGATGGAGGAGAGTAGGGTTGGAAAGGAGCAAGGTGGAGCGAGGTGGAGCGAGGTGGAGCGAGGTGGAGCGAGGTGGAGCGAGGTGGAGCGAGCAAGGCGGATGGGTTGGTTGTTGCCGGCTGTGAGCAACAGTGAGTCGTCTCGGCTCCACAATTCAGTGCGATTCAGTGCGGTGGTGGAAGGTACGGAAGCAGGCCTTACCTGCTAGACGACGGCCGTGTGGTCTTTAGAGGCAGTGGCGAGCCTGGTGCCGTCATGAGAAATGAGAGGAGTCAATTTTAAAAGCTTTATGTTTTTGAGTGCAATTCAGTGTGCTGGAGTGCGGTTCAATGTGGTGGAGGAAGGTAACAAAGTAAGCCTCACCTGCCAGACTACAGCCGTGTGGTCTTTAGAGGCAGTGGCAAGCCTGCTGCCGTCGTGGGAGAATTGCACACACCACACCTCATCGCTGTGCTGCTCCAAAACCTGAGACAGAAACGGTATGAAGAGGAGTAAAAATGGGAAAGCGGTGAGCGGTTTTTTTAGGCACATTTAAAAAAAAAAAAAAAAAAAAGGGAGGTGAGAAACGGTAAAAAGAGAGGAATGGGAAGGTGAGCTTTGATGTATGGCGAATAAAAAATCGTACGTGAGACAGAAACGGTTACAAGAGGGGTAAGAACGGAATAGTGGTGGGTTGATTGATGCGATCGCTCTTCTATCAAAGTGGTGATAGTGAAATCTCAACCTTACCTGGTAACCTAAGTTGGTAACACTGGTGAATTACACCCCCTCCTGAGAGGTAACACTGATTACACCTCTCCTGAGTGGTAACACTGATCACACCCCTACCTGAGTGGTAACCGTAGGAATCATTTCCCGCCCACAAGAATGATCCGTGAACAGTGTCAGCGCTTCGTCAGCCACGTTGTGGTAGTGGCACCGATCTCGACCCATCTCCACCGTACTCTCTATAAGCTGCTCCAGTCTCCGATCCGGAACCATCACTGATGCCGGCAACAGCGCCTGCACCGCTTTCAGAACCGAGCCTCGGGATTCCGAACCTGTCCCGGGCCAGCCGGACCGAGCCTTTAGGTCCTCAGGTCCGGCACACAGGAGCCAGCCCGCCAGCTGGTGTAGCCGCTTCGGATCCGAAGCTGCGGGCCCGAGCCTGCTTCGGAGGGTCGTCAGGGCTTCCCGAACCTCCCCAGCTTCGACAAGCTCGAGGAATTTCTGCTCCAGAAGCAGGAATACGGCGTGACGAAGCAGAGATGGGTCCGAACCTTGTAGGTTCGACAAAATTGCGACGCTCTCCTCCCATTGCCCAGCCATAATTGCTTGCCGAAGCTGCGCTACAGGCTTGGATTCCAAAGCTACGCCCGATTCTGCTTCCAGTTGGGCCGCTATTGAATCATACCCTAGCGAACGCAGTGATTGCTCTATAAGGCGGATAAACTCCACCGTGCGAATCTGACCCTTGGATCCGAGCCGATCGCGATCGGACGGCTGATAGCTCCTCCCTACTTGTTCCCCTCCTGAAGCATCCGCAGCACCGTCTTCGGGCCCCATCCCCATAGAAAGGGTCGCAAATCGACCAATCGTGGCGTGACAGATGGCAGCAGCTCCGGAGGGGTGATCCTCGGAAGATTTTCCGGGAGACGCGGCGGCAGATGCGCAGAACGAGCACAAAATAAAACCGCGGGCGGACGCAGCGGAATGGTCGTGATACGGGCAGGAGAGCTTGGCGCGCTTCGATGACGGCTCGGCGGCACCGCCGGCGAACGTAGCCGGGGCTGCCACGTCACGACTACTGGTAGGGTAACCGGCGCGCCGAGCGGCGACGGTGATGGTGGTGGTGGGGGATGCAGCAACTGCGGTAACTGTGGTGATTGGTGAAACTAAGGATTCTATGTTAGGGTTCGTGGCTTGACTACTAGAAGAGGGATAGCTGTCGGAACGCAGATCGCCTTCACTGCCCATGAACAGACAATCATAGCCGTTTATTTGGAGAGTGTTTACGGCGCTATCTGGAATTAGGCAGGCGTACTAGTGGAACTAAGAGCGTTCAGCGTACTAACATCTTTTTGACTGATTGCCTGCAGAATATTCTCTATCTTTGCTGCTGTTTATTATGGTCGAAATTTACCTTGAATTCGTATTCGCGCAAGAAGGAACGAACTCCATATAGTTCGTCAGGACCATCACTGTAAACCGAGGACTCTAAAATCGGCTCCCCATGATTTCCTGCCGAAGGTGCTCTCGAAATGGTGAGGGCGTGGGCCCAAACGAGTTTGATCGCGACTGATCTGATCGGGTTGGATCTGATCGGGTTGCTTGTGATCGTAGTGCCCGAGCCGCCCGATCCGAAATGATTTTCGGAGAAGGCTGTCAGCGCCTGCTGAGCAAGCGCGATACATTTGTGTGGCATTTTCGTCACCATTTTAGCGAGATTGACGACCAAAATTCACCTGGCGAAAATTTTCGTTTCACTGTCAGTGCTACAGTGTAACTACTCGCAAGCGTCGCTGGGTGCCCTGATCACAAGCAATCGATTGATTGCCTGTGATCGAGGAAAATCGACTCGGATCGGGGTTAATTTCGGGTCTGATCTAGGTTGGGCGATCAGCCGATCGCGATCAGGTGATTGCCCCTGATTGCCTGAATTTGGCTTCCAGGCTTCCTGAAAACTATTGATCGCGGCTGATCGAGGCGATCAAACCCGTTTGGGCCCACGCCATTACTCTCACGCGAAATTACCTGGAGCCAGCTTGCCAATGAAATCAACACAGCTGGCAGCTACCTCGTGTCTCCTTTTGAAACGCTACTTACCAGACCTCTGCTTGCGTGGCGGTTCATGGGTTTCTGTGTGGAGACCCAGTTAGAGCTGCTGAGGTGGCGAAACTCTAGCGAGGACTCGAACCAGAAGAGCCAGCCTCGGAAAATATGAACGCGGCTCCAGATGAAGCCGACTCGGTGAAAATGTGCCTCCAAGAATCACATTCAATTTCAAAAGCACATTGAATTCAACACCACCACTTCGCGGAGTTCTTGCTTGGGCTGATAGCAGTCTTTGCATCTGCTAGGTTCCTGGTACTGCTGCTGCTTAGGCAGCCCTGTCCGTTACGTCGGTTCATTTCGTTGAATGTGTGTTTTTTTCAAGTTTTTGATCTTTTCCATTTGGTTTTGAAGCAGAGTGCTGTTCGCGGAGGTAGGAGTAGAGGCGCAATGGAGAGTTTATTGCCTCACCTTTTCCTGTTTTGGCTTGTGATTATGCTTCAATGGCCGGCGCATTCGAGCGCTTTGAGGATGGGAAGTAGTCTTCGTACGAAAATCTACATCCATGCTTCAAGGCGGCTGCAGCAGACTCCCGTTGCAGCATGCCCGGCCACTCCTCTTGCAGATTGCGACTTCTTCTTTCAAGGAAACAAACATTTTGTTCCCATTTTCCAGTAAGCACTTATTTCCTTAACTTTTTGAAGTATATTTTGCTACTTTATCTTCTAATCCATTCAGAGGAAGTATTAATTTATTTCCGAATTGCACAGGCTTCCTGGAGTCCCCGATGGTCAAGTGACGGCAACTCCAATCCTCGACAAGTACGGCAACGTTCTCGAATCAGCTAATACCGGGGACAATACAGTCTTCTGCATCTCTCCTCGGTTCGTCCAGTCCTACACCTCCAACCAGTTCTACATCACCGGAAATCCCCCAACCCTGCGCATGCGCGGCATCAATGCCCCTTTCACCCGCGCAGCCTTTGAGAACATCTGTGCGGTTCTCACACTCACATCGGCGGCTATTCCGGAGAATGGCACTGTTTTAAACCTCAATCCAGGGGATGAGAACCAGAGGGCGTATCCTGATGCGCGTCGCTGCATTGCATTCAAAACTGGACCCAAGGGACCCAGTGGTTCGTGTGCCGGAAATGTGAGTCAAGCACCCGTGCCTGCTCCCAGCCCTGCCCCCGTGCCTGCTCCCAGCCCTGCCCCCGTGCCTGCTCCCAGCCCTGCCCCCGTGCCTGCCCCCAGCCCTGCCCCCGTGCCTGCCCCCAGCCCTGCCCCCGTGCCTGCTCCCAGCCCTGCCCCCGTGCCTGCTCCCAGCCCTGCCCCCGTGCCTGCGCCCAGCCCTGCCCCCGTGCCTGCGCCCAGCCCTGCCCCCGTGCCTGCGCCCAGCCCTGCCCCCGTGCCTGCGCCCAGCCCTGCCCCCGTGCCTGCGCCCAGCCCTGCCCCCGTGCCTGCTCCCAGCCCTGCCCCCGTGCCTGCTCCCAGCCCTGCACCGGTGCCAGCACCAGGCCCTGCTCCAGTACCTGCACCTTCTCCAAAACCCTGTCCCACTCCGTCGCCACCACCACCCCTCTGTCGCCCTACAACCCCTCCCCCAGTGTCTAAGCCACCACCAAAGCCACCAGTCGTTCCTAGCCCTCCGCCACCTCCTCCAACTCCCCCTTCACCTACTCCTTCACAGCCATCCTCTCCACCACCTCCCTCACCTCCACCCCCACCCCCACCCCCACCCCCTCCACCTCCACCTCCACCTCCACCTCCACCTCCATCACCTCCTCCATCACCAGCCTAGGCGATGTTCGGCTGCCACAGGTGATCGACCAAGGGATGGGGGGAGGGATCAACTTCTCAGCCAGGGTTTCTAGTTTGGGGTGGTCAACTCGGAGTCTACCATCGTTGACTCCAACTCTGGGGTCCAGGCGCAAGCAGAACATTTGGGGGGAAAAGGCGCAGACGAGCGATTCGGGAAATGGGGGCTCACAAAACTGCAGCCGCGCGAATCGAAACTTCGCGCGATAAACAGATTTCCCGAATTTACTGTTGCGATTTGTTTGGGTAGTTCACTTTCCGAAAACTCTGTACACCGTTGATCTTTTGTAAGGGTGTAAAAGACCATTCGACCTTATTTTGAGTAAGCGTGTTCATTTTAGATCTGTGTGTTTAGCATTATAAATTTCAAAGTCCGCGTTATTTGTTTTTTAGAGTATGGGGTAAATTTCTAATGGGAAATCGTGGAAGGGGGTATGCATTTTTCATCCCCCGTGGGTTGAGACCACCCACAAGAATGCACTTTCTATGCCCTGAACACTAGGGCGAAGTTTATTCCGCCATGGGGGGGAATCTAGGGGAGGACGCGACGCGGGTTCAAGCCTAGCGCGAGGTTCGCGTCACGTTTTAGGCTCACGTCCGACACTCATTTCACAAATTTCTTGTCTGACCGAAGTGTTTTGCCTAGTTCGAACAGGTCGAACCAGGAGGCTCGGCGTTTTCATGCTCTACCCCATCCCCTCCCATCACACCCCTGTGGCTGCCGAACATCGCCCTAATAATGTGTGGGCTGTGCTAATTGTCAGAGGTCCACTGGGGATCCCCGATGATCCTAGGGAAGGGTTACAGGCACGTCGGCCTGGGGGGTTATGGGCGCACTCACCCGCTATATAAACAAGCCTTTTTATCCCAGTGGTTAGTGGCTGGGATTCTGACATGGTATCAGAGCGAAGGTCTCGGGTTCGATTCCCGGTGTGTGCACTTCGGGCATCCCAGTGCGGGGGGGTGTCAGAGGTCCACTGGGGATCCCCGATGATCCTAGGGAAGGGTTACAGGCACGTCGGCCTGGGGGGTTATGGGCGCACTCACCCGCTATATAAACAAGCCTTTTTATCCCAGTGGTTAGTGGCTGGGATTCTGACACTAATTTCTTATGGACTGCCACCTAGCGTACCAGTTGAAATGCATACGTGATATATTTTGCATATGAAACAAGTTTTATGGTTCATTGAAGGATGGCCAGACTGAATGTAATTGTAATTTCCTGTGTAACCCCGAAATTCCCCCCCACAGCGAATTTCACACTCTCCACTTTCTCCCGTATGGCCAGTGTCAGAGGTCCACTGGTGATCCCTGATTGATCCTAGGGAAGGGTTACAGGCATGGCGGCCTGGGGGGTTATGGGCGCACTCACCCGCTACACAAACAAGCCCTTTTATCCCAGTGGTTAGTGACTGGGATTCTGACATGGTATCAGAGCAAAGGTCTCGGGTTCGAATCCCGGTGTGTGCACCTCGGGCATCCCAGTGCGGGGGGGTGTCAGAGGTCCACTGGTGATCCCTGATTGATCCTAGGGAAGGGTTACAGGCATGGCGGCCTGGGGGGTTATGGGCGCACTCACCCGCTACACAAACAAGCCCTTTTATCCTAGTGGTTAGTGACTGGGATTCTGACAGCCAGCGGCGTGCCGTCAACTAAGCGTGCGTCGATTTTCAATAAGCAGCGGCTAAGCGTCAGTTGCAGTTTCCGTGCGGCAACGGTATTAACTAAAGTGTAACTTGCTCCTCCGTCTATAAAAATCTTCACTGCTATCCCCTATATTTTCCCGTGGATCAGCATTGGGCAATCTGCCGCTGTACCCTCCTTATTCATCCGAGCCCGATCGATGGCGTGAATCGGTACTGTGACTCGGTGAGGGTCAGTTTGGTCAGGCGAGCAGTTAGTCTCGTCAGTAGTGGGCCCGTTTTGTACTGACCACTAGCGTTTCCCTGCCTCTGAGACTCCCTCCCCTGCTCTGCTCCTCGGCGCCTTAGCACCTCTAGGCGTTTGCTCTTGCGATGGCCCGGCCTATTGCAAGCAAAGCAGCGCCCCTTAAACGGCGCGGCAGCTGCGTTCGCCGCAACGGCATGTACGGTGGCACGCTCGGTCGGTCCCTGAGGACGATGTCTGTAGTAGGACTCCGGTCTCAGACATCGCAAAATGTCGATTTTCTCGGCGACCGCTAAAATTTCGTTGAAATTGGATACCCCGCGAAGAATGATTTCATGCGAGATGTCCTGCTTCAGTCCGCCGACGTAACAATCCACCCGCTCCGCCTCGTGCATGTAGCCGACTTGCTCGCGCAGAGTGAGAAAACCGCTGGTGTAGTCTTGAACCGACCCGAGCTGCCGCCAAGTGCGCAGGTTCTGCCGCGTCGAAATTGAAGCCGCAATCGGCTCGAAGCGCGCCCAAAGCTCTGCGCACCACGCATCCCACGTGCTGTACTGGGCTGTCTCGCAGAACGAACTCCAAGTAACGACTGGCCCCGTGGGCTCTTCCTCTCACGACGGCGGCTCGCGTGGCGACGTTATGATAACTTGTCACCAGTCCTTGGCGGGGCCCCGAAGCAGCGAGACCGCGTATCTAATCTTCGCTGCGTCCGACGTGACGTAATTTGTGTCGAAGAAGACATTCATCGTGAAAACCCACGATTGAACCGTCGGACCTCCGCGTTGGCTGGGGTCGAAGCAGGGCGGGCGCTGCGGCTTGAGTGTCATTGGCTCGCCAATGTCGCCGTTGCCTGCAGACGCCACAAATCCGACATGACGACACGCTTCGCGGGGTGCATTCACGGTTGGAACGGCCCCGGTCCTTCCCGTGCCAAGCATTGATTGGGCGGCGCCATCACTGGCTGCGCCTGAGCGCTGTCCCACGCTGTCGTGCTTGATGTGACGGTGTCTTGGACAAGATGACAATCGGCTCATCCGATTGCGCAGGTGCATTTGCAGGTGTCGGTGCTGGTGCTGGTGCTGGTGCTGGTGCATTCGTCGTTGATTGCTGTCGGGCGGAGTCGCGTTCCGCCGTGAGTGCCGCGATTTCGAGCGCTGAATCTTCGAGTTGGCGCACGAGTTTGTTGTGACGCTCCTGCGTCATTGTCGCGAGGTTGAATTTGGCCATGGCGGGGGTGTCGGGCAAGCTCAGCGAGAGCCTCAGTCGTGGCCGTGCGTGCTTACGAGAGAGCACTTCGAGCGGCGGTGCTTGGGCGCTGAGAGACGCCTACCCCCTCAAAAAATTGAGATAGTGGGGAAACGAAGGTGTGGGTGCGGTCCGAGAAGAGATCGTAGGCTCTAAATACCTAGTGTTACGAATGCAATTGAGCGAGCGAGCGAGAATTGCACTATCGAAGCAAAACAGTACAATCAACAAAGACATGAGCGAGAACTATATAGCGAAGGGCCACAGTGGTTGTTAAGGCGAAGCCCTGCACGCGCCTGGTTTCGCGTGTAGCAGCCCTATGCGGAGTAGCGAGACTTTGCATACCGCATACCGGTGTTGCGGTATTCGCCGAGTACAATCCAAAAGTGCACTTCGGTATGCACTGTTCAACACTGAACCGAATTGGAGGGAAGTGACGACATTGCACAAACGAGTATGTGCAACTGTCTGTTGCGAGCACCTGCGCAACTACTCCTGGGCAGGTAGAAAATGCACCTGACGGTATTTTCACCTGATGGCATTTTCACCTGGCGGTGCCAACCTGGAACCGCATACTAGAGTAGGTGCTTGCACGTTCTCCTTGAACAACGTTCTTCATGAACAACGTTCTTCATGAACAACGTTCTCGTAGAACGTTCTCGCACATGTCACTATGATTCCTATAAGGTTCATGTTGTATCTGTTGTAATCTATTAATTGACCAATTTCTTTCTTTCGTTACTCGATACCACGCCTGTTGCTGTATACCAAGCATACTCTTCTCCGACTACCAGTATCCGGTTTCCAGCAAGTCCGTATCACAAACCTCGCACTTCACTCTCTGATCGTGCAAACTCTGCGCCTAGGCTCTCCCACAATCGCCTATTCTCCACAGTGGTAAAGGTAACAAACTGTGGGAGGTGCGCGACAGGCTTGTGATTGAGCTTGGGACTGAGGTCCGGAAATTTCGAAGCGGAGGCCCGGAGGGCGGGTTACCAGCCGAGCCGTGAGGTTGGGTCGCGATGAGTGTAGTGGCGGGAATGTAGTTGAGGCGAATGTCGCGAGTGTGTGGCGGGAACAGTGGTGGTACGCGCTAAGCAGAGATGAGGCGTAAGGAAAAGGAATTTCCTTACGACGTGTTGCGACCCACACGGGTCAGGTCGACCAACCCCCGACCCTTCACTTCTAGGAAGGCTGCGTCGCGGGTCTAACCGACCAGGTCGACCCGACCGGGTTGGGTCGGGTCTGCCAGAGCCGGGTCGACCTGGTCGGGTCGACCAGGTCGACCAGACCCAACCCAACCGAGTCGGAGCAGGTTACTTGAGCCGACGAAATTTACAGATCTCGCGCAGCTATCGCCCTGATTTCGTCGCCTGAGAAGATACCAGGTAAATTCGCACAAATCTCGCCACAGCTCGCCACAAGTTGCCCAGGACACCATCCCCTCGCGCGGCAACTGCTTCGCATCATCCTCGAGGATGTTCAGAAAGAGTCGGGAAATTCTCAAAAATCCCGAATCGCGTTTCCGGGGGTCTGGTCGGGTTGGGTCTGGTCGACCAGGTAGACCCGACCAGACCCAATCCGCGTGGGTCGCAACACGTCGTTACAGTTCGCCAAGTCCGACTGGTACTCTTGGGCTGGGGTCGGATCTGGATGACGGAGAGGCACTGTGCAGTACGTTCGATGGAAGATATTTCGACGTTCCGCAAAACGGCAAAGTTTGTGAACCAGCCCAGCTGTCAAAGTCCCCGCAGTGCGTGTCAGTTCCGTACTGTAAATCAGTGAACACAGACGAAATTCGCACTAATCTACGGTGGGAATTATGCCTTTTTCCATGCCCAGCTGCCCGTTCGGCACAACTGCTTCAGTGAGTTTGTTTTTGCGGTTTGACGGAACAATTTCGAGAACGAATCGCCGAAGGTCTCAGTGAAGCAAATGCTGCCTGTCGTACCTTTACCGTCACTTACCGTCTTGTCCCGATCTCCCATTCCGTCGTTCCGTCACTTTCCGTCTGGGGCTTGGGCAGAAGCGCAAAGCTCCGCGCGCCATCATCTCCGCCCTAACGGGAACTCCTCTGGTGATGAGTCTTGGGGTCCATTTCAACGGGCTAACTTACAATTTAGAAAGATGTGTAGTGGTTCTTAGCGGTGAATACTACTGCCGTTCTCGATTGCACAGTATCGTACGGAACCGTTATATAAACGAAACCGAAAATATTTGTTTGCGAGTCTGGCGTCGTGGCGTGATCCTGGCAGGGCATCCGCGAATCACGCACCTAACTCAAAACTCCCATCCAGCCCTGTGCTTTCTTTTCTTCCAGCGTGAGTGAGGTTGGTTCCCTGAACTGGACAAGGGATTAGTAATCCTGCTTGTCCTTCTGGTAACCAGTCTTAATTTAAATAACATTGCAGTTTGTATCAGTGCGTGGGAGTAGTTCCTGCCAGAACCTTTTGCAGCCACTTCCGCAGCAAGGTCCGCAGCCATGGCGGACAACCGTCGATGGTTCAACATGCGAGCACCGAAGCCTCCTGGACCTGGACGGATTCGGGAGGACGAGGAGGGAGTGGATCCTCCGGAGCAGGAAATGGATCCTGCGTCGGACATTACTAAGCAGAAAGTGGCTGCTGCGAAGAACTACATCGAGCAGCATTACCGTAACCAGATGAAGACGATTCAAGAACGCAAGGATAGGTACAGTTCCGGCTCGTTTCATTTGTTTCCGCAATGCGCCTTCAAGTCTTGTAACCACCGGCGTTAACGTTATCAGGTGAAGTAAGAAGATAAATCTAGGCGTATTTAGATAATGCGCAAAACACGTCTGCAAGGCGGGATGCATTCAGGTGACAGGTGGAAGCCAAGATTCGATATTTTAACAAGAGCATTAATGCCCAACGGGTTCTTGGAGCGCACCTCGCCTTTCTCTTTAATCTTTAGTTTTCGTGTCAATGCTTCAACACTCGCTCGACATTGCTTCTTAAATGTTTTTTTTTCCGTAACATTGTTTCACGTTTCTCGCGACATTTCTTCACGACTTTACGAATCATCCCCCCAGAATTCTTTTGGAAACCTTATCACATCCGGCATGGTTTCGCCAGCTTGCGGCACTGCTCATTTTGGGATCTGCATGTAGATGAGTAGTCAACCATCGAATCATAACATATGCCATGTATGTTTTCGGTTAGCGTCCTCATAGGGACGGTAATCCGATGCGTTCCGCGTCTCTCGCCACCTGATCACCTATTCTTGACACGACTTTACATCACATCACCTGACCTGATCCGACCTGTCGTTGCCAGGCGGCATAGCGCGGAGTGCTGAAGGAGCAGGACAGACATGAGGAGCAGCGGAGCAGCGCATCATGCAGGATCCGGAGAGGCGCGAGACTGAGAGATGCCGTCCTTCATGCGTCACTTCCTTACCCTCTTTCTTACCCTCTTCCTTACCCTCTTTCTGACCCTCTTTCTCTTGCCTCACGCCTCGTGAGACGGACAGACGCCATCCGCATCTCCCTCACCTTTCCCCCTCCATCCCCTTCCTCATCCATCCTCAATCCCCCGCCATCTTGCCGTCTCCCTCACTTCCCTTGTGCCGATCGCTTTTACTCCTTATCCGCCTGCCAGGCGGAACGAGCTGGAGCGGAAGCTGGAGGAGGAGGACGTGCCGGAGGAGGAGCAGCAGCGCATCACGCAGGAGCTTGAGCGGCGCTATATGGAGACATGCCGTCCTTTCATGCATTACTTCCCCGACGCCTCATGAGACTGACAGACACCACCCACCATTTCCCTTAACCCCTCTTTCCCTCCTCTCTCCCTCCCCATCTTCCCCTCTCTTCATTTTGGCACCTGCTTTATGCGCTCTTCAGGCGGAACGAGCTGGAGCGGAAGCTGGAGGAGGAGGACGTGCCGGAGGAGGAGCAGCAGCGCATCATGCAGGAGCTCGAGCGGCGCGAGACGGAGTTCCGCCGCCTGCAGCGCCACAAGATGAGCGTCGACGACTTCGAGCTGCTCACCATCATCGGGCGAGGGGCCTTCGGGGAGGTAGGAAGGGACAAGGTGGCATTGATAGTGATGGGTAAAGGGTGGGAGAGAAAGAGGGGGGAAGGGTGTGCAGGGAAGAGGGAGGGGGCGGGAGGCAAGATGGCGTTGATGGGGAAAGGTAGGGGGAGGGAGAGGGGGGTGTGGGCTCGTTTTCCAGCCTCTTTTCCCTGCTCTGTTCCCTGTTCCCTTGCCGCCCCTGTGCTGTCCACGTGTCATCACCTTGCCGCCCACTAATCGTTTTGCTGCGCATTCTCGGCTGTGCCGTCCACTCATTTGCAGGTGCGCATCTGTCGGGAGAAGAAGACGGGCAGCGTGTACGCCATGAAGAAGCTCAAGAAAGCAGAGATGCTTCGGCGCGGCCAGGTGTGTGTGTGTGGAAAGGTGGGGGGAAGGGGCAGATGTGTGTGTGCGTGTCTGTGTGTACATGCATGCATGAGTCGGGAAACAGAGACGGGCAGCGTGTACGCCATGAAGAAGCTCAAGAAAGCAGAGATGCTTCGGCGCGGCCAGGTGTGTGTGTGTGGAAAGGTGGGGGGAAGGGGCAGATGTGTGTGTGCGTGTCTGTGTGTACATGCATGCATGAGTCGGGAAACAGAGACGGGCAGCGTGTACGCCATGAAGAAGCTCAAGAAAGCAGAGATGCTTCGGCGCGGCCAGGTGTGTGTGTGTGGAAAGGTGGGGGGAAGGGGCAGATGTGTGTGTGCGTGTCTGTGTGTACATGCATGCATGAGTCGGGAAACAGAGACGGGCAGCGTGTACGCCATGAAGAAGTTCAAGAAAGCAGAGATGCTTCGGCGCGGCCAGGTGTGTGTGTGTGGAAAGGTGGGGGGAAGGGGCAGATGTGTGTGTGCGTGTCTGTGTGTACATGCATGCATGAGTCGGGAAACAGAGACGGGCAGCGTGTACGCCATGAAGAAGCTCAAGAAAGCAGAGATGCTTCGGCGTGGCGGCCAGGTGTGTGTGTGTGGGGAGGTGGGGGAAAGGGGTGGATGTGTGTGTGCGTGTCTGTGTGTACATGCATGCATGAGTCGGGAGACAGAGACGGGCAGTGTGTACGCCATGAAGAAGCTCAAGAAAGCAGAGATGCTTCGGCGTGGCGGCCAGGTGTGTGTGTGTGGGGAGGTGTGGGAATGGGGTGGATGTGTGTGTGCGTGTCTGTGTGTACATGCATGCATGAGTCGGGAGACAGAGACGGGCAGTGTGTACGCCATGAAGAAGCTCAAGGAAGCAGAGATGCTTCGGCGCGGCCAGGTGTGTTTTATGCGCGCCTTTTTTGCCCTCCCCACACTTTGTGAACCTTCGACTAACCTACGCTACAGCCTCTCTTCCAACCCTCAACCTCCCCCCCCCCCACCCCCCCCCCCAAAAAAAAACTCCTGCAGGTGGAGCTTGTGAAAGCAGAGCTCTACCTTCTGCGGTTGTGGAGAGCAATCGTCCAGGCCTACTGCTCGTTTCAGGACGACGAGATACCGTACCTGGTGATGGCGGCCGCTTCTACCCTCTTTGACCTCCCCTTTTTCTGCTCTCTCAACAGGTGGAGCACGTGAAAGCAGAGCGCAATCTTCTTGCAGAGGTGGAGAGCAAGTGCATCGTGCAGCTGTACTGCTCGTTCCAGGACGAGGAGTTTCTGTACCTGGTGATGGAGTACCTGCCGGGGGGCGACATGATGACGCTGCTCATGCGCAAGGACACGCTCACTGAGGATGAGGCGCGCTTCTACATAGGAGAGACGGTGCTGGCCATTGAGAGCATTCACAAGCACAACTACGTGCACAGGTGGGCGATGATGGTAGGAGGCTGATTGCACTGAACTCAGTTACACAGTTACACAGAGAGCTGTTCAGGCAGGCTTTGAGTGGACTCACTGTGGGCGAGACGGTGCTGGCTATTGAGAGCATTCACAAGCACAACTACGTGCACAGGTGGGCGGGTATGAGGGTGCGTGGGGAAGGGGTCCAGAACTACGTGCACGGGTGGGCGGGGAAGGGGTGCTACCTTCCTCCCATCCCCACACTTTCTTT
This sequence comes from Closterium sp. Yama58-4, assembly GCA_947470075.1. Classification (NCBI taxonomy): domain Eukaryota; kingdom Viridiplantae; phylum Streptophyta; class Zygnematophyceae; order Desmidiales; family Closteriaceae; genus Closterium; species Closterium sp. Yama58-4. The sequence goes on from CANIUD010000033.1 coordinate 98,173, forward strand.
ACAATCTCCCCCCTCTCCTTACATCTTCACTCGTCCCCCTTCCTCCCACAATCCCTTCCTGCCACGACTGCCCCACCTTCTTCTCTCCCCACACCTCTTCACCCTCCCCCTCCCTCCCTCCCTCCCTCTCCACCTCCCCTCCTCCCACTTCTCCACTCCCTTTCCCCCCCCCGAGACATCAAGCTAGACAACCTGCTGCTGGGCCGCCACAATCACATGAAGCTGTCCCGTCTGCCTGTGCTTTATCATCTCCCCCCCCCGCCAACCCTTCCTCCCTCTTGCTGCACTCCTACCCCCCCCCCCCCTCAGGGACATCAAGCCGGACCATCTGCTGCTGGACCGCCACGGGCACATGAAGCCATCTCCCTATCGTTCTTCCCCCCTCCTCCCCTTTCCTTTCCTCCCCCTCCTCCCCCCTCAACAACCTCTCCCCTCCCCTCCGGGACATCAAGCCGGACAATCTGCCCCTTGCCCCCTCCTCCCCCTTCCCCCCTCCCCCCCCGCGCCCCTCTCAGGGATATCAAGCCGGACAATCTGCTGCTGGACCGGCACGGGCACATGAAGCTGTCTGACTTCGGGCTGTGCAAGCCGCTCGACACCAGCACCTTCCCCGCCGTCGACGTCGAGGAGGCCGCTGCCATGCTCTCCAACGCCTCCCTAAACGACAACCACCCGGGGTCGGGCAGGAGCCAGGCGGAGCAGCTTCAGAACTGGCAGAAGAACCGCCGCACTCTGGTGAATTGGGGATTAGGGGGAGACGGTCCAAGTAAAGTATAAGGGGAGCGGGAGGGAGGAGTCTGCTGTCATGCTGTCGAGCGTGTCTCTGGAGGGCAACCACCCGGGGTCGGGCAGGAGCCAGGCGGAGCAGCTTCAGAACTGGCAGAAGAACCGCCGCACTCTGGTGGGTGGGTTCAGGGTGGGGGATAGGGAAGGGATGTTGTAGGTAGGTGTGCCCTCAAGGCGTCGACGTCAAGGAGGCCGCTGCCATGCTGTCCAACGCGTCTCTGAACGATAACCACCCGGGGTCAGGGCGCAGTCAGGAGGGGTCAGAGCTGCTGCAGAACTGGCAGAAGGACCGCCGCACTCTGGTGAGGGGTCAAGCATGGGAGAGACGGTCCAGGTAAGGGAGGAACGGGACCACGAGGAAGGGGAGAAGGCGGCTGCCATGCTCTCGAACGCGTCTCTGAACGACAAGCGCTCCACCCCCCCCTGAAATCTATACTAAGCGCTTTTCCTCCCTCCCCCTTCCACCCCCCTCCTGTCCTTCAGGCCTACTCCACGGTGGGAACCCCTGACTACATTGCACCTGAAGTGCTGCTCAAGAAGGGATACAGCCTGGAGTGTGATTGGTGAGTCAATCGATATGTGTATGTGTGTGTGTGTGTGTGTGTGCACGCACGCGCGCAGGCACATGCGTAGTCTGTACAGCTTGATGAAGGCTTTTCGTCCTTGCCTGTTGTAGCTCTCCTTTCTCCTCTTCCATGAACCCAGCCGCTCATTCACGTAGGTTATCCGCATCGTTGTCTGTTTCTTCCTCTCCATTCCACCCGCCAGGTGGAGCATGGGAGCCATCATGTACGAGATGCTCATTGGCTACCCGCCTTTCTACTCTGACGACCCCATGACAACCTGTCGCAAGGTATGATCAGGCGTGTCATTGAAGCTTGCACATTGAAAACATGACAACATTCACAAAGTGGGTCGTTTCCGCTGTGCAGGGCACCCATCACACATTTCCGAAGGCTGTGAAACTCCACCTGTAAGCCCCCTTGACTCTGATATCCTTCCGTCTCCGCCTCTCTTCCCCCCCCCCCCCCCCCCGCTCCCCTTCACCAGATTGTGAACTGGCTGGCGCACACACCTCGAGTTCCCCGAGCAGGTGATCGTCTCCCACAAGGAGCACAAAATCGCACCTAATCCCTTCCCCCACCCTCCCGCTGCCCTCGTCCTCCTTCACCCCCGTTGTCCCTTCCAGATTTTGAACAGGCGCACACACCTCAAGTTCCCCGAGGAGGGGGTGATCATCTCGCGCGAAGCCAGGGACCTGATATGCCGCCTGCTGTGAGACCGTGTTGGGAGGTCAGGGAACTGGACTGGACCTTCGAATCCCTGTTTAACCCCTCCATTCCCAATCCCCACCCACATCCCCCCCCTCGTCACAGATTGTCAACTGGCGCACGCATCTCAAGTTCCCCGAGGAGGTGATCATCTCCTGCGGTGCCAGGGACCTCCATAGCGCCCAACCCTTCCCCTACTCTGCCCGTACCCCTGCCCCTTTCCCCATCCCCTCCCTTCTAGATTGTCAACTGGCGCACGGATCTCAAGTTCCTCGATGAGGTCATCATCTTGCGCGAGGTCAGGGATCTCAATTGTTCCTAGCCCCTCCCCTCAACCTCACCCTTCCCCCTCCCTCACCCTTCCCCCTCCCTTGCCCTTTCCCCGCCGCCTTCACCCCTGTCGTCCCTTCTAGATTGTCAACTGGCGCACGCATCTCAAGTTCCCCGAGGAGGTGATTATCTCCCGGGAGGCCAGGGACCTCATCTGCCGCCTGCTGTGCGACGTGGAGCACCGGCTGGGCACCAGGAGCGTCAATGACATCAAGGTGAGCGAGGAGTGTTTGTTTGCGTGTGTGTATATGTGTGTCCAGTGCTTGTGTGTGGGTGGTCTGGCATGTAACGCAGTGTGTGGTGTGTGCTGCACTGCATCCTGTGAGGCAAGAGACCTCATCTGCCGCCTGCTGTGCGACGTGGAGCACCGGCTGGGCACCAGGAGCGTCAACGACATCAAGGTGAACGAGGAGTGTTTGTTTGCGTGTGTGTATATGTGTGTCCAGTGCTTGTGTGTGGTTCGAAAACCTTTTCCGTGCCCACTTCAGGCCTACAGCGTCCCTCCCGGTGAAGCCTGGGTTGTTACACTGAGATGCCTCTACCCAATTCGGGAAGGGTCCATTTGGGACGCTTCGCGACCCTCAGAACTGTTGGTGCAATCCCATGGTTTGCACTCGGCTTGCAGTGCGTAGTGGGGTAACCGGTGCCCTCGTAGACGATGCCGCGCAAGGGACCAGAATGAATCTGGGAACTAGAATGGCCCGGAAGGGAGGCCACACGATGCCCACCTGCCAAACCCGCCACTGCGACAACCGCTCCTCCGGCCAGCAAGTTGTCACTGCCGCTGGAAGACCCACTGTTGGAGCTGCGGTGGTGGCGGCAGCGGCTGCAGCGGCTGCTGCTGTTGCTGCGTAGTCATCGTCGCCCCCCCGTCACCACTAACACTACCAGGCCCATTATAACTTCTGGCATGTAACGCAGTGTGTGGTGTGTGTGTGCTGCACTGCATCCCGTGAGGCCAGGGACCTCATCTGCCGCCTGCTGTGCGACGCGGAGCACCGGCTGGGCACTCGTAGCGTCAACGACATCAAGGTGAGTTAGTTTGCGAGGAATGCATGTGCTTGTGCATGAGCACCGCACTCCCAGAAGAACCTGCCGCTCTTTCCTGCTTCACGTTCAATACCACCCTTTCCCGTTACCACCCCCCCACCCTCTTCCCACCCCCTTTTTTGTCGTTCCCGCGCTCATCAGAATCACCCGTGGTTCCGTGGCCTCCCTTGGGACCGTCTGTACAAGATGGAGGCCGCCTTCATTCCCGAGGTCAACGACGAGCTGGACACACAGAACTTTGAGAAGTTTGATGAGGTGAGAGCGCGACATGGGGTGAGTCAGGCCATGCTGAACTCAAGAACTGACTGAAGGCTTTCATTCCCGAGGACAACGACGAGCTGGACACACAGAACTTCGAGAAGTTTGATGAGGTGAGAGCGAGACACAGTTAGAGACGGCTGAAGTCAAGCGGTGTGCTTAAGGTCGACTCAGAGCTTTCGTTCCTGGAGTCAACGGCGAGCTCGACTCGACACACACAACTTTGAGAAGTTCCATGAGGTGAGTGCAGCAGGACAGTCTGAGTTCAAGTCAAAGGTTCTTTGTCAGCTCAAAGCTTTCATTTCTGAAGTGAACCACGAGCTCGATGCATAGAACTTTGAGAAGCCTTTTGAGTCGACTCAAAAGCCTTTTGAGTCGGCTCGAAAGCTTTCATTTCTGAAGTGAACCACGAACTTTGAGAAGCTTGATGAGGTGAGTGGGAGGTGAGTGGTGGACGCTGGCTTTTGTTTAGTCAGTTGACATCTAAGTTTCGTGGAGGGGAGAGCAGCCGAGCTTTGAACAAGTTCGACGACGTGAGCGGTGGACTCACTGCGCGAGTGTTGAACTCACAGGCCATGCGCAGTGTCTTTGTTACCACTGGCATATCCATGCCAACACTTGCTTGGTATGGCATGGCATGGTCGCACTTCTCCCCGCCCTGTTTTCACTGTGTGTTCCGTCCGTAGCAGCGTATAATGCAATTCGACTCTTACGTTCCCAGGCAACCAACCACACCATGCCTTCCTACTCTCTTTTTCACTTGCCCTGTTTCTCTTCCCCTCTTTCTCCCTGCTGCTCCGCACCCTCCTCCGCACAGGTCCCTGAGGCCAGTGGATCGCAGAAGTCAGGCCCGTGGAAGAAGGTGAGTGGCGGGCTCAGAGAGTCAGTGACACATACATGCATCCAAGTTGTTGGGTGTTGAGAGGTGCACGTGTCACAGCAGTCCCGCCTCTGCAGGTCCCTGAGGCCAGTGGGTCGCAGAAGTCAGGCCCGTGGAAGAAGGTGAGTCGGATTCAGTGAGTCAGTGGCACGTGCATGCATCCAAGTTGTTGGGTGTTGAGAGGTGCACGTGTCACAGCAGTCCCGCCTCTGCAGGTCCCTGAGGCCAGTGGAGTGCAGAAGTCAGGCTCCTGGAAGAAGGTGAGTCGGATTCAGTGAGTCAGTGGCACGTGCATGCATCCAAATTGATGGGTGTTGAGAGGTACACGTGTCACAGCAGTCCCGCCTCTGCAGGTCCCTGAAGCCAGTGGGTCGCAGAAGTCAGGCCCGTGGAAGAAGGTGAGTCGGATTCAGTGAGTCAGTGGCACGTGCATGCATCCAAGTTGTTGGATGTTGAGAGGTGCACGTGTCACAGCAGTCCCGCCTCTGCAGGTCCCTGAGGCCAGTGGATTGCAGAAGTCAGGCTCCTGGAAGAAGGTGAGTCGGATTAAGTGAGTCAGTGGCACGTGCATGCATCCAAGTTGTTGGGTGTTGAGGGGTACATGTATCAGACAGCCTCACAGCTCAGGTGCCGACTCAGCAGCGCAGGAGTTCCAAGTGCCGCCGTCTTAGGAAGCATAATGATTCTGTCTATTAGCTACACCTACCAGAAGATGTAAATCGCGCATGAGACACGCTTACTCCTGCCCTTGCACTCGTCCCATCTCTTCCATTCGCTCCCCACATTCTCGTCTCAACCCAGATGCTGCCATCAAAGGACATCAACTTCGTTGGCTACCGCAACATGGAAATCCCGAGACACACTCTCACTCTTTCCCTTGCCCTCCTTGTCACTTTTCTTCCCATCCCTATCCCTGCCCTCCTCCACCTTTGGATGAATCCTACATGCTGCCATCCAAGGACATCAACATCGTTGGCTACACCTACCGCAACATGGAGTTTTGTGCAGGAAACGGACATACTCACCCCTTTCCTTGCCCTTCCTGTCCCATTTCCCTCCTTTCCTCTCCCTGCTCCCTCCCTCCCTCCCCCGCCCCCCCCCCCCCCAAAACCCCTTTGCACGAATTCCAGATGCTGCCATCCAAGGACATCAACTTTGTTGGTTACACCTACCGCAACATGGAGATAGTGCAGGAAACGCATTCTCCCCTTGGTGAGTAGATTTGGAAGGGATGCCCCCTAATGCCTAAGCTCTGGGTTGACTTTTGAGTCGACTCAAAAGTTGACTTCTGAGTCGAGTTGGCTTTTGAGTCGACTCAAAAGTTATCCCCTTGGTGAGTAGATTTGGAAGTGATGCCCTCTAATGCCTAAGCTCTGGCCATAAATCATCCGTCCATGCATGCCTCTTCCAGCTTCCTGTCTTATGTTGCCGATCCCTAGCCTCCTTTCCGGGTGCGCCTTTCGGAGCAAAAAGAAATGAATGTTTGATTTTTAGCACGCCTCAAAAGCCGACTCACCGTCATGTTCTGTTTCTCTCTAGTCTATCCAGCTGTTTAACTGTTTGTGCTCTGCATCGGGCCATGATCGTGCATTTTCTGGCAGGTGGTGCATTGGAGCTGAAGAAGAAGAGCAAGGGCAAGAAGCCTGGCCTCAACTCCCTCTTTGCAGGTAACCCGCTTCAACTTCCTTTGGAAAGCAGGTCAGGCAGCAGAGCAGCATCACACTACAGTCACCCTCTTCACTTCCTGTGGACATCATCTGTTGCACTCAATACATCTCGCCTCCCATAATCCTCCGCCCTCTCTTCCCCGACCTCTACTTCCCCCTTCTTCCCCCCCTGTTCCCCCCCCCCCCACACCCATACAGACGCGTCAGCTGCATCGGGTGGCGGGGACCCCCACGACATCCACTCCCACTGCTCTGGCAGCAGGGCAGCAGCTCACCTTCTCTCCCCTTCCCAATCCCTTTCTTTTTCCCAACAAAACACAGACGCCCCAGCAGCATCGGGTGGCGGGGAACCCCACGACAGCCACTCCCACGGCTCTGGCAGCAGGGCAGCACACGGCGGGCAAGGAGGGGGCGGGGGGAGAGGGGGAGGGGATTATGGGAGGGATGATGGGTATGATGATAGGGGTAGGGACTATGGCAGGGAGCATGGGGGGAGGGGTGGTGGGGGAGGTGGAGGGGGAGGGAGGGGAGGTTATGATGAGTATGAGGAGGAGGAGGCGCCTCCAAGGTCGTCTAAAGGAGGGGGAGGGGCATACAGGCAACAGGAGCATCATGGGTATCAAGGAGGGGGAGGTGGTGGGGGAGGTGGTGGGTATAGCAGTCGAGGTGGTGGCGGTGGTGGCGGAGGGGGACGGTATTAGAGAAATGACGATGCTGATGTACGTACACACGTGGGCGCCGGAAAACCTTCATTGATTGTATTATTGGGCGAGGTGATGCATGCTTAGCATCATACGAGAGCTGTGGGTTGGACCACAGGGATGGAGGGCGAGCATAATTGAGAACAAGGGGAATATTGGTGTGGTCTTGGTCATTTATGCTCATAATTATGTTATCCTAGGTATACCAGAATTTGATAGTGGGTGACAATTCACAGTGAAATTCTGACCAGCTTTAGTTGTAAGGAGACAGTTCGTCACGATTCACTTATGTGATAACTGACAGCGATAAACAACTTCAAATTGCTGATCTCTGCGACTGCATACAGGAGCGACAGCTGATGCTGTACACAAAAGGAAATCTGACGACATCCGTCAGCTTTCGTTACAGCACCTTTTCGATTATTCCTGCGACGAGTGTGTCGCAAGCACAGGTAACCATGTAATACCGATCACCCTGTGGAATGCTCGTTTCCTCTGGCACTCTGCCCACGATTCACGAATAACAGCATCTTATCGCGGTTCGCGATGCGGCTGTTTCCGTCCTTCCTCCTACCTATCAGCCAGTTTTGTGTTGGTTTCGTTGCATGGCAGTTGCGCTGTTCAACAGCATCCATACCGTACATATGGATAAAGCGGTCCCGCCGCTGTCGTTAGCGAAAGGGGAGTGGCGGGTTGTTGTTGAAGTTTGTTGTTCGCTTCGTAGCGTTGATTCGACTTCAACACATCGCCGGCATAACATCAGATTAAAAGAACCCTCGGCGCCTATTTCGGAGGACCTGAACCGCACTGTGCAGAACTGCTTAGCCCTGTTTCGCAATGTGCATATCTGTTTGAAATCCGTACATAATATTGTACAGTGTACAGTGTTGTCGTCGATAGCGAATGCCCAGGCTTGGTCCTTCCCTTCCAAAACAAAGCCGGCCTCGAAGATGACGTCCATGGACGACACGACGACATCCGCGTTATAGCGCAATGTTCTCATCTCAACCGACCGTCGTGCGCGACACTGACGTCGCCCTTATAGCCCATTCTGCAAGCCCATATAGCGCAGATATACTCTCCTCCCAGTACCGCACAGGCCCAGCACTCGCTCCTGCGCACTACCGAGGCGCATAGTTCTGCAAACCCTTCTAGCACATCGCACTTCACAGCGCCCTTGTAGATACTACTTTCCCTGCGCCGCGGCACGGGGCCAGCACTCGCTCCTGCGCACTTCCGAGGCGCGTTTTGGCCACACCATTGTTTTGAGGTGACGTCGCCTCTCGTTAAAACTTCTCGCGCCGCGCTCGCCGCGTCGCCCTTTCGTTCTGTGCGCCGCTTTCCCTCTCCCACCGGCCGTGCAGCTCTCGCGGCGCGTTCTTCTGAAGCTGCTATTCGCGCGATAGTAGTGAACGACGGCCGGCAAGTAGTGAACGACGGCCGGCAAGTAGTGAACGACGGCCGGCAAGTAGTGCATGACGGCCGGCAAGTAGTGCATGACGGCCGGCAGAGAGCATCATCCCGTCGATGAAGGGACAGGGCGACATCCGTCAGTGGGCAGCCGGCGGCGCGGGGATGATAACTCGACAGCTGGCGATTGTGAGCCTCCTGAGACTCGTCACGTGTGTTCAAAAATGAGTTCTGAGATGACCCAGGCTCTGAAATGAGTTTTTTTTCTTTCTTTCTTAGTCAGCTTCAGAATCCATCTATTGTGAACCGTGTTGCCCCTGCTTCGGCAGCTGCGCGCGCGCTCCGAATCCTGAGTGCGCAAAGACTCACACTTGGAGGGGGTGAGGGGGAGGGTGGGGAGGGGAGGGGGGCCGGGGGAGGGGAGCCCAGAAGGAAGAAAGGGAAATGACTCAAAAGTCACTCCGTAGAATTCACGTTTGTGGGAGGAGGCGAGTGTGGGGGCGGGGGAAGGAGGGGGGGGAAGGAGAGAAGGGAAGGGGAGGGGGGGAAGAGGGGGGGGAGATAGGGGAAGCGGATTTTGACAGCTAAAGGGGGCAGACAGGGGGAGATAGGGGGCAGCTTGTTGCCGACTCGGATGGCCGCTCTTGTTGCTCTCATACGTTGGCGTAATTGATCCCCTTTAGATCTCAACCGTCGATTTTGTCTGAATCAACAGCTTCATTTGATACTGTTTGTGCAGTGATGATGTCGATGTCGATAGCCGCATTCATTCGATCGCCCCATGCCTGCCGCATCGCCCCATGCCTGCCGCATCGCCTCCTGCCGCATGGCCTCCTGTCGTATGGCCCCCTGTTGTATCGCCTCCTGTCGTATGGCCCCCTGTCGTATCGCCTCCTGCCGCATGGCCTCCTGTCGTATGGCCCCCTGTTGTATCGCCTCCTGTCGTATCGCCTCCTGTCGTATCGCCTCCTGTCGTATCGCCCCCTGTCGTATCGTCTCCTGTCGTATGGCCCCCTGTCGTATCGCCCCCTGTTGTATCGCCTCCTGTCGTATCGCCCCCTGTCGTATCGCCTCCTGTCGTATGGCCCCCTGTCGTATCGCTTCCTGTCGTATGGCCCCCTGTCGTATCGCCTCCTGTCGTATGGCCACCTGTTGTATCGCCTCCTGTCGTATCGCCTCCTGTCGTATCGCCTCCTGTCGTATCGCCCCCTGTCGTATCGTCTCCTGTCGTATGGCCCCCTGTCGTATCGCCCCCTGTTGTATCGCCTCCTGTCGTATCGCCCCCTGTCGTATCGCCTCCTGTCGTATGGCCCCCTGTCGTATCGCCTCCTGTCGTATGGCCCCCTGTCGTATCGCCTCCTGTCGTATGGCCCCCAGTCGTATCGCCCCATGCCATACCGAAACGTGCCGTACCAACATATGCCATACCAACATGTGCTGTATCGCCCCATGCGGGTTTGCCCCATGCTTCTGCCACGTGGCAGGGTATATCGACAGGCTGTCTCATCACTGCCGTCCTCTCTCTCCTCGCCATGCACCAGGTGCGCTCTGCTCCCTCTCATTCACCAGGTGCGCCCTGCACCAGGTGCGCCCTGCACCAGGTGTGCCCTGCACCAGGTGTGCCCTGCACCAGGTGCGCCCTGCACCAGGTGCGCCCTTCACCAGGTGCGCCCTTCACCAGGTGCGCCCTTCACCAGGTGCGCCCTGCACCAGGTGCGCCCTTCACCAGGTGCGCCCTGCACCAGGTGTGCCCTTCACCAGGTGCGCCCTTCACCAGGTGCGCCCTTCACCAGGTGCGCCCTTCACCAGGTGCGCCCTTCACCAGGTGCGCCGTACTGCTCTCTTGTTTTGCTCCCTCTCATGCACCCCCTGTGCGCCGCTCGCATGTTCTGCTCTCATGTCTGGAATTAACACCTACATCTCTTGCCTTTGCCATGGCATGGCACGGTGTGGTGTGGCATGACGTGGCACCTGACGTGGCATGTGACCTGGCGTGTGACCTGGCATGTGACGTGGCGTGTGACGTGGCAGCAACACTTGTGGGCGGGGAGGAAGCCAACAGCTGACCTTGACTCGCGACTCAAGACGATTGAAGGTCCGTTCGCTGTTCCACTCCTCCCAGTCCACTCTTTCCACTCTCTCCCATTTTCCATGCTTCCCCTCCCTCCATGCTTCCCCTCCCTCCATGCTTCCCCTCCCTCCATGCTTCCCCTCCCTCCATGCTTCCCCTCCCTCCATGCTTCCCCTCCCTCCATGCTTCCCCTCCCTCCATGCTCCCATCCCCTCCATGCTCCCATCCCCTCCATGCTCCCATCCCCTCCAATACTTCCCATTATGCTTTTCTTCTCCCATTCCCTCACGCCCATGTACCTCCTTTCCTCTAAGTTCCTCCTTTTCCTTTTTGCCAACCTCCCTTTCTCTGACTAACCCCTCATCCCCCTTTCTTCCCCCTCTCTCCGACCTCTCTTTTCCCCTTCTCTCCTGCCTCTCTTACTCTATCCGTCCTTCTCTATTTCCCCTGCCTCCTCCTCCCCTCCTGTCTCCGCCCCCCCTCTCCGCCCCCCCCTTCCGCCCCCACGTCTCAACCCCCCAACCTCCGTCCCTTTCCGCCCCCTGCATCGCATCCGCCTTTCTGCCTCTGGGCACCCCCCTCCGCCCCACTGCCTCCACGTCCATGCCTGCTGCGCCCTCCCTCCCCCCGCCTTTTCCCCCACGCCTCCGCCCCCCTGCTCCTTCCCCCTGCCTGCGGAGCCCCCCTGCCTCCGTCCCCCCCTTCCCCAAGACCACCTGGCGTGAATGGCAGCAGAACGCGTGGCAGTGGTGGTGCGGAGGAGGTGGGCCAGGTGGGCGGGCAGGCGGAGGAGACTTGTGAGTTGACTCATTATTCTATTCGCGCCCTTACCTGCTCCTCCTCTCTCTCTCTCCCTTTCCTTTTCAGAGTACGTGGCACGAATTGCAGCAGAGAACGTGACGGGGGTGGTGAGGGAGTGGGTGGGTGGGGCGGCTGGGTGGCCCCTTTGGCTCAACTCAACACCTCTACCTCTTCCCCCTCTCCCCTGCCTCCCTGCCTGCGCCCCCTCTCCCCTCTTCCTTTTCAGAGTACGTGGCACGAATCGCAGCAGAGTGCGCACGCGCTGCAGCGCGCCAGAGCCAAGGCCAGAACGTGGCCCCCCCCCCCGTTCTTCCCCCTCCCCCTCCCCGCAGAATACGTGGCACGGATTGCAGCGGAAAATGTAACTGGAGTGGTGAGGGAGGAGGTGGGGCGGCTGGGCGGGCAAGTAGAGACCGTGCACGCGCTGCAGCGCGCCAGAGCCAAGGCGGGCGGCAGCAACGGGACGGCGGACGGCAACGGAACGGCGGACTTGGGCGGCGACTGGGCGGTGGTGCTGGAGGCGCGCGCCCGGGACGCGGAGCAGCGGGCGGCGCAGCTGAATGAAACGGTGGAGCGTCTGACAGCTGGCATGCGAAAACAGGCGGCGGAAATTGCGGCTCTTAAGGTGGGTGTGGTGCGGTGCGGTGCGGTGCGGTCAAAGGGTGGTGAGTGCAGTGCAGTGCAGTGTGTGGGAGGACTTATGGGATGCCACCTGCAGCTGTCTGCTTGCTTAATCGAATTTTCTGTGCACACGTGCATGCGTACATGCACACACAGGCAGCGGAGCAGGTGGCAGCAGCAGCAGCAGGGGAGCTCCCTAAGCGCCCTCGCGGCAAGATGGTGGTGTTGGACGACGCGACGACCCCTCCCTCTTGATTTGATAGAACCACAAGTTGGAGCCATGAATCCACGTGGCAGTGTCTTTTGAGGCGCCTCAAAAGACAGTGGTGCTGGACGGTGACCCCTCCCTCTTGATAGAGCCACAAGTTGGACGTCTGAGGCGCCTCAGAGGATGATCCATCCATACCGCATGTGCATGCCTGCATACATACATGCATACTCATACACATGCACACACAGGCAGCAGAGCAGGTGGCAGCAGCAGCAGGGGACCTCCCCAAGCGCCCTCGCGGCAAGATGGTGGTGCTTGCTGGATGTGCATGGGTGTGCTCTCTAGGTCATTCATTCCACCCGCCCTGCGTGATGAGTCAATTTTCGGGTCGACTCAAAAATCGGCCGAGGGGCAAGATGGATGGGTGCATGGGTGCTCTCAAGGTCATTCCATTCCATCCACCCGCCCTCCCTCCACCCTCGACCGAGTATGTTTTTTGAGAATTCTCAAAAAAACATGCTGGAGGTGCATGGGTGTGATCTCAAGGTCATCCATTCCACCCGCCCTCCCTCCCTCCACCCTCGAACATGCATCCACGCATGCACACCCAATCCTCTGTGCACACGTGCACGCGTACATGCACACCCACAGGCAGCAGAGCAGGTGGCAGCAGGAGCAGGGGACCTCCCCAAGCGCCCTCGCGGCAAGATGGTGGTGTTGGACGACGACCCCTCCCGCTGGCGGCAACACACTTTCCACCGCTCTGGCGCCTACGGCTTCATCCAGTACAGGTGAGGGGGGGGGGGGCAGGGCAGCATGCACGGCACTTTTAGCAAAAGAAAGACAGTGATACTCTCTGTGTGTTGTACCCTGCTTAAGTGCCAAGAACTCTGGTAATCCGAACTTTCAAGCCCACAATAGAGATTAAAACGCAAACCAGTTTCGGCTGACTGGGACAGGCCCCACGTCAAGCCTTCATCAGTGCTAGTATCACTGTCTTTCTCTTGCTAAAAGTATCTTTCTAACTGCTGCTCGCCCGTCTTCATGGCTGACGGTGAGGGGGGGGGGCAGCACGCACGGCACCATGAAGGAAGACACCTAATGGGCGAGCCACAGCCACAGCCACAGCCACAGCCAGTTTTGGTCCAGGCTGTGGCTCGTTCACTGTCAGACGGGTGAGGGGCAAGATATAGGTGCTCCCACTGATGCTCCCACTGATGCTCCCACTGATGCTCCCCTCTCTCCCTGGCAGCAGGGTGGTGCGACCTAGGATGAACCCTCTCGAGGCTGTGGCTCCCCTGCCCCACACCCCGCCATCCCCCTCTCCCCCACTTCCCCCTACCCCGCATTCCCCCCCCCCCGCCTCCTCTCCTGCCTCTCTCCCCTACCCCCTTCCCTGCAAGCAGTGCGTACCTGTTGGAACCGGCACCCATCGTGCCCCCCACTCTCTCCCACCCCACCCCACTCCCTCATCTCTCCCCCCCCCCCCCCCCCCTCTAACCCCTCTTTTTGCAGCGTGTACTGGTTGGAACCGGCGCGCATCGTGCTGGTGGGGCTGGGCGCGCTGTCCCAACGCAGCAAGCGGCTTCTAGGCTTCTCATATCTCCCCACCCACCCATCCCCCCTCACCTCTCCCCACCCCTCTGCAAGCAGTGCGTACCGATTAGAACCGGCACGCATCGTGGTGGTGGGGCTGGGGGCACTGGCGCAGCGCAGCAAGCGGCGGGTGGAGGGGTGCTGGTGGCACCGGATGGATGGGCACACGGTGATCGCTGGGAAGCTCACACAGATGGTGATGGAGGAACACCACAACTTCCTGGTGGGTTGGGGGGTGAATGGTGATAGAACAAGGCAAATTATGACACTACCGGCACACAGAGGGGTGCTGGTGGCACCGGATGGACGGGCACACGGTGATTGCCGGCAAGCTCACACAGATGGTGATGGAGGAGCACCACAACTTCCTGGTGGGTTGTGGGTTGTGGGATGGGCGGTGCTTTAAATCAGGTGTGTGTGTATCAGGGTGCTGTGCTGGTGGCACATGATGGATGGGCACACTGTGATCGCTGAGAAGCTCACACAGATGGTGATGGAGGAGCACCACAACTTCCTGGTGGGTTGTGGGTTGTGGATAGGAGGTGAGTAGAAATACGGTAAACTATGAGCTCACAAAAACCAAGCGGCGGTTGGAGGAGGGGTGCTGGTAGCACCAGATGGATAGGCACACCGTGATCGCTGGCAAGGTGATGGAGGAACATCAGAACTTCTTGGTACTGTTTGGATCTGCATCTTATCCTTTTTCTTTCCAACTCCTTTCCCATCCTTTTTTACCCATTTCTATTTGCATGTAAGGCCGCCTGCCATAGTTCTTGATCAATCGATTCAGACTCGTTTGATCAACGGGTGCCAGAGTGGTGGTGGAACGCTTTCACTGCCTAATGATTCCTCTCGCCCCTGTGTGTTCTGCTGCTGTGCGGCTACTGTGCTGCTACTGGTCTGTGTGTCTTTGTTTCGTGGTGTGATGCGGTGTGGTGTGGAGTGGTATGGTGTGGTGTGGTGTGGTGTGGTGTGGTGTGGTTTGGTGTGGTGTGGTGGGGTGCTGTACCCTGTATGCAGTACGAGATGGTGGTGCTGCAGTGCACGCTTGAAGAAGAGGTGGAGGAGACGGGAGGGCATCTGCGGATCTACCTGGACCGCCAAATGCTCTACCCTTACCGGGAAGATGTCAAAGAGGTGAGGGAGGGTGGGAAGGAGGTGTGGGAGGATGGGAAGGAGGTGAGGGAGGATGGGAAGGAGGTGAGGGAGGATGGGAAGGAGGTGAGGGAGGATGGGAAGGAGCTGAGGGAGGGTGGGAAGGAGGTGAGGGAGGGTGGGAAGGAGGTGAGGGAGGATGGGAAGGAGGTGAGGGAGGATGGGAAGGAGGTGAGGGAGGATGGGAAGGAGGTGAGGGAGGGTGGGAAGGAGGTGAGGGAGGATGGGAAGGAGGTGAGGGAGGGTGGGAAGGAGGTGAGGGAGGATGGGAAGGAGGTGAGGGAGGATGGGAAGGAGGTGAGGGAGGGTGGGAAGGAGGTGAGGGAGGATGGGAAGGAGGTGAGGGAGGATGGGAAGGAGGTGAGGGAGGGTGGGAAGGAGGTGAGGGAGGGTGGGAAGGAGGTGAGGGAGGATGGGAAGGAGGTGAGGGAGGATGGGAAGGAGGTGAGGGAGGGTGGGAAGGAGGTGAGGGAGGGTGGGAAGGAGGTGAGGGAGGGTGGGAAGGAGGTGAGGGAGGGTGGGAAGGAGGTGAGGGAGGATGGGAAGGAGGTGAGGGAGGATGGGAAGGAGGTGAGGGAGGATGGGAAGGAGGTGAGGGAGGATGGGAAGGAGGTGAGGGAGGATGGGAAGGAGGTGAGGGAGGATGGGAAGGAGGTGAGGGAGGGTGGGAAGGAGGTGAGGGAGGATGGGAAGGAGGTGAGGGAAGATGGGAAGGAGGTGAGGGAGGATGGGAAGGAGGTGAGGGAGGATGGGAAGGAGGTGAGGGAGGGTGGGAAGGAGGCGAGGGAGGGTGGGAAGGAGGTGAGGGAGGGTGGGAAGGAGGTGAGGACGGATGGGAACGGTACCTGGCGCAGTGTGGTGTAGTTCATCCATTACCACCGCTACCCCCCTCCCATCCTTATCCCAGAGTCTCAAGCGACCGGAGGGCCCGCTGCCCCGCCACCTGGCGTACCCCGGTTCAACATTGTACGCCACACTAGCTAGCAGAGCGCAGTGTGGTGCAGTGTGGTGCAGTGTGGTGCAGTGTGGTGCAGTGTGGTGCAGTGTGGTGCAGTGTGGTGCAGTGTGGTGCAGTGTGGTGCAGTGTGGTGCAGTGTGGTGCAGTGTGGTGCAGTGTGGTGCAGTGTGGTGCAGTTCATCCACTACCACCACATATCCCTCCCTCCCTTGCTACCACCCCTCCCCCCAAGCCAGAGTCTCAAGGCAGCAGAGGGCCCACTGCCCTGGCGCATGGCCTACCGTGGCTCCACGCTTTACGCTGAACTGGCAGAGCGCAGCGTTATCCAGTTCATCCACTACCACCGCTGGCGGCTATGACCACTTAGTCTTTTACGACACTGCTGGGCTGCTTCTTTCCCTCCCTCCCTCCTTCCCTCTCTCCATCTCTCCCTCCCCACCCCCCAACCCAGAGTCTCAAGGGACCAGAGGGTCCACTCCCCTGGCGCATGGCATACTGTGGCTCAACGCTCTACGCTGAGCTAGCAGAGCGCAGCGTTATCCAGTTCATCCACTACCACCGCTACGCGGGCGGCTACGACCACTTTGTCTTCTACGACACTGTCGGGCTGGCCCCGTCGCTCATGGCTTCGCTACAGCCCATGCTGGACGACGGGCTCGTCACCGTCTCGGACTTCACCCAGTCGTACCAGTTTGACGCCTGGTTCTACTCCCAGGTATGCCCACTAGTGCCAGGTGCGTTGCCTCTTCACAGGTGCATTGCGTTGCCTCCGTGCAGGTTGTTTCCTGGGTACAAACGCCTCCCTCATGCACTGTGCTGCGTTGCCTCCTCCCAGGTACGCTGCTCTTCAAATCTCTCAGTAGCCACCTCGCCTGCCATAAAAAAATCCAACAACACACTGTCTACGAGTTCACTCTGGCCTTCCAGTTCAATGTCTGCTTCTACTCCCAGGTGCGCTGTGTTTTTCTGAATCTTTAAAAGCCGCCTACCCGCCTGCTCCTACCCCTCTGCTGCGACCCTCCCTGCTCCTACCCTCCTGCCAACCCCTCCCTCTCCCCTCCCCCACCTTCTCCCACTCCCCAACTGGCAGTGGCGATGCATGACTGCATGCACCGCATGCGCACACAGGCCAACTGGGTAGCCTTCCATGACTGCAATGCGATGCACAAACGACACTGCGTGCAATCCAAATACATATGAGGCACCTCAAACCACCCCACCCACCCTTCCCTCTTTCCTTCCAGGCAGTGGCGATGCATGACTGCATGCATGTACCGCATGCGCACACAGGCCGACTGGATCGCCTTCCACGATCTAGACGAGTACCTCGTCATGCAACCAACCACCCTTGTTGCTCCCAACTCTACTCCAGTGCCTCAAACAAGCCCACCCATCCCCTCGCCCCCTGCCTCCTTCCCCCATTCTCAAAAGTGATTTCCTTTTGAGAATTCTCAAAAGTGATTTCCTTTTGAGAATTCTCAAAAGTGATTTCCTTTTGAGAATTCTCAAAAGTGATTTCCTTTTGAGAATTCTCAAAAGTGATTTCCTTTTGAGAATTCTCAAAAGTGATTTCCTTTTGAGAATTCTCAAAAGTGATTTCCTTTTGAGAATTCTCAAAAGTGATTTCCTCGCCCCCTGCCTCCTTCCCCCATTTTGCCCTCTCTCGCCCCTGCTCCCCTCCCTCCCTCCTCCCCTTTCCCCTCCTCCCCCTCTCCCTTCCCCTTCACCACCTTTCTCCCCTTCACCACCTTTCTCCCCTTCACCACAACACCCACTCAGGCAGTGGCGATGCATGACTGCATGTACCGCATGCGCACACAGGCCGAATGGATCGCCTTCCATGACCTAGACGAGTACCTCGTCGTGCCGCCACCAGCAACCCTCCCAACCTTCCTCCACCGCTTCGAATCCCTCCCGTACATCACCCTCGGCACGTACGTGTTCTCGGCGCACATATGCGAGGAGGACGGGCCGGAGGACGTGTGGGGCGAGGAGGAGAAGCGGTTTGCGGTTGAGAGAATGCTGCAGCGGCGGAAAAACCCATACTGTCTAAGAGGGGAGGATGATCCCAAGGTGTGCATCGACTACTTCGGCCACCGCAAGATATTTGTCAACCCGCGCAAGGTGCGTCGCGCTTGGTTCTAATGGTGGTGCTGGTAGTGGTGCTGCTACTTTTCCTGCTTCTAGTGTGTTCTCGGCGCACATATGCGAGGAGGACGGGCCGGAGGACGTGTGGGGCGAGGAGGAGAAGCGGTTTGCGGTTGAGAGAATGCTGCAGCGGCGGAAAAAACCCATACTGTCTAAGAGGGGAGGATGATCCCAAGGTGTGCATCGACTACTTCGGCCACCGCAAGATGTTTGTCAACCCGCGCAAGGTGCGTCGCGCTTGGTTCTAATGGTGGTGCTGGTAGTGGTGCTGCTACTTTTCCTGCTTCTAGTGTGTTCTCGGCGCACATATGCGAGGAGGACGGGCCGGAGGACGTGTGGAGCGAGGAGGAGAAGCGGTTTGCGGTTGAGAGAATGCTGCAGCGGCGGAAAAAAAAACGTATTGCCTTCGGGGGGAGGATGATCCCAAGGTGTGCGTCGACTACTACGGGCACCGCAAGATGTTTGTCAACCCGCGCAAGGTGCGTCGTGCTTGGTTCTAATGGTGGTGCTGGTAGTGGTGCTGCTGCTTTTCCTGCTTCTAGTGTGTTGTCGGCGCACATATGCGAGGAGGACGGGCCGGAGGACGTGTGGGGCGAGGAGGAGAAGCGGTTTGCGGTTGAGAGAATGCTGCAGCGGCGGAAAAACCCGTACTGTCTAAGAGGGGAGGATGATCCCAAGGTGTGCATCGACTACTTCGGCCACCGCAAGATGTTTGTCAACCCGCGCAAGGTGCGTCGCGCTTGGTTCTAATGGTGGTGCTGGTAGTGGTGCTGCTGCTTTTCCTGCTTCTAGTGTGTTCTCGGCGCACATATGCGAGGAGGACGGGCCGGAGGACGTGTGGGGCGAGGAGGAGAAGCGGTTTGCGGTTGAGAGAATGCTGCAGCGGCGGAAAAACCCGTACTGTCTAAGAGGGGAGGATGATCCCAAGGTGTGCATCGACTACTTCGGCCACCGCAAGATGTTTGTCAACCCGCGCAAGGTGCGTCGCGCTTGGTTCTAATGGTGGTGCTGGTAGTGGTGCTGCTGCTTTTCCTGCTTCTAGTGTGTTCTCGGCGCACATATGCGAGGAGGACGGGCCGGAGGACGTGTGGGGCGAGGAGGAGAAGCGGTTTGCGGTTGAGAGAATGCTGCAGCGGCGGAAAAACCCGTATTGCCTTCGGGGGGAGGATGATCCCAAGGTGTGCGTCGACTACTACGGGCACAGAAAGATGTTTGTCAACCCCCGCAAGGTGCGTCGTGCTGCTGTTGATGGTAGTGGTGCAGAGTGGTGGAGAGTGGTGGTGGTAGGATTATCCCAAGGTGGTCTTCGGGGGGAGGATGATCCCAAGGTGTGCATCGATTACTACGGGCACAGGAAGATGTTTGTCAACCCCCGCAAGGTGCGTCGTGCTGCTGTTGATGGTAATGGTGCAGAGTGGTGGAGTGTGGTGGTGGTAGGATGATCCCAAGGTGTGCATCGGTTACTACGGGCACAGGAAGATGTTTGTCAACCCGCGAAAGGTGTGTGTCACCTCACTGGTGGTAGTGGTGGTGGTGCTGCTGCGTCAACCTTGCTGCTTGTAGTTACTGCCTTCGGGGGGAGGATGATTCCAAGGTGTGCATCGACTACTATGGCCACCGCACGATGTTTGTCAACCCGCGAAAGATGCGTTGTGCTGATGGTGCTGATGGTGATGAATTTGAGTGAGTGAGCTATATTGAAATCACTTTTGAGAATTCTCAAAAGTGAATGGGAGGATGATCCCAAGGTGTGCATCGACTACTGTGGCCACTGCGGGATGCTGGTCAATCCACATAAGGTGTGCCTTGCTGGTGGTGGTAGTGGTGGTAGAGGTGTGGTAAAGGTGGTGGAGGCGGTATATGTGCATCGGATCGGACAGACAAGCCAAGCACGGGCGGAGTAGACCTGAGCACCGATGACATGTACTTTGCTCACGTGCGCTCCATCAATGGCAACGGCATTGCCTGCCGCCCCCTTTGGTGTGCCTGATAGTTTGAGGCGCCTCAATACTTGCCTCAACCCACTTACTCCGTGTTTGACTGCTTGGTGCAGGTGGAGGCGGTCTATGTGCATCGGACCGACAAGCCGAGCACGGGAGGCGTGGATCTGAGCACCGATGAGATGTACTTTGCTCATGTGCGCTCCATCAACAGCAAGGGCGGCGCCTGCTCCTTATGAGCCCTCAAGAATTGTCTCACTTGGTGCCATCATTTACTCATTGCAGGTGGAGGCGGTGTATGTTCATCGCACGGACAAACCCAGCTCGGGTGGAGTGGAGTAGAGTAGACCTGAGTACCGACGAGACGACTTTCGAGTCGAGTCAAAAGTCTACTCGCCCCCAAAAACTCGCGTGCTTCGTCTTCGTGGCTGCTTGTTGCAGATGGTGGAGGCAGTCTACGTCCACAAGACACACAAGGCGAGCACCGGCGGGGTGGGTGGACCTGAGCACCGATGGGATGTACTTCGGCCACGTGTGCGCTCCATCAACGAACCCACGTGATTTCAATATCGCCCACGTGTGCGCTCCATCAACGAACCGCAAGGACGTCGCCTGTTGTGGTTTTATTCCGTGACAGGTGGAAGCAGTGTGTGTGCACCGGACCGACAAGGCGAGCATGTGAGGCGTGGGTCTCTGAGTGGGACATACCGACGACATGCACTTTGCCCACGTGCTGATGAAGGCCATTGTTGGCTGAAACGAGTCGACTCAAAATACACGTAGCCGAGCATGTGAGGCGTGGGTCTCTGAGTGGGTGGGACATACCGACGACATGCACTTTGCCCACGGGTGCGCTCCATCAACTTCTAATGTGCCATGCTTGCCTCACCCCGTGACATCATCTTTATTAATGCAGGTGGAGCCGGTCTGTCTATGTGCATCGCACACAGACAAGCCAAAGCACCAGGGGGGTGGACCTGATCTGAGCACCGATGAGATGTATTTCGCCCACGGGTGCGCTCCATCACCGGCAAGGGCGTTGCCTGCCTGCCACTGGTGGTCCCGGTAGACGTGCCTTCTGAGTCGCCTAAAACATTGTCTCACTCCATGCGTAATGCTGTCTGCAGGTGGAGGCATTATACGTGCATCGCACAGACAAGCCGAGCACAGGAGGAGTGGATCTGAGCACCGACGAGATGTATTTCGCCCACGTGCGCTCCATCAACGGCAAGGGCGTCGCCTGCCGCCCGCCCAAGGACCAGGAGAATGACATCCCTCCTGACGACCGCGAGCGCTGCACACTCGTGGCTGAGATTGCCGCACGAGCTCGGGAATGTGCGCAAGAGGGATTCACCAACAAGGTGAGCTTCTGAAAGCAGGTGAGCTTGTGAAAGCAGGTGAGCTTGTGAAAGCAGGTGAGCTTCTGAAAGCAGGTGAGCTTGTGAAAGCAGGTGAGCTTGTGAAAGCAGGTGAGCTTGTGAAAGCAGGTGAGCTTCTGAAAGCAGGTGAGCTTGTGAAAGCAGGTGTAGCACATCCTCTCAAAGACACCCGCCCGCCGACAAGGAGAACGACATCACTCCTGACGACCGCGCGCGCTGCTCACTCGTGGCTGAGATTGCTGCCCGCGCGCGCGAGTGCGCTCAAGACGGCTTCAGCAATAAGTTGAGCTGTCTAGAGAGTCGTTTCATCAGGTGCCTGCCCGCCGACAAGGAGAACGACATCCCTCCTGACGACCCGCGCGCGCTGCACTGCACACTCGTGGCTGAGATTGCTGCCCGCGCGCGCGAGTGCGCTCAAGATGGCTTCAGCAGTAAGGTGAGTTGAGCGGGTTGAGCAGCTTTTAAGATGTGTATCACATCCTCTGAAGGTCCCCCGCCCACCGGACAGGGAGAAGGACCTCCAACATGACGATCGCAAGCGCTGCACGCTCGTGGCTGAGATTGCCGCCCGCGCCCGTGAGTGCGCTCAGGATGGCTTCACCAATTAGTTGACCTCTTCACTCCCCTTGACCTCTTCACTCCCCTTGACCTCTTCACTCCCCTTGACCTCTTCACTCCCCCAATCCTATGCACTCCCCTCATCCCCCGCACGCCCCTCATCCTCTGCACTCCCGCACGCCCCTCATCCTCTGCACTCTCGCACGCCCCTCATCCTCCTCACTCACCTCACTCTCCTCATCCTCCCCACTCCTCTGTGCCGTCCCTCTGCAGTTCCTCTGCAAGCCCAGAGCCACACGCTAGCTGCTTCACCCCACGCACCCTCTGCCTGCACTGCAACCTGCACGCCAAGCCACTGTGCGGCATGCCCTCCATGCCATTCATGTCTTGGTCCCTTGGGAATGCTGCAAAGAAGGCGCCTTGCAGAGCGATAAGAATGGGAATCTGACGCTGTCATGTGTGCTTGTAATATAACCATCTCACACAATGCGAGCGTTTCTTTTCTTCTTTCCAGAATATCACAAGAGAAGAGATGACTGAAGGGGTTTTGTTATTACATGGCAAGTATTATTCAATCCTTTCATCGCTAATATTGTAAATGGTTTGCTTCTTGCTGCTAGCGTAAGTGATCAGTGCTCTATCAAACTCAGGCTTCTCTTGTTTTGTGCTTTGTCTTTTGCCTTTTGTTGATTGCTCCTCTCTGTTCCTTTGTGTCGTTTCAGTAGTTAAGAGCTGTTAGGAGTCACCTCTTACCGACGCAGGCATTTCGTTGAAAGTCACGGTTTTGGCAGTTGGATGTGGTCTGGCGATGGAATTTGCGACAACTTTGTTTTGCTGGCGAGCTTTGTGTGACCTGATCGGCGAAAGCTGGCGTTGTCCATCCACCGAGGCAAAGGGAAATGCTGCAATGCTGTCGCCAAGTCACCGAATACAGCATACGGTACGGTGTTGCGTGATAAAGCTAGGTTGGAGACATTCCGTAGGTGTTGTTCCCTACACCGACACCCTCACCCACATCCCGCTTCCCCCAAGCTAACAAATCAAAAGCCATCCAATCCCTAAATAATTCAAATCCGTCAGCCATAGCCCGTCAGCAAAGCACCGTCCTACGAGGAAAGCAGGTGAAGTCCGCCTTTTTCCGTCACACACACGAAGTCGCACGCAACCAACAGCAAGCCATGGATCCTTCGCTAGAGCAGCACCGCGCGACGCGAAGCGTAGGTGCGTCGCTGGGCAGGAGCGAACAGTGACGACCAATCATTGATGTGGATGCGTATTTTGAATTGACACCTGGCGAAGTCTCAAACAGTGACAAGAAATGCTGTCTTACCAGCTAGACAAGCCCAATGGAGTCGAGCGAGACGTGACCCAGAAACAACTCCAACCCCACAAATCCCAAGTTCATGGCACATGCTGCTGGCGGGTAATTCCGTTTCATTTTCGACTGCATGGGCTAGCCAGTCGGACTTGTGGATTCTTGCGCGCTCAGGTCCCTTTCGCTCGTTCTTCTCATAATCCTCGTCCCTTGTCGGACACTCCCGTTTTTTCTCCAAGGTTTTCGCTTACTTCGAAGGTGTGCTTTGACCAGTTCTACCGGACGGTGCAATAAGCTCGTAGTACAACCAACCGTGCCGCCGCCGCTAGCGCTTTAGTATGGTCGGATGCGCTCTTCCGTCGCGCTCTAATGCATCGCCGCTGCGCCAGCCCTTCTATCGGAGTGTCGTCTGTGCAGGCTCGATAGCCGGTTCGGCAGTAGCAGGCTCGGTAGTGCAACCTTGGTACGGATTCCGTGCCGTCCCTTCAGCGCACCTGGAGAACTGAGACTGTGAGATTTGATCTGGGGCATCGAAAATAGAGCTCCTAATATTGGGCGTAGGGTGCACGCGAGAGCGGCGATAATAACTAGTACTAACGACGCGGGCGGTAGCCGTATCTGGCGTATCTACCACGTGTCTTTCCGAGGAGGTTTTGCGAACGAAGACGCCGCCCTCCTCTTACCGTTTCGCTGCTTTTTTTCAGCAAGGGCGTTCCTTTCTCCATAAAGGTTTCCCGCCTTTTTTCTCTAGTACATGACGGTCTGTTCTCTCTCAACTTCCTCATTCTCCCCACCCTCCTCAACCTCCCCAGCCTCCTCTTGTGTTCCACCCCATCTGGGTCGTGGAATCACGGCGAACCTAAACGTAACTTAGTAACACGAAATCTCCAATAAATTAACAAACCCCACGGGCTGTCTTACGAGCCAGAAGTATAAGCTTCGAGTTTCGAGTCTCAAGTCGTAAGCTTGAAGCCTCAAATCGCAAGTCGAAAGCGTGAAGCCTTTCTGTGGTCTCACCTGGATACTTCCATTACGCGTCAGGAGAAAATGAGCCGACCTGTCGAGGAGAATCCTCAGCTGGTTTCAGTTGAGGACCTGTCGCTCTCGGTCCCAGTTTCACGGTCAACTAAGCAGATCTGCGATGCTGCCACGTGGCGAAGTTCCAATGCTGAAGATGATTCTCCGCTGGCCGGCACTGCAGTGAGCTGCTGCCGCTCATTTCTCCCCATTGTACCTGCGACTCTTGGTACGGTTGTTGCTGCTGGTGCTGGTGCTGCTGCTATTGGCACCTCCACAAGCACAAAACCTCAATGTGTGGGGACCAGCAGTAGAAGCAGTGGCAGCGGCAGCAGCATTACTGGCATCAGCATCAGCAGCAGCATTAGCAGCAGCAGCAGCAGCAGCAGCAGCAGTGTTAGCAGCGGCAGCAGGAGCAGCCGTTTTGGCCGGCGTTTAACCATTCTCACTTCTGGCCGCACGAGCGGCTTCGTCTCTCGATTACTCTCCCCCCGCAACTTCTCCCCGCCTCAAAAACCTCACCTTTTTGCATCAGCGTCTCAAAAATCACAATTCTTCCCAACATCGCCTCAAACCTCACAGCGCGTTCCAACAGCGAATCAAGAGCCAGAGCCATTCTCCCCAGCCACGATCATCCTACTCCTTCCGGACGGTGGGGCCCACATTCTCACCGAACCAGTCACTGCAGGAGCGCTCCTGCAAGGGTTTCCCTCTGGCACAGCCCTCGTTTCAGTCACATCGTGTTGCAGCACCCTTCCGCCTGAAGAAATGTTGCGACTGGGAAGCACGTACCATGTGGTTTGCCGCAGTGGTAATTACCACGTGCAGCGTGTGCCACGCCCTGGTACCGCGTCCAACCGCACCATGTCCCACGATACTGCTTCCCACTGTACTGCATCCCACCATACCGCATCCACCTGCAGCACTCTTCGGGAAAGGATGGATCTGAGCACCAGCAGGGATGCAAGCCGCCCTGACGCTGCTTTTGGCAAGTCCATATCCCTGCCAAGAGAAGTGCTCGAAGCAACAGAGGTGAATCTCTGGAGGGAAGAGGAGCAGCAGCTGAGGCACGGCTGTCCTTCTTCCCCCCTGCTAGCAGAGGGTGGTGATGATGGTGATGATGGCGATGTTGCTGCTGCTTCGTCTGACGGTGGTGATGATTTTGATGCCAAGCAACAGGAGTGTGACCTCCCATGGGGAATCAGTGGAGATAGCAGCAGTACCGTACCTAGTGGACCGGTTTTCGAAAGATTCCAATCTTCTCAAGAGTTTCTCACAAGATCTGGTGGAGCGGATTGTTGGACTGCAGAGGATGTGCCAACAGAGGTAGACGATGAGGAGGAGGACGACGACGAGGAGGAGAAGGCAGTGGCAGCAAAGGCACCCGCATGGGGAGCAGAGACATGGGGTGCCGACAGAAGTGTGACAAGAAGCAGCAGCAGCAACAGCGGTGGCGGCGCTGGTGGTCGGGCTAGCTGTGCTGTGATTGGCCACATGTCATCAGCAGCTGAAGCTGCTGATGTGGCAACCGAGGCAGCAGCGAGAGTGCGAGCCATGGCCCTGCAGGCAGCAAACGAGCTGGTTGAAAGTTACCACTTTTCAGGAAGCTTCACTGCTCTTTCCCGACCCCCCACTGCTCCGTGTGCGCTCCTGGGACCTGGCAATGCACGTGGGAACCGACTTGGTGATTTACCTGCCCGCCTAGCACATGGACCACTGGGTAGCTTGCAGTCTTCAGGAGATTCAGTGGCCCACGCTGTGTCCTCTGCATTGGCTTCTCGATCCGAGTTGAAATTTGAAGCATGCCAGTTTTCCCCTCGTGAGAGATCACATGGCACGCGGTTTGTGTTGGAGGGGAATGTGTGTAGCATGGAAGGGAATGGCACACCCTGCGAGGTCAAGCTTGGCCGTGGAGGCCTCAACTCACGGTGTTATCGCGTTGAGGAGAATGAGCCTTGGAGCAACCGGTACGATGGCATGAATCCCAACTCTGGGTGGAGCCAGGAAGATCGATGCAACCACAAAGCCAATATGCAACACACACAAGCTTTACAATCTCGTGATGGTGGTGTACAGGCGAATGTTGTGAGATTCGGAGTTGGAGAACCTTGTGAGGCACTGGGGAGTGCGGTTCTGAGGCGGGCTGCTAATCCCGCGTTGCTATCGTCGATGAATCCTCCCAGATCTCCATCTAGCCCGCTCTCCCCAAGCTTCACTGCTTCGGAAATCGAGGAGGCGGGTCTTTCACCTGTTCCTACCCCACGCCTTCCGTCTAGGTTTGGAATAAAGAATATCAACTGTGATGCCTCCTGAAACATCAATGTTTCTCTACTTGTAATCGCTATGTCTCGTGGCAAGTGTACTCCTTTTCAGAATAACCCGTCGTAGTTCTTAGTAGATGACGTCAGCCTGGGAGTCTCGTCGAAAGCGCAACGCATTCTGTAATGTGTACAGACGGTGGCGAGTCAGAGGAGCTCCTTTGCTAGCTACATATAAACCGTTTTGAACCGCAAACCATTACTCAACACTTTCAGTGCTGTGTAAGAATAATAGCGAGGACGGTAGCCATAAATACTTCGAGGCGGGGTGTACATGCACGGAAGCCAGACAGACAGCTAGCTGTGCGCGCGGACGTTAGACGACGACGTGGCACGGGAAGGCCGACGGTACTTTGCGAACCATGGTAGCTCGTTTTTCTTTACTTTGCGTGTGTGCGAAGGCAGCCATCATCTTCGGCACCGGAGACGCGATTGTGAATGTGTGATATTCCACTGCTACGTTTTACTGTAGTAAAGCGTCGGAGCAAACAACCCGTTGCGAGGAATCTGTGATAGTGTACCGCTGTGCACCGCTGTCCACCGCTAAGTTGGTAGTCGATAGCTGCTGCTGTCCTGAGCTGCCACTGACACTCTTGCCGAGATAACACCAGATGTGAGCTTTCGATATTTTGTATCAGAGCGCAGCACAGACAGACTCTGAGCCAGATTTGCCTGTCTGCAGCATCTCACGCCAGCTTTTGAGTCGACTCAAAAGTCACCGCAGCACAGACATTGAACGAGATTTGGCAGTCTGCAGCATCTTGCGCCGGCTTATCACCGCAGCGTGTAGCACACATAGAGGTCCTCAACGCGTTGTAGTGATAGTAGTGACAGGTGCAGCGGGTGGATTTTTATCAGTTGACTTCAAAGAGTAGTCTACGGTAATAGTGATAGTAGTACTAACAGGTATTGTAGTCGCACCAATGGGGATCGTCCTGGGTCGGATTAACGTGGAGACGCCGCAATTCACGGTGGAGGCGAAGACGGACGCGTTTGAGATTCGGCGATACCCTCCGCAGATGGTGGCGGAAGTGATGTACGACGGCGACCACCAGGTACGGTGCAGTACGGTGCCTTCTGGTGCATCTCGGTGCATCGCGGTTCATCACGGTGGAGGCAAAGATGGGTGCGTTTGAGATTCGCCGATACCCTCCGCAGATGTTGGCGGAAGTGACTCACAACGGCGATCACCAGGTCCGGTGCATCACGATGCATCAAAGTGCTCCCGATACGTGTCTATGCAAAAGAACACAGTGTTGTTACCCGCTAGCATGGTACGTAGGCGCGGCCTCTTCTCCTCTCCATTCCTCCCAACTCCTGTGAACCCCTCTCTACCCCTTGCGTCTCCCTCAGAGCGACATCACAGCTCAACCTTCCCCACGATAGCAGTATGCATGGGCGCGGTCTCTGCCCTTCACAACGCTCTCAAAACCTGTGAACCCCTCTCTACCCCTTGCTTTCCCCTCAGAACGGCATCAACACAGCCTTCTCTGCGCTAGCAGGGTACATAGGCGCGCTCTCTGCCCCTCAGAACCGACCTGCACCTGCCAATTCGGCCAGCCCAGGGGAGGGGGGTGAGAAGATTGCCATGACTGCTCCCGTGCTGACACACGCTGTAGCAGAGGGGGGAGCAGGAGATGAAGGAGGAGGGGATGGGGGAGAGAAAAGCAGTGCTGCTGGTGAGAAGATTGCCATGACTGCTCCCGTTCTGACACACGCTGTAGCAGAGGGTGGAGCAGGAGATGGAGGAGGAGGGGATGGGGGAGCGAAGAGCAGCGCTGCTGGTGAGAAGATTGCCATGACTGCTCCTGTTCTCACATATGCTGGAGGAGGCGAAGGAGGAGGAGATGGCAGGAGAGGAGATGGGAGAGGCACTGCTGCTGGTGAGAAGATCGATATGACTGCTCCTGTGGTGACAGGTATGGACGACGTGGCAGTTTCGCCAGTGCATGCATATTTGCCAGCAATCATGCACTTCCACAGAGAAATGAGTTGCTAAGCTGCCTTCATACCACCAGGCACATGCACCGTGACTTTTGAGTCGACTCAGAACTGCTCGCATATTTGCCAGCAATCAAGCACTTCCACAGAGATGAGTTCATCGTTAGGCTCTCTTCACACCGACAGGCACATGCACTTTCCCTAGGAACATGCAGAGCCATTACAGCACAATTTATATGTGGAAACACTGGTTATATTTTCACATTATCATTTCCTGAGAAGCACCTGAAGCAGTGCTTTTTCTTCCTAACCAAACATTCCCTCGACTCTCCCGTCCTCCCTCCCGTCCTTCCCCTTCCACAGCCCCAACAGCACCAGGCAAAACCACGATGCAGTTCCTCCTGCCAGCATCACTCACACCAGCAACCACGCCCATCCCCACCAACCCGGCAGTCACCATTCATCAGCTGCAGCCGCGCCTCCTGGGTGCTGTCACTTTCTCGGGCCTCACAACGCAATCTGTGCTGCAGCACAAGTCGCAGGAGCTGCGGGTGGCGCTAGAAGCAGCTGGGTATAAGGTTTATGGGGACTACGTGGTTGGGCGGTACAATCCGCCATTCACTCTGCCGTTTATGAGGACAAACGAGATCTTGTACCCTGTGGAAGGATAATGCTGTACTGGTGTAGTGGGGTCCCTGATGTACATATCTTTTTCCTTGAATGTCCACGACTCTCTGCTGGAGCAAGTGGTAATGACGACAACTTGCTGATTAAGTTGTCTGTCACATGTTTATAAACCACTCTCTTTCGGAACCTCTTCTAACGGGTACAGAATCTCGTTCGTGCGAAACCACGGAATCGTGAACGGGTCGTTGTAACGGGCGAGCACATATTCCCCAGCAATGCCGTACCCTGCCTTCTCCAACGCACTTCGCAGCTCTCGTGACTTGAGCTCCAGCACAGCATTCGTCGTGAGACCCGAGAAAGTAAGCGCACCAATCAGGCGAGCAGGAACCTGTCGCACGCGCACGGCTGGGTTGGTGGGAATGGGGGTGTTTTCTGGTGTGAACGATGCAGGCAGCAGAAACTGCATTGTCGTTTTGCTTGCTGCTGTCGTCGATTCGCCAGCACCTGTTTCTCCTGCGACAGGTGTTACCACTTCCGTTACCACCGGAGCAGTCATGGCGATTTTCTGCGGTTCACCACTCTCACCACTCTCACCCCCCTCCCCACCACCTCCATCAGCACCAGCAGCAGAACCAGCAACAGCACCATCCCCATCCGCAGCAGTGGTAGCGCTTGTTTCTGTGATGACAGGAGCAGTCATGGCTATTTTCTGCCGCTCCTCCCCTCCTGTTCCCTCGCCTAGCACAGGTTTTCTGTTCTCTGGTGGACCCAGCACCCCAATGTAGCCTGCTAGGGCAAAGAAGCCGCTTCTGGAGCCAACACGCTGTGCAGGGAATGGGAGTGGAAGGGGGGTGAGGGAGGGATGACCAGATACAGTTGAAGGAGCAGCTTAGCTATCACCTACTGGACCCAGCGCTTCGATGTAGCCTGCGAGAGCAAAGAAACTGCTTCTAGAGCCAACACGCTGTGCAGGGAGGAAGGGTGGGGAAGGGAGTAAGGAGGGAAGGGATGGCAGGGAGGGAAAACCAGACGCAGATGAAGGATAAGCTTTGCTATCATCTTTTGAACCCAACACAACACCCTGATGTATCCTGCTAGGGAAAAAAAACCGTTCCTGTCGGACTCTTTTTCTTTAAGGAGGCTCATAGATTGAAGGAGCGCCTGTTTTGTCAACTATTGAGCCCAGAGCACCTCAATGCAGCCTGCCAGAGGGAGAGGGAAAGGAAGGAAGAGGGAGGGCTGGGGAAGGGAAATGTTTCTGGAGCCATCACGCTCGGGGGAGAGGGAAAGGAAGGAAGAGGGAGGGGTGGGGAAGGGAGAAGCACTATAGTGGCGCTGAGGGAGGGAGATGCACGAGTGGCATGGGAGGGCAAGAAAGGCAAAACCAGACACAATTCGAAACAGTTTTACTATTAGCTCCTGGCCCTGGACCTCATTATACCCTGCCAAGGAAAAAAAAAAAAAAAAAAAAAAAAAAAAAAAAAAACAAACAAACAAAAAAAAACAAACAAACAAACAAACAAACAAACAAACAAAAAAAAAAACCTGCTCGTTAAATTGACTATATGAAAATGGTTAGTCGGAACCATATTATATGCTGGGTCTGAAACTAACTTTCTGGAAGAGGTAATTCTTAGTCCCTTCAGCCGCCGTCTCTTGCTCCAAAAGCCGGAAGATACGACAAATTCTGCCTTTTTTCGGATAAGATAGGAAGGAAAAGGGAAATAATAGAAGGATAATCAGACGGTAAGAGTTGTCGGAGGACGGAGGAACCATCTGAAGGACGATATTTTGGTCAATCACCTAGAAGTGATGCACGGTATGCACCCGGATGCACCGTAAAGCACCGGTCTGAACCGCACCTGGAAGTGGTCGCCGTCGTAAGTCACTTCCGCCGCCATCTGCGGAGGGTATCGTCGAATCTCGAATGCATCAGTCTTCTCCTCCACCGTGAATCGCGGCGTCTCAACCTCGATGCGACCCAGCACGGACCCCATGAAGCCTCGATGTAAGGCGCCTCGGCACGCTGCGACTCGGCACGCTGCGGCTCGGCGCGCAGCTGCCGTAACGACCGCCAGCCGCGCAAATTCAATCAGCAGACCTAATTGGCGAAGCGGCAATCACGGAGGTTAGGAGCAGCGAAGGCAGAAACTGGGATCGCTCGGGTCAGGGGAGAGAGCACAAGCGTCACGCATGCAGCAAGCAGTCATCAAGAACAAGGAGAGCTAGAACTGATTTTGAGTCGCAAGTGAGAATTGACGGTGGGAAATCGGCCATTTTCAGGTGCATGCCACTCAGTCTAGGAACACTATTCAAGTGCATGCCATGTTATTGGGCAGGTGTGTACACTTTACGCGGCTTAGAAATTTGATATCGTAAAATTACAGGCTTCCCAAGATTGGTTTAAAATTAGCACAAACAGTCGAGAATAGATGCGATTCCGGATTACGCAAATCGAAATCGGAATGGTTGGCTCTCGACACTGCATTTTCTGACGTTACCAGAAGCAATCATTGCATGTTGCCCGATTTCGACGCGAATTCCTGCTTCGCCCTTACTCTTTTTTGACAAACTTAAATGCTAGATCAGCTGTACTGTTTACGCGGTTGACGGACGCTGCGCATGGCAAATCAACAAATTTTTCTAGGGCGTGCATAAACAGTACAGCTGATCTAGCATTTAAGTTTGTTCAAAAAGAGTTAGGGCGAAGCAGGAATTCGCGTCGAAATCGGGCAACATGCAATGATTGCTTCTGGTAACGTCAGAAAATGCAGTGTCGAGAGCCAACCATTCCGATTTCGATTTGCGTAATCCGGAATCGCATCTATTCTCGACTGTTTGTGCTAATTTTAAACGAATCTTGGGAAGGCTCTAATTTTACGATATCAAAATTCTAAGCCGCGTAAAGTGTACACACCTGCCCAATAACATGGCATGCACTTGAATAGTGTTCCTAGACTGAGTGGCATGCACCTGAAAATGGCCGGTGGGAAATTGCTGTTGCAGTGTGTGGTGGAGAATGCACAAAGCAGGCTGAGAGCAGAAGTTTATCCTGGCGAAAACTCGGTTCTAACGAAAGTATTCTGGAAGTTACCAATGGACATACACTGCCCGCAACTCGGATACCAAGGCCCAGTTTGGCAGGCATAAAAAAACCGGGCGAGGGGGATGGGCTACAGTGTAACGACCACCCTGGAACCTTCTTTGATAAGCGCGTGAATGGTTATGAAGGCTCGATATAAGCGGACTACGCCGAACCTGACATTAATGGAATGCCAACCGAACAGCCTAGTATATCTCAACGGAAAGCAGCGGGCGAGGATACGACAAGGACGACGCCAAAAGACGACAAACTGCCCGGGGCAAAAAAACTAAACCCCAGACGGATGGCATGCCATTCGGGAGCCTCAACCCTAAAATTTTAGGGTTGAGGCTCCCGAATGGCATGCCGGTCGCTTCGGGGTTTAGTTTTTTTCTGCCCGGGTCAGGGTGACGCTCCCGAAAGCGTCACCCCCGAGCGTCACCCCGGGCAAAACGGAGCGCCACTCCCGATTCCGTTGAGAGATACAGCCCTTTTTTCCGCTGGCGTTTTCAACCCAAGGCATTTTTTCCGAACCCAGTTTCTCGGGCAAAGTGCCCATTTTCTGATCCGCCGCACCATGCGGCCTCGAGGTCCCGCACCACACGGTGGATCAGTGATGCGGCCAATCAAAAGTGCACTGGTCAAATATGCCAGCCAATCATATGTGGGCGCGATCCTTCAAAGCAACTGCCTCCCAGCTTCTGTGAAAATAAATCTCGATTGATGCCATCAATCTAAACCCAAGAAATGCCAACCGAACACTTGCTGATACAACCAAAGGATCAGTGGATAGGATAGAATGTGTTAAGCCTGAAAGGAGACAGTGAAGTCTCTGTAGTGACCTTGTTGAGTAATAGTTGAAAGAGAACAAGATGATTAGAAGGTAGGAGTACAAGAAATTAAATAGCGAACTATCTAGCCATGTACTCTGAGGGGTACATTCCCTTATTAACTGTATTACATAGCTACAGTAACCACGACTATTGCTATTCTCGACAGTTACCGTGTTGCAGTCTGTTAACTGTCGCGTGGTTGCTGGATCGTCAAGGGTCACGACCGTTGACTATCTTTAGACGGTTGACCTTCGGGTGACCCTCGAGATTCCGCGTGCTCTATATGAGCTAATGCGGTACTAGTACAGAGGAGCATCTTCGGGAATGCCTTTATAACCTTTCGGTTATTCCAACACTCCCCTTCATTCCAGAAGGTGGGCCACGTGGGATTTCTTGGTGATCCCACAGAGGTTGGCGCAGTGCTGGTACTGCTGACGTGGCAGTTTCTTCGTCAGGAAGTCGGCTGCCATGTCACCGGTCGGGCAGTACGTCAGCTTGACTTTCCCCTTGTCGATTTCGTCCTTCACGAAGAAGTAGCGAAGGCCGATGTGCTTGGTGCGGTTGACGAAGCCGGGCTTGTTCGCGATCTTTATCGCGCTCTGATTGTCGCAGAGTAACGTGAAGTGCCCGTTCATCGTCACTTTCGCCTCCTGCAGGAGCTCCATCAGGTACAGACCTTCGCGAACAGCTGCGCTAGCTGCGATGAATTCTGCTTCAGCTGACGAAAGAGCGATGAGTTCCTGTTTCTGGGAGTTCCAAGAGATGAGTCCAGCAGGTTGGAGTTGGAAAATGAATCCTGTACGGGAGCGTCTGTTATCAACATCTCCAGCATGATCGGCATCCACGTAGCCATGAAGCTGCAGAGTAGCGGTGAGGTTGGCTTCGTAGGTGAGGCCGACGTCGGGAGTGGAGATGAAATACTGCAGTGCTCGGCGTAGATCCAGTAGATTCTCCCCTTCAGGTCGCTTCAGATACTGTGCGAGCTGGCTAGCGACGTAGGAGAGATCGGGCCGGCACGTGACGGCGGCGAACAGGAGGCAGCCGAGCTGCTGCTGATAGAGACGAAGGTCGCCAGGAGAGAGTGGCGTGGTGTCGGGCTCGTGGTTAGGAGGAGGAGTGCGGTAGGGGGTAGTGAGGTTGATGGGAGCGATGGCGAACCGCTTCGCGAGTGTTTCGGCGTATTTGGCGGCGGAGAGGTGAATGGAGGAGGCGGACTGGGTTACGTTGAGGCCGAGGAATTGGGTGACGTTGTGATTGACGGTGACTTCAAGCTTCTTTTTGATGTCGGCCTCGAATTGGTCGAGTAGCTCCGTGTCGTCCCCGGTGTAGAGAAGATCGTCGACGTAGGCGACGAGGAGGATGAACTTTCCGCGCGACTCCCGCCTGTACATTCCGAGATCGTGCGGCAGTTGAGTGAAGCCGAGCTCAAGGAGGACGGAATGCAGGTACTGCTGCCACAGACGAGGAGCTTGCTTGATTCCGTAGAGAGACTTTTGGAGGAGGCACACGGCGCCGTCGCTTTCTTCGAATGCGTGGGGCTGTTCGACGAAGATGATGGCATCAACGGGAGCGTACAGGAAGGCGCTTCCGACGTCGATTTGCCGGAGCGGTCGCTGTTTGACGGCGGCGATGCAGATGAGGATGCGCACCGAAGTGTGACGGCCGACTGGAGCGTAGGTGAGGGTGAAGTCCACCAGGTGAGTTTGCTCGAATCCCCGCACCACCCAGCGCGCCTTGTACTTGTCGATCGAGCCATCGGCGAGAGTTTTGATGCAAAAGACCCATTTGCCGCTGAGAGTTTTCCTCCCCTTTGCCGATGACTGTGGAACCAGCTTCCAGGTGCCGCGCTTCTTCAGCGACGCGATTTCGGCGGCCATGGCTGCTCTCCATTTGTCGCTGTCGGGGCCAGACAGGGCTTGGCGGACGGTGGTGGGTTCCTTGGGCGAGGTGTGGCGAACTGCAACGGCGAGGCCGAGAACCCGAAGACCGGTTTCGTTGGTCTTTTCGTAGAGAAGACGGTCGTAGTCGTGGGAGCTGGTAACTTCGACCACGTCGTCATCACTGTCGTTGCCGAGGGCAGGGTGTCTTGCGACAGGTTGGGTTGTGGTGACTCGGCATTGGGTGATCGGCGCGTTTCGCTGTTGTAGTTGTGAGCTTCGCGTGTTATATCATCCGGATCGGGTTGGTGTACGGGCACGAATGTCGGAGTTCCGAGTTGGCTCGTAAGGGGGATGTTCGGAGCAGAGTCCATCTGGGTGACATCAGGTGCGTCTGCATCCTCGGCCAGGTCAGCTTCGTCGTGTGACGTGGCGAAGCTGCGGTGGCCCTCGAAGAGCCTCTCGAGCAGTTTGTCAGCTTCCTGGTGCTCCTTGAAAAGGGGCAGAGTCAGCTTCTCGTAGAAGATGCAGTCACGTGATTTTGTCACCTCGTGTGTCGCGTAGTCCAGTACGATCCACGCCTTGAATTCTTTTTCGATTCCGAGATGGATGCCCCATCGTGCCCGGTCAGCAAATTTTCCCGTCCGCGCAGTATGGGGTCTGTACTGTACCATGCACCCGAACACCCGAAGTAGGCGTGTATCTGCTTTTCTGCCCGTCCAAGCCCGGTAAGGAGAGTTGTTGTCCTTGAGGCTTCGCGAAGACAGCAAGTTGTGCAGCCGAACAGCGTGATTCATTGCAAAAGGCCAATATCTGGTTGGGATGGCCGACTGCTTCATCAGAGCCCTCATCCGCGTGGCGAGGCTCCTGTTTGTCCGTTCTGCTACACCTTGCTGCTGGTGGGCGTAGGGCAGAGACACCAGGTGCTCGATCCCCTTCTGCTTGAAGAGCTCTTTGAACTTGTCCGAGAAGAACTCCAGGGCTCCGTCTGTCTGCCAGGCCTTTAGCTTTAGCCCAGACTGTCGCTCAGCCCGCTTCATCCACGCAATGAAGCATTCAAAGGCCAGTGATC
This sequence comes from Closterium sp. Yama58-4, assembly GCA_947470075.1. NCBI lineage: Eukaryota > Viridiplantae > Streptophyta > Zygnematophyceae > Desmidiales > Closteriaceae > Closterium > Closterium sp. Yama58-4. The sequence goes on from CANIUD010000033.1 coordinate 134,046, forward strand.
TGCAATCGGTATTGATGGCCCAGACGTAGCGCGTGGAAGCGTCGATGAAGGTAAGCGTGTACTGCTCCCCGTCAAGCCCTTGTTGACTGAGTACCATGAAGTCGCTGTAGACCTTATCCAGCGGTTTGTAGCGCTCGTACCCTGGTGGTAAGTCTGGGAATGGTTGGTGGTTGAGGGATGCAGTCGGGCAGACGATGCACGGCGGATTGGGAGAGTCCGCGGTGAGGGAACCGTCTTGGGGGGGGGAGAAGTGCGTCATCATCGAAGACTCCAGCCTTAAGCGAGTTTTTGAGCGTGGCGTGAGAGGGATGTCCAAGCCGTTGGTGCCATGTTGCTGGGTCCGCACGGTAGCCGACTGTCTTCTGATAATATTTTTGCCGTGCTGCCTCGTCGTTTGCCTCCCCTTCAGGTCCTGTGTCAGCGGCGTTGTCCGTTTCGGCGGCGAGTGCGCGAATTGCTTTTCTCTCCAGAAGCGCGCGGGGAATACCGATGATGTCGTCGGTATCGCCAGCTTCGGCTTGGTCTCCGGTGACAAGTAGGCATCGATCGGGCCAGTCCCGAGCGGGGAGTCCCGACATGGGGATCCTGTAGTAACTGTATTCAGCACCAATGACTTCAATTTCTTGGGGTCCTTGTACCGGCGGCTCTGGCTCCTCGGTAGGTTCAGGTAATTCCGCTGGTCCCCCCATGAATTCGTAGGTCTCTTCTTCCTCTGACTCTTCTGGCATTGGTTCGGGTGTGTCAGGGGCGTACTGATCCGGAAGAGGAGGACCTCCCCAGCAGGTGCCGCGAGTTGCCCAGTACGGGTCGACGATGGCGACTTCCGCGGGAGGAAGGCCGGCTGCTACGGCGTGCCCTTGTTCCGCTTCGCCCGAAGTGCCCCAGCCTCCTCCGGCGCCCCACGTGTCTCCGGTCGTCCTTGCTTCTCCGACCGCTGCGTCTTTGACTGCTGCGCCAACTTCCCCAGATGGGGCAGGAGGAGTCCAGCCAGTGCCACCTTCCTCGGCTGGGGTAGGGGGAGTTCCCCGGCCAGTTGCAGCAATTTCTTTCATTGCGACGGCACCCCATCCGGTTGTGGCTGCTTCCTCTAGAGTCAGGACTTCGCCCCAAGATCCAAGTGCGGGTCCGGAAGTATCCCAGCCTGTCCAGCGCGTTTCCGCCGGCGTGTTTTCCTCGGCAGGTTGTGTTGCAGGGCCTGACGTGCCACTGTCTTCCTCCATTGTGGCAGGTCCGGTCTCAGCAGGATTCGAGGTCGAGGCGGTCGGGATAGTGCGCAAGCGCAGAAGGCCGTCAGAGGCGGGTCGCTCGAGGTCCATCTCGTCGGGATGTGACCACGTTGGCGCCTCCGTGGGAGTCGTTTTTGTCAAACATTGTATGTTTATATTGTGTAGGCTGTAGTGGGTTACACCTTAGGGGGTACACAAAGTTAGGGTTTCCTACTTGTACCAAACTCTGTGCTAGTTCATTTCATTCCTGCTCAGTTATTCTGACATGGTTTCAGAGCAGGTCCTTCGCTAGGACTGTTCTTAGGGCCCACCGTACGATACCTACCTACCTACCTACCTACCGGAGCGCGTTCTTAGCGTCTCCCCCGTAGCGCCCTCGCGAGCGTTACCTTTTTTTTTTTCGGCCCCGCTGGCCCCGTCGATTGCGATCGCACCTACCGGCCCCGTTGGCCCTCTAGCGAACCGCCCGCGAACCGCCCGCGCGGCCTGCGCGCCGCCCGCGAACCGCCCGCGAACCGCCCGCGCGGCCTGCGCGCCGCCCGCGAACCGCCCGCGAACCGCCCGCGCGGCCTGCACGCCGCCCGCGAACCGCCCGCTACCCGCTGCCGGCCCGCGCGCTGCTTGCGCGGCCCGCACGCAGCCTGCTGCCGGCCCGCCGCTGCCGCTCGTGCGCACCCGCAGCCGCCACCGCACGCACCCGCTGCCGGCCCGCCGCTGCCGCCCGTGCGCACCCGCAGCCGCCGCCGCACGCCCTCGCCTGTCGGCCCGCCGCTGCCGCCCGTGCGCACCCGCAGCTGCCGCCGCACGCCCTCGCCTGCCGGCCCGCCGCTGCCGCCCGTGCGCACCCGCAGCCGCCGCCGCACGCACCCGCTACCGGCCCGCCGCTGCCGCCCGTGCGCACCCGCAGCTGCCGCCGCACGCCCTCGCCTGCCGGCCCGCCGCTGCCGCCCGTGCGCACCCGCAGCCGCCGCCGCACGCCCTCGCTGCCGGCCCGCCGCTACTGACTGTCCGCACCTGCAGCCGCCACCGCACGCCGCTACTGCCGGCCTACCACCGCAGCCCGTGCGCCCCTGCGACTCCTGCTAGTGCGTCTTTACAGCTACAGCGGCCCTACTCTGTCTACTACTGCTGCTACTGCTACTATCGCTATGGCTAGCCCTCCCGTTCTAGCTTTCGACGCCGAGGGCCGTCCAGTGAAGTTCGAAACCTGGCTCGATGACCTGCACCTGTTCCTACAGCTCACGGCCAAGGAGGATATTTCTCTGTACGACCATGCTCTCGGCCACGCTACTGCTCCCCCCACTGAGCGCTCACAGTGGCAGACCCGTGACGCGCACGCTCGCTTCGCCATACGCAACTCCCTGCCGCTAGATGAGCGCGAGCACTTCGGCCAGTGCAAGACTGCTAAGGAACTGTACACCGCTGTCGTTGCCCGCTACTCCTCACCCGCTTCTGCCACGCTAGGCCGCCTCACTCTCCCCTACCTGTTCCCCGACCTGGCCTCCTTTCACACTGTCGCAGACCTCATCACCCACCTTAAGACTAGTGAGGCCCGCTTTCGCGCTGCCATGCCTGACGAGTTCCTCGCTAGCAACCCCCCCCCGCTCTGGATCACTCTCTACCACATCGTCACTCGCCTCCCTGACTCTCTGCGCGCAGTCAGGGACCACTTCCTCTCTCGCTCCCCCACCGAGCTCACCGTAGCCCTCCTCGAGAAGGAACTGCTTGCAGCTGAGGCCAGTATCGTCGCTGTAGGCACCTCTCGTGGCGACCCTCGCGGCCCCTTCTTTGAGGGGTGTTCCCCTTCCCCCCTCCTCCCCTCTGTCGCCTCTGCTGCTGCTGTCGACCTCCTTGGTGCTGAGAAGGTCGGGACTGCGTCTGCTTCGGGCGGGCGCCGCAGGAGCAAGGGGGGCAGGGGTGGGGGTGGCGGCGGAGGAGGCGGGGGTGGAGGTGGTGGCGGTGGAGGCGCGACTGGGGAGGCTAGTGGCGGCAGTGGGGGAGGTGACAGCAGCGGTGGGAGTGGTGGCAGGGGCGGAGGCGGAGGTGGTCGTGGCAGCGGCAGGGGTGGAGGTGGCCGGGGCGGAGGCGGAGGAGGTGGTGGTCGTGGAGGCACGGGCGGAGGCCAGAGTCAGCAGCCTGCCCCGACGCTTCAGGCCGCCCGTGAGTGGTATGCGCAGCGCGGCTTTACCTGCACGTATGTTATTCGCACAGGCGACCGCACTGGCCAGACGTGTGGGAGGGCGCACCAGACGCAGCGCTGCTTCGCGCGCCTCAACGACGCGTGGCGCACCCAGTTTCCTGACGCCACTGAGCTGCCGCGCTGGGCTGATCTGGAAAAGAGGGGTGTTGATATCTGGGCTCTAGACTTTGATGCTATTCTCACTGCCATGTATGCAATGTCTATTAGTGGAGAGGGTGCTCAGTACTTGCGTGTTCCGCCCGACCCGGGCATTCAGGCCAGCCCAGCTGCTGCTCTAGGTGCTAGTGTGTCTGGTCGCACAAGTCCTGCTGCAGCAGTTGCCCTAGGTGCTAGTGCGTCTGTGCCCCCTGGTACTGAGTCGACTGCAGCACTGCACACCTTCACACTGGACTCAGGTGCTTCTCGCTCTTTCTTTCGTGACCGCACTGTCCTTGAGCCACTAGCTCGGCCGGTTGCTGTCTCTCTTGCTGACCCCTCAGGGGGTCCGGTCATTGCGACCTCCTCCACTACACTTCCGTGTCCAGCGGTTCCGTCCGGCACGCTCTCAGGTCTCTACCTCCCCTCGTTCTCTACGAACTTGGTGGCGGGCTGTGCTCTGCAGGACGGGGGTGTTCACCAGTTCACCCCTGCCTACGAGCGTGTGACACATTGCACGTGTGCTCGGACGGGCCGCCACCTGGCTACTTTCACTCGGGAGCCGGGGTCGGACCTGTACACACTGACCACTGAGTCCCCTCAGGTAGCTGCGTCTGCGTCTGCGTCTGCGTCTGCGTCAGGTCAGCTGTCCGCCCCTTGCTCGTGTCGCTCTCTGGCGCATGAGACTGTCCTCTGGCACCACCGCCTTGGTCACCCGTCTGTGCAGCGCCTTCGGGCCATGCACAAACGAGACCTTGTTGCTGGTCTTCCCAGGGTGCTCCCTCCCCTTCCCGACTCCCCTGCTCCTGACTGCATTCCCTGTGTCGAGGGGCGGCAGCGCGCCGCTCCTCACTCCTCCTCCTTTCCCCCGACGACTGCTCCCTTGCAGACGCTCCACATGGACGTGTGGGGCCCAGCCCGCGTCCGTGGTCAGGGTCAGGAGAGGTACTTCCTGATAGTTGTTGACGACTACTCGCGCTACACCACGGTCTTCCCCTTGCGCGCCAAGGGTGACGTCCCTGGTGTTTTGATCCCCTGGATCAGCCGAGCCCGTCTCCAGCTAGGCAAGCGCTTTCACTCGGACTTTCCTGTCCTGCGCTTGCACTCTGACAGAGGTGGTGAGTTCGCCTCCGACCTCTTGGCAGCCTACTGTGCTGAGCACGGCATTGAGCAGTCGTTCACGCTTCCGGCCTCTCCACAGCAGAATGGGGTCGCTGAGCGCCGCATTGGCTTGGTCATGGAGGTCGCTCGTACCTCCCTGACCCATGCGGCTGCTCCCCACTTTCTGTGGCCGTTTGCGGTCCGGTACGCAGCGCATCAGCTCAACCTCTGGCCCCGTGTCTCCTTGCCGGAGACTTCCCCGACTCTACGGTGGACGGGAGAGGTTGGCGATGCGTCGCGTTTCCGGGTCTGGGGATCTCGAGCTTTTGTCCGCGACACGTCCGCGGACAAGCTCTCGCGTCGCACTGTTCCCTGTGTCTTTCTTGGCTTTGTTCCCGACGCGCCTGGATGGCAGTTTTACCACGTCACCTCGCGCCGGGTTCTGGCCTCTCAGGACGTCACTTTTGACGAGTCCGTCCCCTTCTACCGCCTCTTCCCCTACCGCACTGCCCCGCTCCCCCCCCCGCCTCTCTTCCTCGCTCCAGGTGCTGAGGTACCAGACCCCCTCCCCCCTCAGGGTGCCGCTCCCTCAGGTGTGTCCCAGGTAGACCCGGGTGAGCCTGTCGAGGTAGCTGTTGACTCGCGTCCTGCGTCTGGGGGTGCTGAGCCTGGGAGTGCTGCGTCTGAGGGTGCGGAGCCTGGGGGTGCTGAGCCTGGAGGTGCGGAGCCTGGGGGTGCTGAGCCTGGAGGTGCGGAGCCTGGAGGTGCGGAGCCTGGAGGTGCGGAGCCTGGAGGTACTGAGCCTGGGGGTGCTGAGTCTGGACGTGCTGAGTCTGGGGGTGCTGAGTCTGGGGGTGCTGAGCCTGAGCGTGCTCCACCTGGAGGAGCCCTCTCCTCCCAGCAGCTGCAGGAGAGGTACCTCGAGTACTGCCGCCTCCGGAGAGGTGCTTCTGGAGCTCGTCCCGGTACTTCCCCTCCTACCCAGGAGCTCCCCCCCATTCAGGTGATCCGCGAGTGGTACACGCGGCGCTGCAGTCTTCGTAGTGGTGCTCCTGGTGCTGCGGACCCGAGCGGTGGTGCTGTTGCTGGTGCTGAGGACCCGGACGCTGGAGCTGCTGCTGGTGCTGAGGACCCGGGGGCTGGAGCTGCTGCTGGTGCTGAGGACCCGGGCGTTGGAGCTGCTGCTGGTGCTGAGGACCCGACCGGTGGCGCTGCTGCTGGTGCTGAGGACCTGACCGGTGGCCCTGCTGCTGGTGCTGAGGACCTGGGCGTTGGAGCTGCTGCTGGTGCTGAGGACCCGACCGGTGGCGCTGCTGCTGGTGCTGAGGACTCGGGCGTTGGAGCTCCTACTGGTACTGCGGACCCGGGCGTTGGAGCTGCTGCTGGTGCTGAGGACTCGGGCGTTGGGGCTGCCACTGGTGTCCCTGCTGCTTCTGGAGACGCTGTGCGGCCGCGACCGTACTTCGTACCGCTCCTTCAGCAGGTTCTTGGTCAGGCTCCTCCTCCTAGTCCTCCTCCCTCCGTCGAGTGTCCTCTGCCTGTCCAGCCGCAGTCACAGTTACCGCCTGCCTCGCCTCTCCCTGCTCCCTCTCCTTACGCTGGTCCCACAGGAGGTCTTACAGAGCGTCGTGAGCCTGAGTCTCGTCCTGCGTCGCCTGTTCGTACTGCTCGCACTGGTCGTCGTGTCCCACGTGAGCGTCCTCCTCCTGTCCCTGGCACTCACTACATGACTCTGCGTCCCTCCACTGCTCCGCAGCGTGTCCCGCTGCCGTCTCCTCCTGCGTCCTCTCTTCCTACTCTTCCTGACCCGGAGTCTGACTCCCGTCGTGCTGCCAGTCCCACTGTTACGCGTCTCCTCGCTACAGTTGTCACTGACCCGACCTTTGAGTCCTCTGCTGCGTCTGCTCTGGTCGCTGAGTTGGTTGACTTTGCTGCTCGCTGTCGCCTAGACTACGCTGCCAGCCTTGTCGCTGAGTCTGAGTCTGCGTCTGCCTGTCCTCCGTCCGTCGGGGGTGAGTGTGCCCTCGGCACGGACGTCCTTGAGGACAGATAGGAGGAGTTCCACTGCCTTGCTGCTGCTTTGCCCCGTCTCGTGTCCTTGCTAGTTGCCCCTGAGGGAGACCCGGATGCACCAGACATCCCGACCCCACGCTCTTACGCTGAGGCGATGGCGGGTCCCTACTCCTCTCAGTGGCAGACAGCCATGGACGCAGAGATGGCTTCCTGGAAGTCCACAGGCACCTACGTAGACGAGGTTCCCCCTCCTGGGGCGAACATCGTCAGTGGCATGTGGATTTTCAGGGTGAAGCGGCCGCCGGGTTCTCCGCCTGTCTTCAAGGCGCGCTACGTGGCTCGAGGCTTCAGTCAGCGAGAGGGAGTAGACTTCTTTCAGACCTTCTCCCCCACCCCGAAGATGACTACTCTTCGGGTGCTGCTGCACATAGCCACTCACCGCGACTACGAGCTTCACTCTCTTGACTTCAGCACTGCTTTCTTGCAGGGCAGCCTGCACGAGGAGATCTGGCTGCGCCGCCCCCCTGGCTTCACTGGGTCAGTTCCTCCTGGCACCCAGTGGAGGCTTCAGCGGCCGGTCTACGGTCTCCGCCAGGCGCCACGTGAGTGGCACGACACACTGAGGACGACACTTGCGGCTCTTGGGTTCGCTCCCTCTACTGCTGACCCGTCGCTGTTTCTACGCACCGACACCTCGCTGCCGCCGTTCTACATCCTCGTGTACGTCGACGACTTGGTCTTTGCCACTGCTGACACCGCGGCACTCGCCCACGTGAAGTCGGAGCTGCAGAGGAGACACACGTGCACAGACCTGGGTGAGCTGACGAGCTATCTTGGCTTGCGGATCACCCGGGACAGAGCACGGCGCACCATCACCCTGACTCAGTCACACATGGTGCAGCAAGTTCTCCAGCGCTTCCGCTTCACGTACTCCTCGCCTCAGTCCACTCCTCTGCCTACCGGTCACTCGCTCTCAGCTCTGCCTTCGGATGAGTCCGTAGAGCCGAGTGGCCCGTATCCAGAGCTTGTGGGCTGCCTCATGTACCTGATGACCTGCACTCGACCTGACCTTGCATACCCTCTTAGCATCCTAGCACGCTATGTCGCTCCTGGCCGTCACCGGAAGGAGCACATGGATGCTGCTAAGAGGGTGTTGCGCTACTTGTGCAGTACGTCAGGCATGGGGCTTGTGCTTGGAGGGCGAGACCGGGTTGTTCTCACAGGGCACTCAGACGCTTCTTGGGCAGACGACCAGGCTACTCAGCGGTCGTCCCAGGGTTACACCTTCAGCCTTGGCTCTGGCTCAGTTTCTTGGCGTTCTACTCGCTCTTCTTCTGTTCTCAGCTCCAGTTGTGAGGCTGAGATCTACGCCACAGCCATGGCTGCTCAGGAGCTACGCTGGCTGACCTACCTGCTGACCGACCTCGGAGAGCGGCCTCGTTCTCCTCCAGTGCTGTACGTCGACAACAAGGCTGCCATTGCCTTGTGTGAGGAGCACAGACTGGAGCACAGAACGAAGCACATCGCTCTGCGGTACTTCCTTGCTCGAGAGCTGCAGCAGCGTGGTCAGCTTTGTCTGCGTTACGTGGCCACGGAGGCCAACACTGCTGATGTGTTCACCAAGGTGCTTCAGCCTTGTGACCATCAGCGCTTTTGCACTCTGCTAGGCCTTGTACCTACTGGGCCTCACTTGCTTACCTCTTGACCTTGCTTGTACTGTGATCACTATATATATATGCCTACTTGTTTACTTTTGCTAGGTTGTGATCACTGTATCTCTTGCTTTGTTATAAACCTGCATGTGAACTGGTCTTGTGACCGCTTGCTTGTGCTCGGAATTTGTGTGGAATCCTTGAGATCCACCCTGAGCTTGCTTTGCTTTGCTTTGACTGGTCTTGTGACCCTGTGGTTGTCTCCCACTGCGCCTATGGGGGTGTGTCAAACATTGTATGTTTATATTGTGTAGGCTGTAGTGGGTTACACCTTAGGGGGTACACAAAGTTAGGGTTTCCTACTTGTACCAAACTCTGTGCTAGTTCATTTCATTCCTGCTCAGTTATTCTGACAGTTTTTAGGAGCAGCGTGCGGTGGGAATCGCCGGTTGTGCCCTGAGCCGAGAACTGCAGCACGAAGACTCCGTCGTCGTCGATCGCCTTTCCGATGTAAGAGTCATCATAAAAGAGCTCGAAGGTCTTCTCTTTGCGGTTGCCGCGAATGTCGATTCCGCATCGCATGAGTTGAGCTGACGAGAGCAGGTTGTATTGGAGATCTGGCGCGACGAGGACGTCTCCGATGTGAATGGTAAATTTCGTGTCATTCGCCTCGAGGTAGATCTCCCCAATCTCATGTGCCTTCATTTTTCCGTTGTTGGCTGCGGTGATTTCGCAGGGTCGTCGCATGCGCCGAGAGTTGCTGATGAACTTTGATGATCCCACCATGTGTTGCCCGCAGCAACTGTCGAGGTACCAGGTGTCCAGATCCTCGTGGCGCTGGCGGGCAAGGTTGGCGATCTTGGGCGTAATGATGCGATCGAAGTCGCCGGTGTACGGCGAGAGAGCGAAATATCTACTTGCGGGAATGCTCGGCGGCGATTCCGGAGTAGGAGGAGGAAGCTCGAAGTCAGGAGGGATGTCTGAAGGGCGAGTCGACCAGGTAGAAACCGTTGGGTCGTTATCTGAGCTGGGCGCAACGGGGGTGGGGTTGTCGGAAGGGAATGAAATTCGATCCCGATCCCAGTAGCGGAACCCTCTGCTGCGGCGAGCCATGCAGCTTATGACCGTCCCTTTCCCTTTGTCCTTTGCCGAAATGACCGCAGGGGACTGAGAAGTACTGGCGACCGAGGGAGGCGACACAGTGGAGGTTGTGGCAGCAGGCTTGGATTGAGCTGAGGGTTGCTGGTTGGAGGCGTTGCGCCGTTCATCAGCAGCCTGACGCTTGTAGCACTGGTCGATGGAGTGGCCAGACTTCTTGCAGTATTTGCAGAAAGCTCCCTTCTTTCCGCGTTGCTCCCCTTGGGATCCTCCTGTGTAGAAGGCTAATTTTTCCCGCTTGACATTCTTCTCGTTGTACAGGTCGATCTCCTTCTGCTCTGAAAGAAGCGTGGCGCACAGAGCCGACTCCGATATGGTTGCTCGGGCGCGAAGGAGTGACTGGCACTGACGCCAGTCGGGGCCAAGGCCTGAAATGACCATTGAGATGAACATGTCGTCGGGGACAGAACCACCGCACTTCTTGACTTGATCGCGCAGATTGCGGCACCGATTAACATACGGTCCCGCTTTCTCCCCTTGCTTCATTTTAACCGAAGTTAGTTGACTGAGCAGGCGACTCATAGTAACTGGATCTGTTGCCATGTATGAGTTGCGCAGGTGTTCCCAGGATGCGTGCGCGGGAGCCCACTCCGTCTTGTACGGACGAATGCCGAGCTGCTCTTCTTGTGAGAGATTGCGAAGGAGAGCGGTGTACGCGAGAAGTGATTCGTGGTAGTACTGATGCTTCTCCTGGATGGTGCCTTCCGAGGGAAAAGGCAGACTTCCGTCGTAGTACATCCAGATCTGAGCGGTTGTCGCAAGAAGCTCGAATTCGAAACTCCACGTGTAAAAATCCTTTCCGTGAGGTCTTCAATTTTGAAGTCAGTACAAATTTGGTTTGCATTGAAGCGATGTCTGACTGCGACCGTTGTGGGTTGTCTTGTGCAGGAGCTGACCCTTGACGATTGTCAAAGGTGAAGGATCTCTCGGAGTTGACGCGGCGGTCTTCTCCAGGGAGAGGAAGTCCAGCAACGCCACGTGCATAGCTTGAGCCATCAATGCTCATAGCCTGATGGCTTTCGAGAGCGTTGATGCGTGCAACTAGCTGCTCAACGACAGCGGCGCTGACGGAGGTCACCGCTGATGGCGCGTTAGTAGTTGCTGGTGGTGGGCCCGGTGAGTCTGCAGTAGCTTTCCCTTCAGGAGCCATAGTGTTGCAGACCTTAGGATGTGATAGTTGATTTTATGAAAGGATTGTTCTAGGAAGAACGAGGGCTTGACAGATCCTATAATCCACTCTAGCTCTCATACCATGCTGATACAACCAAAGGATCAGTGGATAGGATAGAATGTGTTAAGCCTGAAAGGAGACAGTGAAGTCTCTGTAGTGACCTTGTTGAGTAATAGTTGAAAGAGAACAAGATGATTAGAAGGTAGGAGTACAAGAAATTAAATAGCGAACTATCTAGCCATGTACTCTGAGGGGTACATTCCCTTATTAACTGTATTACATAGCTACAGTAACCACGACTATTGCTATTCTCGACAGTTACCGTGTTGCAGTCTGTTAACTGTCGCGTGGTTGCTGGATCGTCAAGGGTCACGACCGTTGACTATCTTTAGACGGTTGACCTTCGGGTGACCCTCGAGATTCCGCGTGCTCTATATGAGCTAATGCGGTACTAGTACAGAGGAGCATCTTCGGGAATGCCTTTATAACCTTTCGGTTATTCCAACAACACTCAACACCATTTTTTTCGAAGGTGCACTGCAGCTACAGTCTGATTTCGCAGCTGTTTCGAGGGGGGCATTTTTTGGGGGCCCGTTAAAAATGGCCAAAATGCCCAAAATGCCCACAATGCCTTCCAAACTGGGCCCAAGTGAGGGCGACAACGGGAGTGGCGACAACGATGTGCCATGTGAAGGGGGAGAGCAATTTCCTACAGCTCGATCTGTTATCCACATTCAATATCAGAACGACCAGGAGGTTTCATTTGGAGTGAAATATATCCACTCCAGTTATCTGCAGTGCTTTCTCCGTGTTCAACCTAAGCCCATCAATGGGGGCCACTATCAGGTCCCCTTTCAGCCCCTCCCCTCCCCTTCCCTAGAAAAACACCTGAAACAACATCTTGCGATTGTATGAGACCAATCTCGTGGCACCATGTGGTTGGTTTGAGATCCCATTCCCCTGTCTAGGTCCAGATTCCAGAAGCTCTGAAGCCCTGTTCCAGAAGCTCTGTGTTTCATGGCCCCACCTCCTCTCTCTCTACCACCACCTCTCTCTGTTCCACCACCTCTCTCTGTTCCACCACCTCTCTCTGTTCCACCACCTCTCTCTGTTCCACCACCTCTCTCTGTTCCACCACCTCTCTCTGTTCCACCACCTCTCTCTGTTCCACCACCTCTCTCTGTTCCACCTCCTCTCTCTGTTCCACCTCCTCTCTCTGTTCCACCTCCTCTCTCTGTTCCACCTCCTCTCTCTGTTCCACCTCCTCTCTCTGTTCCACCTCCTCTCTCTGTTCCACCACCTCTCTCTGTTCCACCACCTCTCTCTGTTCCACCACCTCTCTCTGTTCCACCTCCTCTCTCTGTTCCACCTCCTCTCTCTGTTCCACCTCCTCTCTCTGTTCCACCTCCTCTCTCTGTTCCACCTCCTCTCTCTGTTCCACCTCCTCTCTCTGTTCCACCTCCTCTCTCTGTTCCACCTCCTCTCTCTGTTCCACCTCCTCTCTCTGTTCCACCTCCTCTCTCTGTTCCACCACCTCTCTCTGTTCCACCACCTCTCTCTGTTCCACCACCTCTCTCTGTTCCACCACCTCTCTCTGTTCCACCACCTCTCTCTGTTCCACCACCTCTCTCTGTTCCACCACCTCTCTCTGTTCCACCTCCTCTCTCTGTTCCACCTCCTCTCTCTGTTCCACCTCCTCTCTCTGTTCCACCTCCTCTCTCTGTTCCACCTCCTCTCTCTGTTCCACCACCTCTCTCTGTTCCACCACCTCTCTCTGTTCCACCACCTCTCTCTGTTCCACCTCCTCTCTCTGTTCCACCTCCTCTCTCTGTTCCACCTCCTCTCTCTGTTCCACCTCCTCTCTCTGTTCCACCTCCTCTCTCTGTTCCACCTCCTCTCTCTGTTCCACCTCCTCTCTCTGTTCCACCTCCTCTCTCTGTTCCACCTCCTCTCTCTGTTCCACCTCCTCTCTCTGTTCCACCTCCTCTCTCTGTTCCACCACCTCTCTCTGTGTGCCACGACCCCTCTCTCTGAACCACAAAATCCCATCCCTACTAGCGGTGGCGGCTTTCCCTAGCACCACCACCACCAGCAGCACCACTGCCACCGCCGCTGCCACCACCACTGCTACCACGATTACGATCCCCTGTGCTGCTGCCCCCGCCACCAGCACCACCACTGCCACCACCACCATCACTGCTGCCTTTCCCATAACCACGATCACGACCCCCTGTGCCACCACCACTACCACCACCGCCACTGCCACCACCGCCACCACCGCCACTGCCACGATCTCGGTCCCGCCCCCCTGTGCCGCCGCCATTGCCCCTGTTCCTGCCCGCCCCACCCCGTTTCCCTCGGTTCGCAAATTCCTGATCCTGTGAACGCCTTCCCATTGGTGGACTCATCATCACTCCCTGGGGCTTTCCCAATATGCCGTCTCCTCTATTTCCTTCTGCCCAGCCTGCGTTTCCTCCTGGCCCGCCTTCTGCCCGAGCCATACTTCCCTCCGCCCGACCAATAATTCCGTCTGCCCGGCCGCCATAGGCACTGCCCCCACTCATATAAATCTCAGTAGGAGGAGCAGGGGCGGGCACGGGCGCATAAGAGGGTGCAGGCAGGTTCGAGTAACCACCGCTTACAACCCCACCAGGACCACCCGCATTACCACCATAACCATTCCCAAAACCACCGCTCCCTGTGTTACCGCTCCCCATGCCACCAGTATACCCGCCAGACACTGGCTCTGGTCCTCTTGCAGGGTAACCCTGGCCAGGTTGCATCGTGGTGGTGGTAGTGTTATCAACATAGTAAGATAGACCACCAGGCCCCATGAGTCCACTGGGTCCGCTAGTGCTGCCCGTGAGCTGCTCATTGGTGTTGACGAACGGCTCCATGTTACGGCTACCAGCGTACGGCTGGCCTGGTAACCCTACTTCTGCGGACGCACCCCTTGCGTCGACCCTTGTGTCGTAAGTGGGAGGTGGTCCACGGGGGAGGGGAGGAGCATTTGGAGTAGAAACAGGAGCAGCGGCAAGCCAAGGGGGAGTAGAGACGGATGAACCACCACCAGTAGAAGCACCACCACTGTAGGGAGCATTCACACCATACCCCCCAGGTCCAGGGTTTGCAGTAGTGCCATAGGAGCCTTGTGATCGAACTCCCTCCACACTGCCCCCAGCAGCAGCAGGGGCGCCATAGGACCCTCCCACTCCACTGTACACCTGAACAGGCTCATACTGCTGCAAAACACCTGAGGTTTCACCTGAAATTTTCCCCTGCTGCTGCTGCTGCTGTGGTGGTGGCTGCGGCTGCCCCACAGGCTGCCCAGAAAGTCTTACAACTTGCTGAGTCAACATCCCATCCTGCCCCACAACAAATATTTGCTGCCCCCCTGACTCTCCTTGCAGTGTCATCCCCCCTTGCTGCTGCATACCCTGCTGCATCCCCTGCTGACCCCCCTTATGCAATCCCCCTCCTTGCACCCCTCCCTGCTGTATCCCCCGCATCCCCCCCTGCTGCATCCCCCCCTGCTGCATCCCCCCCTGCTGCATCCCCCCCTGCTGCATCCCCCCCTGCTGCATCCCCCCCTGCTGAATCCTCCCCTGCTGCAATCCCTGCACTCCCCCTTGCCCACCCCCCTGCTGAACTCCCCCCTGCGGCAGCGTCACCCCATCCTGCCCCACCAGCCGGCCATCACTGGCACTCACTAGAATCAGCTGCTCGCCCCTCGCTGCTGCAGCCGCTGCTGCTGCCGCTGGAATCGCCACATACACCACACCCCCTGCTCCCGCCCCTCCCACTCCTCCCGCAATTCCTCCCACCATTCCTCCCGTTGTTCCTCCCCCCGTCCCTCCCCCCATCTCTCCACCCACCACTCCGCCCATCCCTCCATCCATTGCTCCATCCATCCCTCCCCCCACCCTTCCCCCCATCCCTCCCCCCATCCCTCCCCCCATTCCTCCTCCCATCCCTCCACCACTCACCACTCCTCCCACACCATCTACGCTCCCTGCCATTCCGGCCCCACCCATTAAACTGCCTTGCATAATCCCCCCTTGCATGATAGGACCAGAAGGACCGGCAGAACCATACACAGCAGAACCACCACCGGCAGCAGCAGGAGCAGCAGGAGCGGGAGCAGGAGAAGCAGCGGCGACGCCTAGGGGAAAGCCAGGGCCCGACACAACAGCACCAGCAGCACCACCACCAACAATAACAGCACCAGCACCACTAGCACCAGCAGGAGCAGGAGCCTGCTGAATGTTGGACACACCCATACCACCCTGCCCATACATCTGACCCCCACTACCAACCCCCATACTCATCCCCATGCCCATCCCCGTATCCGTCCCCCCACCCATTCCCACATCCCCAGAGCTCACAGCCACACCCCCATAGGACGTGCCCCCATATCCTGCCCCGCCATAAGCCGGCCCATTATAAGGCATACCGCCATACGGCATGTTTGAGACAGGAGCGGGAGCAGGGGGCAGGGGATTATAAGGGGGGATCGGCTTAGGCGGGGTGGCAGGAACAGTCATCACCAGTCTGGCCTCCGGCTTTGTACCGCTGCCCTCCATATAATCACGGTCGTTTCTGCTTGGGAGATAATTTCCTCCTTGCCGATCCCTGAAATCACGGTCGTTTCTGTCACGCTCGTCGTTGTCACGGCCTCTCTTGCTCCCTGGGCTGCCGAGCTCGTTATGATCACGACCCCTCTTGTCACCACCACCGTGACCATAGCCTCTTTTTTCGTCCCTTCCCCACCGCTCCCGCTCCCGCTCCCTCTCCCTATCCCTATCCATCTCGCTCCTCCCCCGGTCCCTCTCATCCCTGTCCCTCTCCTCCCGTCCCCGGCCTCCGTCCCTCCTCTCATCCCTCTCGCCCCGCCCAATCCTGTCTCTTAAGTCACGCCTGAAGTTGAAAATCAAAGAACAAAGAGTTCCGAAAGACCCCCAACCCAATGTAAATACAACCCCCAGAGAGAACAGAAGGCAGGGGACCAGGACAAAAGGGGGGCTGTCAGTGGGAGAGAAATGGATGGAAGGAGGGGAAGGCACGTGTCATGAGGTTCTTTTTGAGACGTCTCAAACAAGGCGGGCAGTCAGTGCGAGAGAAAAGGCGGGCAGTCAGTGCGCGAGAAAAGGATGGAAGGAGGGGAAGGGGAGAAGGCAGGGGAGAGAGAGCTGAGGATGTGTTTTGAGTTGAATCAAAACACAGAGAGAAATGGTTGGAAAGGGGGGAAGGGGAGTAGGTAGGGAAGAGAGATAAGGATGGAATAGGCCAAGCATGGCTCAGGAAATCTGTGCCAAGTGGCAGGTGCTTCCTTGTGGCTAATCAGAAGAAAAAATAGCCACAAGATACTTGAAAACAGGAAGGATGGAATGAGACACCACTTGTCGTTATAATCCATCCCATCCCATCCCATCCCATCCCATCCCATCCCATCCCGTCCCGTCCCGTCCCGTCCCGTCCCGTCCCGTCCCGTCCCGTCCCGTCCCATCCCATCCCATCCCATCCCATCCCATCCCATCCCATCCCATCCCATCCCGTCCCATCCCATCCCAGCCCATGTGACTTCACCTTATCACATGCCACCCCACCCCGCTTCACCACTCCTCATCTCATTCCATGCCTTCACACCTCACCTAGGCGAGTGCTGCCGGGAGGGGGGAGACGAGTGGCGCTTGTCCCACCTGCGCTGCTTCTCATGCTGCTCCCCACCTGCTCCCCCACCTGCACAAACAAGTGGACCCACAAGAGTGAAAATGAGAGGAGTGAAACGAGAGGAGTGCGAGTATGGACTCGGGGCCAAGCCAAGGTTGGCAACTGGTGACTCCCAACCACGCTGCCTCTCATGCTGATCTGCACCTGCACAAAGAAGTGGACCCACAGGAGTGAAAACGAGAGGAGTGAAACGAGAGGAGTGAAACGAGAGTAGTGAAACGAGAGGAGTGAAACGAGAGGAGTGCGAGCATGGACTCGCAACTGGTGCCAAGGTTGGCAACTGGTGACTCCCAACCACGCTGCCTCTCATGCTGATCCGCACCTGCGCCCACACCCGCATGGATGAGTGGAAGCAGAGGAGTGAAGGTAGGGGAGTGAAACCGGAAGGCTGAAACCAGCGAAGTGAGTGCAGAGGAGCGAAGGCAGAGGAGTAAAATCACTACAACACATGCCACTGCTGCTGGACATACGATTGCAACAGATGCCACCACTGCTACACATGCCACTGCGAAATATGCCACAGCACCACATGCCACTGCAACACATGCCACAGCACCACATGCCCAAGGTTCAAAATTTCGGCGAATTTTTCAATATTTGGGCAAAATATTCGCTGTCAAAACTTTCGCCCGAAATTTTCGGTTAATTTCGCCGAGGCTCGAGATTTAGCTTTCGGTGCAAAATTTCGGCGAATTTTTCGGCGAAATTTTCAAACCACGCTGAAGAAGTGAGCTGGCAAATGAGGATTGAATGGGGGTCGACTGGATATCTAGATATAGGAAAGCCCCCCTCAGCCCAGCTGTGAAATTGGGTGGGTTGGGTTTTCTAGATCCAAAGCGGTAATACGCGGTTAAGAGCTAGAAATAGGTTGGATGCACAAAATGTGACGATTTGCAGTGCCCATCCCATCACCTTGCAGAATCCGTCAGTAGTACTAGTTAAAATCACCTCTCTCTCAACCTCAGGCTTCTGCACCACTGCGTCATGCCTAGATCTCCCTGTCCCGTGTGTTTGAAGTGGATACTGGAGTCACACATTGTTTCTGGTCCTCCCCACCCATTCTTTAAATTTATTTTATTTTCCTCGTGTCCTAACAAAATTTCGCCGAAATATTCAAAATTCAAGCGAAATTTTCGGGCGAAACTTTCGAAGCGAAATTTTCAACCTTGCACATGCCACTGCAACACATGCCACAGCACCACATGCCACTGCAACACATGCCACAGCACCACATGCCACTGCAACACATGCCACAGCACCACATGCCACTGCAACACATGCCACTACATCACATGCCACTGCAACACATGCCACTACATCACATGCAAGCTATACAAGCAGCCTCATCCGCAATATGTGGGCAGTCCTTGAACAGAAATGTCCAGGTTCATTGAACCAGAGCACACTTGTGCATGTGACCAGGTTCATTGTCCCCAAAGCAGACTCACCAGCAATCTGCAGGCAGTCCTTGAGCACATGTCCAGATGCATTGCACCCGAAGCACTTGACACCACTCGCCGCCGCCTCTGCTATCCCAGCAGCAGCACCAGGAATCATCCCACCAGCAGCCGAATCAGAGATCACCCCAGATCCAGTCGGGCCCACGCCAGGCTTGGGAGACAGCATGGCGGGGCGGTTTGGGCAGTGCTTGTGCAGATGCCCCGGCTGCTTGCACCCGAAGCACACCACCTGCGAGTGATGCTGCCTCTGCCTCTGCCTCTCCGGGCACTCGGTGGAGCGATGCCCTTCCTGCCCGCAGGTGAAGCAGCGCGGTGGGTTGGACGGCTGGTTGGGCTGTGGGGGGAAAGGAGATGGATGGGAAAGGCGGGGAGTAAGATGCGCATGAGCTGCAAGTGACTTTTGACTCGACTCTTATCATGCGCATGAGCTGCAGCAAGTGCGTGCTTGTTCTTGTGCGGGCAATCCGTTCCTTGGCGAGATGCCTGCCTTTTGAGGCGCCTCAAAAGGAGACGGATGGGAAAGACCGGAAGTAAGATGCGCATGAGCTGCAAGTGGCTTTTGAGTCGACTCTTGAGATGCGCTTGAGCTACAGCAAGTGCTTGTGCTTCTGCGGGCAATCCTTTCCTTGGAGAGATGACACGTGAAGTAAGAGGGTGATGCCCCTGTCAACCACATCTCTCCACGCATGTGCTTCTGTGGCCAATCCTTTCCTTGGAGAAATGCCCCCCTGCCGCTCGCAGGTGAAGGTGAAGCGGCGCGGTGGGATGCCTCGCCCTACCTTGAACGATTGTCCTCATTTTTTTAGTCAACAAATTTATCCGCAATTAGCGTCGCCCCACCCACCACAATGCCATCACAGCCTTCTATGTCCGCACTCTGGCAACACGTTAGCATCCACAACACACATTCACATACAAACAGCAATAGCAATCACACATATACCAACACGTAATCACATACATGTAGTAATAGTGGTCACACTTATGTCCACACACATACACCAATCACCTTACACATACATCATTCTCGTCTCGCCCCATCCACCACCATGCCATGCCATCGCATCACAAACAGTACAACAACATCCATCCACCACGCACATATCTGCTGCCACACCGCACACACACATACATACTCACACAGGAACCCCATAAATGATTCTCAACAATGACCCTAAGCACTCACTCCTTTCGACATCTCCACAATGATGCTCGCCCCGTCCACCACCATGCCATGCCATCACAGCGCTCTGTGTCGGCACTAGCAAACACACCAACATCCACGACTCGTATATCCACACCACACAATGACTGACTCCACAAAAAAAAGCACTCACTCCTTTCGACAGCACTCACAGCTGTTGAGGTAAGCAGTAGCAGCAAAACAACAACATCCACACAGTAACCCGGAAAAAAGCACTCACTCCTTTCGACATCTCCACAATGATTCTCGCCCCGTCCACCACCATTCCATGGCACTGCTGCTGCGCTTCCTTGGCATCTTGTGCATTGAAGAACTCCTGCCGATATAACACACAGCGGGGTTTGGGGCATAAGAAACAATTCTTTAGTAAACTCATAAGTCACCTCTGCTGCGCTTCCTTGGCATCCTGTGCATTAAAGAACTCCTGTCAATCGGACACACAGCGGGGTTTTGGGCATAAGGATGAGATTTTAGTGGACTCAAAAGTCACCTCTGCTGTGCATCCTTGGCATCTCGTGCATTCCCAAATTCCTGCCAATAGCAACACACAGCGGGGTTTTGGGGATAAGGAACCATTAGTGAAAATATGTGCTGGCTGGCTCCATACAGCACTAGACTGGGTAGATGGGTGTCTCTTGCTTCCTAAGCATGCTGCCAGGGGAATTCATTTCATGCAGCCCTTAACTTAACGCTTGCCAGCAAAACACGAAATGGACTTTAGGTTAGGGGACAAAGCGGATTGTTGTATTGTTAAAGATGAAAACGCCTGCAGCAAGCGGATTAAAACGCCTGCTTCCTTCGTGAAGGGGAATGGAGCAACTTGCCTTCTGGATGGATTTCGTGCCTCCTTTCCCCTCCACCACAACGTGGCATAGAGTTGAGCAGGTGGCCCGACCCGACCCGACCCGACCCGATTTGGCCGGGCCACACGGGCCCTCGGGTCGGGTCGGGTCGGGCCGGGCTCGGGCCAGAATCTTGAAACAGCTGGCCCGACCCGGGCCTACTGACTCGGGTCAAAGGGGACCCGGGTTCGGGTCGGGCCGGGTCGGGCCAGGCAGACCCGCCCCTTTAGGGGGAGGCTGGGGGTGTTCATCATGATTTGTACATTTTTATCACGCTGATTTGTACATCACCTGGCGGCCAACGCGAACCTATTTGAAATCGTGCAGCGGGTGCCGGTAAATGCGTCTATTACAGCGAAAACGCCACGGAAGTAGTGGGCTCGAAGGAAAGTAGAGGTTGCGCTTGAATTTAAGTACCCTAGAAACCACGAATTTGACCAGCGCGAAATGCACTAAGTGCAGCCAGAATCGTATATCTATCAATGTAACTGAAAGTAAGTGCATTCGTGGGGGAAAGCCTGAGATAGGAGGTAGTTTAAAGGAGGGTACTTAATACTCTAAGGCTAGGGGCTGCTGGCGTGGCGAATGTAAATCGAAGGGGAAAAAATCCCCTCGATCGATTTACATTTGGGCTAGGGTTTCGGCCCTAGCCCTGTCGAAATCGGGTCGCGCACCTGGCCCGACCCGATTTCGACATTTTAGACCCGAAATCGGGTCGGGTCAGGCCCGACCCGAGACCCGGCTCGGCTCGGCCCGAAATGGGCCCTCGGGTCGGGTCTTAACCCGGGTCGGGTCGGGTCGGCCCGCACGGGGCAGAGATTCAGAAACTTTGACCCGACCCGGGCAAAACCACGGGTCTGGTCGGGTCGGCCCGACCCGAGCGGGGCACCTGCTCATGTCTAACGTGGCACGGCACGGCACCTCACCTCTGCCATCCAGCCAGTGGGGGTGTGATGTGATTCAAAAGCGAGCATCCCGCAAATGGCACGTCAAGCTTTTGAGATGTCTCAAAACACGATGTTGGCACCTTACCTCTGCCATCCAGTGCATTTCAAAAGCGAGCAACCTGCAAATGGGCCGTGTTTTGAGACGAATCAAAATACGAAGCATCCTGCAGATGGGCCATCAAGCTGGCTGCAAATGAGACACCTTGCATTGTCCATCATGCAGTCCTTAGCCCTTCCTGCTTCTCACTATGGCACCAGTCTATCCCTTTCCTTCACACATCCCATCGAAACTTCTCCATTTTGGCGAATCCTGACGATATACCTTTTACTGTTGACGATGAAATTGACACTTTGAGACGTCTCAAAACATCACTTTTATCACGAGGTCAATGCTGACGACATAGTTCTTATCGCTGATGATGCAATTGAGACATGGCGCTGGCACAGCAGCTCTGCAAAATCACCTCAAATGCAAGGCTAGTCCACGCTTGAGCACTGCCCAAGCATGGTCATTTATTGCGATTGGGCGATCACATCAGTCCCCTAAACCTTAATCAGGTTCAGAAGCGAATCATACAGCCAGCTGACATTATCCGGATGTCGCGGGCCGAGCCAGTAGACAGACATTCTCCTCTTTGGCCGTTAGCTCATTACACCCTCATCATTTTCCTCCTCTCAACCTATGCCAAGCCAAGTTTGTCGGCTAATCATGTACACTAAATATGCCAATAACATATTTATCAGTATTCTCACCCACTCCATCAGCACTAACCACCATACCTCTGGTTGATGGAAAGAAGACCTCCGCAGCCCACCTGTCCGCTTCTGACAGCTTGCCCACTTTATCAGCATTGACCACCACACCATACCTCTGGGCGCTGGATTGCTGTCAAAAGGGGCGTATGCTATCTTCGTGGCAGGCAGGCACCAAGGACTTTGTCCTCCTCACTATGAAGGCGCCTCAAAAGATACCTCTGGGCGCTGGATTGCTGTCAAAAAGGGTGTATGCTATCGTATTGGCAGGCACCATGCTAGGCACCGCACCAAGGACTTTGTCCTCCTCACTATGAAGGCGCCTCAAAAGATACCTCTGGGCGCTGGATTGCTGTCAAAAAGGGTGTATGCTATCGTATTGGCAGGCACCATGCTAGGCACCGCACCAAGGACTTTGTCCTCTCTCACTATGAAGGCGCCTCAAAAGATACCTCTGACTTGCAGTCAATAGGGGTGTATGCTACCTTCGTGGCAGGCAGGCACCAAGGACTTTGTCCCCACCCTGATAGCCCACCAGCTCTCCTCCTCTTTGGCTTCATAAAATATCGTGAAGTGGACAGAATCAAGGCCTTCAAGGATAGGTCGAGGGCCGGTTTGATCTGAACCGACCCATCATGGGCCAACCCGGGTGTGATGAGTCTGTTTTTGAGTCGACTAAAAAAAGTCAAGGTCTTCAAGGATGGGTCAAGGGCCGGTATCATTTGAACCGAACCATCATAGGCCAATCCGGGCTTGTCTGCCAATGTAGACCATGAATTGGACGAGTTGCTGCTGTGGTTTGGACAGACAACAGGGGGGGCGGGGGGGGAAGCGACCACGATGAGCACAGGAGGAGGGGACTGTGGTTCAAGAAGACACCATGAGGTGGACGGATTGGCTCTGTGATTCCGACGAACGTCGGTGAAGCCACCACCCACCATGGTGTTTGCACGAGGGGAGATTGTGGTTCGACCGCCGTGCCACGGTGCCACCGTCCCACCCACCCACCGAGCTGCCGTGCCGCTGTGCTGCTGTGCCCCCGCCCCGCTGTACTTCCATGCCACCATGTCGCTCTTGCCGGCGTGCCTTGAGGTTAGTTTTGAGGCGCCTCAAAACTAACCTCAATGCCGCTGTGCTGCTGTGGCCCCGCCCCGCTGTACTTCTATGCCACCATGTCGCTCTTGCCGGCGCGCCTTCGTGCTGCTGTGATGCCGCCGACAAAGAGAATCAAAGGATGACTAGAATCGCGGTTCGGACAAAGAGTGGCGAGACGGCAATGAAGAGTTTGGTTCAGAAGAGGGATGTCGAAGAAGAGACCACACGACAGACAAGTGAAGGCTGCGATTTAGTAAGGGCTGGTGAAGAGACAATGCAGTAGACGAGGTGAGTCACTGGTTTTCAGGGTGGATAAAATACCCTGAGGTACACGCGCGACTGCGATTTGATGAGGAGTGGCAACGAGATGATGGAAAGTCGACAACCGGAAATTGTGGTTTGGGTGAAGGCGACAAGGGGAGCCAGATTCAGGTGAAGGCTGCGGTTCGGGTTTTTTTTTTTTTTTTTTTTTAGTAAACTCAAAAATCACGTGTTATGAGTGTGCTAAAGCAATTCGGATGAAGATTGAGGCTTGGATATTCGTTTCAAACCTTTTCGATTCTTTTAAAGGGCGTTTGGAAAAAGGTCAACTTACAACAAGAAAAAATAAGGGCGTGTTACATTTTCTCACATCCATGGTCCGTACTGTGGGCCGTCCGGACATTTGTAGGGTAACTCGTTTCGTAATGCATTGCGAAAGTTTTCGCCTGGCACCATGCGACGTCGCAGCTGTACGTACCGCAGATGAAACAATTTTCTTTTTTTTTTTGTGTACATAACCGTCCGAACGACTCCCGTCCGTCTGCCGGACAGTGAAACCAAACCGTCATTTGATTGGCCGACGAGACTATTAAGGAAAACGAGTTTACCCTATACGAAGTCACTCGACGCGTTTTTCCCCTGGGCGAGCCTCAGTAACAAGTATCCATTGTTACACAAAACTTGTTCTCAATTTCGAGAACGAAAAATGTTCCAGATACCTCGCCCGGACTAGCCTCCGTCTGGGCACGAGGCCCGAACCGTCCGTACGCGTATTTAGTACGGTCCGCGGACCATCGTCTGGACAAAACGGCTAAAATAAAAATGTAACACGCCCTAAGCCAATGTGCAGGAGCACATGCAAGTCTTACCATGAATATTAAAGCTTCTCTCCATCCACCATAGCCTGAAATGCATATGCATGGTCTCATACACAAATCTTCACTACACGGACAACAGTGAAGCAATGCAAAAGTGTCTTACCACAAGGTCAACACCAGTCTTGAGAGGTTTTCTTCACGCCTTGCCACCCGAATGTATGGCATATGGTTGATATTCTTCTTTTGTCAAAGGGCAACAGCACTACGCAAGCAAGGGGCTTACCACAAAGGCATAGTCGGTCTTCACATCGACTCTCTTCACCCTGGGTGGTGAGATGAGAGGAATGAGGCCCCAAACGACATACAAGACCGGCCCCGTCCACGCAGCGCCGCCGTCATAGTACGCAGAGCAGCCGCAGAGCAGCCGACCAGGCAACGTCGGAGGACGCAGCAGGCAACGCCACCATGGCAGCAGGCAGGCGCCGCACGAAAAATCCGCCAACCAGGAAGCCACGCAGCCAGCCAGCCACGCAGCCACCCAGGGAGCCGGCCGGTGCAAGAAGTCGGCAACAGCATGGCAACAGGCAGCCATGGCATCAGGGCAACAGGCGTTCACGGAGTTGTGCCGTTTGTCCATGCAGCCGCCCAACAATGTGGTGAGAGGCGCACAAGTCAGCGGGAGAAGTTTCACGAGGCAGCAGCAGAGGCGGATCGGCAGCGGAAGCGCAGTGCCACAACGGTTGTTCACGCGGAGGTTGGGCGGAACAGTGGAAGTGAGACGCAGGAGAGGGGGTGGAAAGGGAGGGTGGAGGAGAGAGGGAGGAGGGGGAAATGGAGAGGGGGAAGGGAAAGAAGAGGAGATGGAAATGGAGAGCAGCCGGGACAGAGAGGGGAAAGGGCGTAAAAGCGGAGGAAGAGGAGAATGGAAGGAAGGAGGAGAGGCATGGGAGGAGGGAAATGCGGGGAGCGCACAAGGGAGCAGAAAGGGGAGCAAAAACGGGAGTGGAGAAATGAAGGAGGAAAATAGATTGGGTCCAGGCAAGGGGGTGGGGGGGAGGGGGGGTGAACGAGACAGTATGTTGCTGGGAATAGGAGAGGGTGGATTCATGGAGGGAGGGAAGAAGAATGGAAGGGGAAAGGGGGGTATTATTTATGGAGGCTGGTGGCGAAATTGGGAGCACAGGTGGCTGAGCAAAGGTTCCAACATGGGAGCAGCGAGGCAAAGGCTCAGCTTAAGACAGCATTCAGATTCAGTTGACTCCTCTGGGAGAAGAACAAGGGGTCCTGAGCCATAGAGATGTTGAATTCATTGGGGCCTCGAATCAAGGGCCCAGCAACCTGTTGAAAGGAAATGGTTGACTCCTGACAGGTTGAACACCAGAAGTCGCTGCTCAAACTGCAACATAGCTTGGTTTGTAAACCTCGGAATGCAGACCGGGGTGAGAGAAGGGGGGGGGGAAGAGCCAACCACTCCAGCTCCACAGCGGTGTGAGTTCAAAAGAGGATCGGCGAATGAAACATTAGGGTAGGAATGAGGAATGCGGTAGAAAGACTTGAAATGCGCCAGCAAGCTCATGAACAGGGTGGACAGGGAGGGTAAATGTCAGCATCAGGAGCAACACGATGGAGGCTGGAGCGTGGATGGCGGCATCTATATCAGAGATTCAAAGCTAGAATCTGACAACAGAAGCAGTAGAGGTCAGGCTCGGGGACCAGGATCCAGAGCGCCCTGCAGACTTTTGAGGAGCCTACGAAGAGCGCCCTGCAGAAACATGGAAATTCCAAGACTTTCTGAAGGAATCGAAACGGATGTCTGAAACCAGGACCATTGGCGCTGCTCGGCTCGACGCGCAAAACACCTCGGGAGTTCCGGTTTGAGGTAGAATTGACAGCATATTGGTGCTTGAGTTGAATCGGTTTATCTTGGAGAATTTCGACTCATCTCGAGGGCGAGCACGCAAGGTGCCTGGCCGGCGACGCCTGTTGCTCCTTTACCATGTAGTCTCCTCTTCCCCACAAAATTGTGTGACGCGAAGTTCAGACGACGATCTTGAGCACGTAAACAGCACCAGTAAGCCCAAGAAGCTTTACAGAATGCAAGCTCATAGAAGTGCAAGCTACGAGGTGGGGGGTGGGAGGATGGGGGAAACTGCGAGGATATCACAATCAAGACAACAGGAAATAAACGGTTTGGAATGGTGGAGATAAGAAAACGCACTTTCCGTATTTCGAAAAGATGTCTTCAAGGTCATGCATCCCCGTACGCGTCGACAAGCGGCCGACATAAAGCCGGCACGCCTCGCGAGCGCCGACCTCCATAGCCGACAGACGGAAGAGACTCTACGCCGCGCGACGCGAGTAGGAAAAATCGTTTTCTTTGCCTAATAAAACCCACGTGGCCCAGTAAATCGGTCCTTCAAACCTAAAGCTGGTGGAACTACTAAAATTAGGGCGTGTGTGATTTTGCCGAACCTGACAAAGCTCGAATTCAAACCGCTTTGCACCGTGGCAACACTCTTTTAACTGTATCCTACCGTGACGAAACGTTATAAAAGTTCGAACTTTCAGTCAGGTTCGGCAAAATCACACACGCTCTTAGGGAACGTTCTTGGCCGGTGTCAAGTTCCCTGACACAAGGCTACTGACGGCTGCGATCGCTCCACATCATCCTCAATCGAATCGAGACCCTTCACAGCTTCGTGTCAGCCTGCCTGACACCGGCCAGGAACGTTCCCTTAGATCCTCTTATGAATGTTGCTGAACAAAATGGCTGAACAAGTAGGGTTTTTTGAAGTGGTGTAGAGCGGCGAGGGGCCTGAAATTGATGAACAGCGAAAAGGACGCTCACCTCTGAGGATTTTCGCAAACCTGGTTCATTCTTCGCCAAAACCAAATCAATAGGCTCGTGACCCAAGCCTTCGAAAGTTCAATCACCACTAGAGGAGGGATGAATGTAGTGTGCGAAGATAGTTGAGGTGTATTTGTAACTGAGTTGTCAACATCGATGTGACACTGTCTAGTTACCCTAAAATTGGTTGTTTCTGTTTCCCCCTTCAGTGTCAGCAGAGCATCTCATCTGTTGATGTGTTTGCCCTCATCCGTTCAGTGTACAGATAATACAGGTTATAGGATTCTTCTAGGTCCAAATAAGTTGATTTCATATGCTGCTCGTTTTGTGTTATAGTGATTATAGTGTTGCCTTGAAGTAACTGTGTCTGAAATGTTATCTCTATTGGTAGAATGTAATGTTTCCGTTCAGATAAGCGTCACAGAATTATCTGCTCCTCCCTTCTTTGAGTAGGGCTTGGTGGAAAGAAGGTCACTTAGTTCCTAACTTAGTGGACCTCGCTTGTGTGGGGTGAATTAGGTGTTTTCGGTGTGTGTGTGAGGTCTGCTCCGGGATATTATATTGTTAGAGCGGGTTTTGCCACATAGTTCACATTGTCCTCAAAACCAGCAGTGGCAACCGATTTCACCGTTCCTTTTTACCATCATCATCGACAAACGATAATGGGGAACGCGCAAGGCCGCGATAAGGGTCGTAGCAGCATGGAAGGGCGGCCGGTGCCTGAGAGCGGACGGCGATTGGCGTCGCGACTAGGTCGGTCGCACTCCAACGACTCCATGGGTAACAGCCCGCCTGACAGCCCTAGCGGCGCTGCGAGGTCTCCGCTCATGTTCACTCCGCAGGTGCGTACTTTTGAGGCGCCTCAGAAGTAGACTTGGTCGGCCGCACACCAATGATTCCATGGGGAACAGCCCGCCTGATAGCCCTAGCGGCGCCGCGCGGTCGCCTCTCATGTTCACTCCACAGGTGATTGCACAGGTATTTCGGAATATCGACATTATGGGTCCGCTTATGTCCGGCGCTTGCGCTGCCAGTTCCCCGTAGAGGTTTACTCAGCAAATAAGTCCAAAGGTCTCTCCTGTCGAGCTCTGAGACTTTGGATTAAATTGAGAGCACCCTTTAGATCACTGCCAACTGTGATTTATGTCTGAATAAAGCTTCCAAATGTTGTGCTTGCGAAGTGGCCATGCTTGCACTCAGTCGGATTCAACCTACATGTATTTAGATGCATCCGCGGTTCTGTGGATATATATTGAAGCCTTTCTTTGTCACGTGCCCACCAATCAACTTTTTCCGAATCAACAGATTCCTATGGCTCCAATTCCCAAGGCGGATGAGCTATCTCTGGGGTCAGGATTTGGTGGATATGGTGGTGATGGTGCGGGTGGGCCTGGGGCAGATGGAGAGCAAGGAGTGCCGACACTTATCACGTGGACGCATGGAGGCAACCATGTGTCCGTGGATGGTTCATGGGACAATTGGACGACAAGGTATGTCCATGTATTCAAGCTACTCACTACAGGCTAGAGTCTTGGAGTGTAAATATGGCTGTTATTGCATCAAGCTCATAAACTGCATAGCATGATGGATGGAAGGGCCAACAACAGAATAGCAGAGAAAATTACACCACACATTGTTAACCCCTTTTTGTCAAGCTCGTTTCCATTTCTCTTTCAGGCAAGTATTGCAGCGCGCCGGCAAGGATTTCACAATTGTGAAGATGCTGCCTCCTGGGGTGTACCAGTACAAGTTCATTGTGGACGATGTGTGGCGGTATGCTCCTGACCTTCCAGCCGTGTACGATGAAATGGGAAATGTGAACAATGTTCTGGAAGTGCAGGTATGTTATTTGTGGACCAAGCGGAGTTAACATTTTTGGTGCAGTTTCGCCTGCTGACTTTTGTGTGGGTTCCATCCAACCACTGTGCAGGAGTATGTGCCAGAGAACCTTGACAATGTAGCGGGATTTGAGCCACCTCGGTCTCCTGTCTCTAGCTACAATGATCCTTTCCCGGTTCCTGAAGACTTTGCCAAAGAGCCACCTCTTCTTCCGCCGCATCTACAGCTCACTCTGCTGAATGTTCCTGTTGCTGGTGACGCTCCCACGACATTGCCTCGGCCTCAGCATGTCATTCTGAACCACCTGTATGTGGAGAAAGGTAAAGCAGCAAGGTCAGTGCTTGCTCTTGGGTTGACGCACAGGTTTCGCTCTAAATATGTCACGCTGGTCTTATACAAGCCACTTCATAGGTAGCATAGCAATTTCAAGGAGACTTTTGTACAAATCTTTTGTACCAAGTACGGTAGTTTTCTTAGGGTATGTTCCTTGAGCACGTTACAAAAGCCTCGCGCCTCAAACGATAAGATACAGTGCGGTGGAAACGCTCGATACTTAAAGCCAGCAGCTAAAATAGTGACCCCCCCCTTCTAGTTGGGTCCACTTGAAATCTCGTACTCAATTTGGGAAGTTGGAAGTGTTGTTCCGTAATTTTTGTTCAGATGCGAGAAACAGTGATCGAGTCTTTCACAAAATTTCAACAATCGTCGCAAGCATATGCAATTGAGTCGCAAGTTTGCGACGTGCAAATCCCATCCACACGCCGTGCCAATTTCAAGAAGTGCAGCATGAGCAATTCACGCATAGCAAATGCTTTTGGCATGGGCCTGCTATGTCTCCGATCACAACATAGAAAACAAAAGAGGAAAATAGCAAAGAGATTCAAGGTGACGAGATAAGAGAGAGAGATAATGCGACGGAAACAAGGACGCGGGGAGAGAAATAAGTGCGCAAAATCGCGGAATGGTAGGGTGATGGTGTTGGGCTGAGAAAAGCCCTTAGGATCTTTTGCAGGGGTAAATTCGGGGTAGGACTATTGTAATAGCGGAAGCGTTTAATAAAGACTTGTGAACCACCTTGCACTAGTGTGTGAGAGCAAAGTAAGTTGATTATAACAAAGAGATACAAGAATATATAGTAGTACAAGGAATACGAAAGGATACGATTGTAACTAATTTGCTGTTGCGGTTCGATACAGTACGACTCGGGCAACTGCTCTGTAATGAGTCAGTTGTGTGTCCTTAACTGTCGCGCTGTACTTGTCAGGTCAAAGGTCGCTTGACCTTTGACTTTCGCGTAACCTTCAGCAACCTCTTTCAACCTCCGAGGGTTGACTCGCGTGTGCTTCAATATAGTTCGCTTCGCTTCTGGTGTGGTGTTTCGACACGACAGAGGCGCTTAGGATTTATTGTTTCCAACAGATGGGAGGGTGATGTGAGGATTATGCAAGGGCGATAAAATGGGTGATCGAAGGGGAGAGAAGTGTGACGGGAGGGCATTTCGAGGAGAGCGCGAGAGCAAAGAGGTGGGCGATGGGAAGAGAAATACGAAAGGCGACGGGCAGGCATTTCGGGGCGAACGCAAGGACGGCGAGGTGGGTGATTCAAGGGGACACACGAACGGCGCGGGGAGGGCGGGTCAGAGCGAGCGAGAGTATGACGAGTTGGGCGATGGGAGGGGAGATTGGGTGGGGGACGAGAGAGCGACAGCGACGGGAGAGAGCGAAGGAGATGGGAAGGGAGAGGAGAGAGCGGGGGCAGAAAGGGGATAGGGAGACAGAAACAAGGACGCGTGTATCGAGCTGAGTGAGCGAAAATAGCGGAATGGTAGGGTGTTGGGCGGGGCATTGGGGAAGGTGACGTGAGGTGGAGCTCGAGCGCTGAGGTCGGTGATGGGAGGGGAGAGAGGAAAGGCGACTTGCAGGCATTTCGGAGCGAGCGCGAAGGTGCCGAGGTGGTTATGGGAGAGGAGAACGAACGGCGAAAACTGCATCGAAGGCGACGGGGAGAGGGGAGAGCGAAGGAACGTGAGAGGAGGGGTGAGAGCAAGGTCGACGGGAGAGGAGAGGAGAGAGCGAGGGCGACGGGAGAGAGCGAGGGCGACGGGAGTGAGAAAGGGCGACGGGAGAGAGCGAGGGCGACGGGAGACAGCGGGGGCGACGGGAGAGAGAAATAGCGATGGAAGAGAGAAAGGGCGACGGGAGAGAGAAAGGGCGACGGGAGAGAGCGAGGGCGACGGGAGACAGCGGGGGCGACGGGAGAGAGAAATAGCGACGGAAGAGAGAAAGGGCGACGGGAGAGAGAAAGGGCGACGGGAGAGAGAAAGGGCGACGGGAGAGAGCAAGGGCGACTGGAGAGAGGATAGGAGACGGGAGAATGGATAGGTGACGGGATAGAGGATTGTGATGTCAAAATATATGTGTGATATATGGGTGTAGGCTGTAGTGGGGTAGCCAATATGGGGTACAACCCCATTAGGGTTTCATATTTGTACCCAAATGTCAAATGTTGTAGCCTATAGTGAGGTTTGTCTTAGGGGGTACAAAACTTAGGGTTAGCTATATGTACCCCAACCAACATCAATGCATCATCCATTCTTCATTTTGACATGGTATCAGTTAGGTTAGGATCCTGTGGGATCCCGTTCCGCCGTTCTCCGTTCGTACCACCCGAGCCTGATCCTAGCTCTCGTTCGTCTCCTTCTCGTTGTTACCGAGCCTAGCGCCGAGCCACGCTCTCGTTCGTATCGTTCCAGCTGTTACCGAGCCTAGCAACGACCCACGCTCTCGTTCGTAGCGTAGCCCGCCCCCCCGTCGCGTCGCCTTCCCCCCCCCCCCTCAAGTCGCGCCCGTCCCTTTCCCCCTGTCGCGTCGCGCTCCCCCCGTCGCGTCGCGTCCGCTCCTTCCCCCCATCGCGTCGCCTTCCCCCTGTCCCGTCGCGCCCCCCTTTCCCCCCGTCGCGTCGCCCTCCCCCTGTCCCGTCGCGCCCGCCCCTTTCCCCCCGTCGCGTCGCCCTCCCCCTGTCCTGTCGCTCCCGCCCTCTCCCCCCGTCACGTCGCCCGTCCCCGCAGCGCCCGCCACTGTCGCTCGCGACCGCGCTCGTCGCCGCCGCGCCTGCCGCCGTCGCCCGCCCCCTGCGCGCCTCGCCGCGGCCCCGCCGTCGTCGCCCGCCGCTGCGCGCGTCGCCGCTGCGCCCCCTGCCGTCGCCCGCTGCGCGCGCTGCTGGCCCCTGCTGCCGAGCGCGCTGCCGTCGCCCGCCGCTGCGCCCGTTCCCGTTCCCCGCTGCTTAGTCCCCTGTTACCTCCCGCTGTCACGCCCGCTGTGGCGTCCGCTCCTCCCCTGTCCCAGAGTACCGCCGAACCCTAATTTGCCTCTCACCTACTGCTGTCCCCTCCCTCTCCGTTCGCGTTCGTTTTCACTATGGCGACTCAGCGTGTCCTTCGTTTCGACGCTGACGGTAGACCTCTTGATTTTTCCGTCTGGCTTCTTCGTGCTCGCCGTCTGTTAGAGAGTCAGGTCCAGGCAGGCGAGACCCTCTGGGCGCACGCTACTGGTGCCCTACCTGCGCCCCCCGACCCTACGCCTTTAGGACCTGCCCCTGACGACGCCGCTAGAGCCCGCTTTGCCACTCAGCGAGCTGACCAGACGGCTTGGACGTCGCGTGACGCTGCGGCCTGCATCGCGCTCAGCAGCCTCCTCCCTGAGTCTGAGGAGGTTCACTTCACTCAGGTTCGCACCGCTGCTGAGTACCTCACTGCGATTAAGGCCCGCTACTCTACTCCCGCTACTGTCTCTCTTGGCCGCCTGTTCCTCCCGTTCCTGTTTCCTGACCTAGCGTCTTTTGAGCGCTCTGCTGACTTGATCGCTCACCTCCGCTCGCTCGACGCTAGTTACCGCACTGCTTGCACTGAGGCACAGCTTGCACTGCTTCCTCCCCCTATGGCGATTACTATCTATTTCATCGCCACTAGCCTCCCTGACCGCCTTGCCTCCGTTCGCGACGCGCTTCTGCTGAAGCACCCTAGTGAGCTCACCGTCGAGGTCCTTGAGTCTTCACTCAAGGACGTCGAGAGCAACCTTCGCTCGGTAGCCGCTGCCTCTGGTGCTGTGCCCCCCCCACTCTTCCACGGGTGCACAGTCCCGCAGTTACCCACCTTTACTGCCTCACTTGCCACTGCCGCTACTGACGCGACTGCAGCTGCTGTTACGACTGCGTCGCGGTCCCGCGGTAGGGGTGGCAAGAAAGGCGGTTCTGGTGGTGGTAGTGGAGGTGGAGGCGGAGGTAGTGGAGGTGGCGTTGCGCCTGGCGGCGGTGGAGGTTCAGGGCCTGGAGAGGCGCCTCGTGCAGTGACTGGTGACTCCACTGCGCCTGCTGGTGGTGGCGACGCCCGAGTTCGTCAGTCGCCTCCTGTACTTCCTGCCCCGGTTGGTGGAGCAGCGGCGTGGTACCAGGCTCAGCGTCAGCAGCAGCTTCTGCAGCACCAGCAGCCCCTCTCCTCCCAGCAGCCTCAGCCGCAGCAGCGGCAGCAGCTGGCTCCAGGGTCGGGGCTGCGTCAGACCCAGCGCGGTGCTGCTTACACTCCCTGCACCTACCAGGTTCTGACAGGCACTCGTCGTGGCCACCCTTGTGGCCGGTTTCACCCCCCTGGTCAGTGCTTTGCTCAGCTCACTGACACGGTTCGTTTGGTCTACGGGGTTGGTGCTCCTGCCCCTGACTGGCTGCCTCTTGTTCAGCGTTACGGCTCCGCTCTGTGGGGCATGTCTGCTGAGCAGTTAGTTGATCTGATTGGTAGTCCCCATGCTATGTATGCTGTTGTTGACTCTAGTGTTTCTGACTCTGTTTACTCTGGTGTTGTTAGCTTAGGTGCTAGCCTTGCTCAGTTGCCTGTTGCTAGTGTAGGTTCTTGTGTAGACTCTAGTCCAGCGGCTACCTCAGAGGACGGTTCGTTGTCGCTCACGCTGGACTCTGGAGCCTCTCACTGCTTCTTTCGTGACAGCACGACACTTACGCCTCTTCCTGCGCCTGTTTCTGTGGCGCTGGCTGATCCCACTTCGGGACCAGTCACCGCGCGTCACACTACCACCTTGCCGTGTCCGGCTGCTCCTTCTGGGTCTCTCACTGGGTTTCACGTCCCCTCGTTCTCCCGGAACTTGGTGGGCGTGCGACCCCTCGTGAGTCAGCACGTGGGTGTGTGGTTTAGCGGAGAGACTGCGGTGTGTGTTGACGGAGACTCTTACCAGCCGCTGGCCACCTTTACTGCTGAGCCGGGCTCCGGTCTCTACACTCTTCACACTGGCCCGCTGGCTCAGCAGCGACTGCAGCAGCAGCAGCAGCAGCCGCAGCAGCAGCAGCAGCAGCAGCCGCAGCCGCAGCCACAGCCGCCCCTCCTGCCCCCGGCCCCTGTTTTGCCCCCCGTTCGAGTCCTCGCGTCTCACCAGGTTGCTCCGTCCCCCCAGGTAGCTGTGTCTTGTCAGGTTCCTCCGTCTAGTCCGGTCGCTGCGTCGTGCTCCTGTCGGTCGCTTGCCCACCCCACCGTTTTGTGGCACCACCGGCTGGGGCACCCTTCTCCTCCTCGTCTTCGCGCTATGTCTCGTCAGCGTCTTGTCTTAGGTCTCCCGCGTGTCTTGCCGTCGCTGCCGCCGTCCCTTGCACCACCGTGCGGTCCTTGCGTCGAGGGTAGGCTGCGCGCCACCCCTCACTCCTCCTCCCTTCGTCCGGCCACCGAGCCTTTTGAGACGCTGCACTTGGACGTCTGGGGCCCCTCTCCTCGCCCTGGCCCTGAGCGTGAGCGTTTCTTTTTGGTGGTCGTTGACGACTACTCCCGCTACACCACAGTGTTCCCCCTGGCGAGGAAGTCTGAGGTGACTTCTACGCTGATCAGGTGGTTGCTTACCACCCAGGACACTCGTGGTCGTCGTGTCAGCTGTCTCCACTCCGACCGCGGGGGCGAGTTTCGCTCCGGCATTCTCGCTGGATTCTGTCGCGAACAGGGCATTCGTCAGTCCTGGACGCTTCCGGAGTCCCCACAGCAGAATGGGGTTGCTGAGCGTCGCATAGGCCTGGTCATGGAGATTGCCCGCACCTCCTTGACTCACGCCCGTGCCCCCCATTTCCTGTGGCCATACGCGGTCAGGTACGCCGCGCACCAGCTGAACCTCTGGCCACGCGTCTCTCGGCCGGAGGCTTCACCGACCAGTCTTTGGACAGGGTCCCCTGGTGTCGCGTCGAGGTTTCGTGTCTGGGGGTGCTTGGCTCTTGTCCGCGACACCTCCGCGGACAAGCTCTCGCCTCGCGCCGTTCCTTGTGTCTTCCTTGGTTTCCCTGAGGACTCCTCTGACTTCACCTTTTACCACCCTCCCTCTCACCGGTTCTTTGACTCCCGTGACGTCCGTTTCGAGGAGTCCACCCCCTACTACGTCAGGTACCCCAGTCGAGGTCTCCCGGTCCCTCCCCCCCCTCTCTATTCTTGACCGCCGCTCCCCCGCCTGCTC
Organism: Closterium sp. Yama58-4; assembly: GCA_947470075.1. Taxonomy (NCBI): domain Eukaryota; kingdom Viridiplantae; phylum Streptophyta; class Zygnematophyceae; order Desmidiales; family Closteriaceae; genus Closterium; species Closterium sp. Yama58-4. Next base: position 168,987 of record CANIUD010000033.1, read on the forward strand.
CCCCGGTACAGCCTCCCCCCCCTGGTCCAGCCCCGTCTGGTGTGTCTCAGGCTAGCCCTCCCCCTTCGGTAGCCCCCCCTGTACAGCCTCCCTCCCCACAGTCTTCCTCGCCGCCTCCTGCAATTGCTCCCTCTCGGGAGGTTGGTCCTGCGACTGTCCCTGTACAGGTCTCTGGTTCTGGGGGTGCTGGAGTTGGAGCTGAGCCGCGGGTTGCAGAGGACTCTTGTCTTCCGGGGGCTGGTACTGGTCGTGCGGAGTCTGGGGGTGCTGGTGCGGAGTCTGGGGGTGCTGCGTCTGGGGGTGAGGGTGTCCCTTCGGTTTCTGGAGAGCCTGGGTCTGGAGCTGGTGTTGGTGCTGCCTCTGGGGGTGGTGTGCTTGGTGCTTCGGAGGTCGACTCTGGGGCTGCCGCTGCCCCGGACACTACTCCTTCCCCCCACCCCTACCCGACCAGGTTCCAGGCTCGTGTTCGCCGTGCTCGTGAGGAGCAGCTGGAGTTGGAGAGAGAGGAGCGAGAGTTGCAGCGGCTCGAGGAGCAGGAGCGACAGCAGCAGGAGCAGCAGCAGGGGCAGCAGCCGCTGGAGCAGCAGCAGCCGCAGCAGCCGCAGCAGCCCCAGCAGCCGCAGCAGCAGCAGCAGCAGCAGCAGCAGCAGCAGCAGCTGCCGTCTCCTCCTCCTGTCTCGGGTCTTCGGACCCTTGGTCTCCCCTCTCCCTCTCCTTCCTCCTCCCCCTCTCCTCCCGTCTCTGGTCCTCCGCTTCCTCCTCCTGACCCCTCTCCCGCTGTTTTCCCTCGTTCTCAGTCTTCGTTGTCCCCTCCTCCTTCTCAGACTTGGGCCTCTCGTCGCTCCCCTCGTGCTCGTCCCTCGTCTCCTGTTCCCTTCACTGACCTTCGTACAGCCTTCCTTTGTTCTCGTCCACCTCGTCCGTCTCCGTCTGTGCTTCCGTCTCCTCCTGAGTCGGCCCTCACTGCGTCGCTTCCTACTCCTGTCACTGACTACTACCGCACGTACCGTCCTGTTCTCTCTCGTGTTCTCGCCTCTCTTGTTACCCACCCTCGTGCCTCTGTGTCCTCTGTGTCCGCTCTTACTGCCGCAGTCACTGAGTTTGCCTCTACCCGCCGCCTTGACTTCGCCACCGCTCTTGTGGCTGCTCCTCCTTCCAGTCCTCTGGCCGTCGGGGGTGTGTCTGCCCTTGGCTGTGACGCCCTAGAGGACAGGCAGTTCGAGCTAGAGTTCCTGGCCGCCGCTTCCCCTCATCTCTGTGCCATGCTCCTCGCCCCTGAGGGTGACCCCGACGCCCTTGACATTCCGACTCCTCGCACTTACGCTGAGGCAGTGTCAGGGCCTTGGGCCTCTCAGTGGAGAGCCGCCATGGACGCAGAGATGGCCTCCTACAGATCCACAGGCACCTATGTCGATGAGGTTCCCCCCCTTGGGGCGAACGTAGTCGACGGCATGTGGATCTACAGGGTGAAGCGGCCACCGGGTTCTCCCCCGGTCTTCAAGGCGCGCTACGTGGCTAGAGGTTTCAGTCAGCGCGAGGGAGTTGACTTCTTTCAGACCTTCGCGCCCACCCCGAAGATGACCACTCTTCGGGTGTTACTACACGTAGCAGCACAGAGAGACTACGAGGCGGGGTAGTGCGGGGCAGTGCGGTAGGGGAAGAGGCGGTAGTAGGGGACGGACTCGTCAAAAGTGACGTCTTGAGAGGCCAGGACACGACGCGAGGTGGGGTGGTAGAACTGCAACCCAGGGGCGTCCAGGACAAAGCCAAGGAAGACGCAGGGGACAGCGCGACGGGAGAGCTTGTCCGCGGACGTGTCGCGGACAAAAGCTCGGGATCCCCAGACCCGAAAACGCGACGCATCGCCAGCCTCTCCCGTCCAACGCAGTGTCGGAGAAGTCTCGGGCAAGGAGACACGGGGCCAGAGGTTGAGCTGATGCGCAGCGTATCGGACTGCAAACGGCCACAGAAAATGGGGGGCAGCCGCATGGCTCAAGGAGGTACGAGCGACCTCCATGACCAGACCAATGCGGCGCTCAGCAACCCCATTCTGCTGTGGAGAGGCCGGAAGCGTGTACGACTGCTCAATGCCCTCCTGCTGACAGAAGGCCTCCAATAGGCCAGAGGAAAACTCCCCACCTCTGTCAGAGTGCAGACGCAGGACAGGGAAGTCGGAGCGGAAACGCTCACGGAGCTGGAGACGAGATCTGCGGATCCAAGGGATCAAGACATCAGGGACGTCACCCTTGGCGCGCAAGGGGAAGACCGTGGTGTAGCGCGAGAAGTCGTCAACAACAATCAGGAAGTACCTCTCCTGACCCTGACCACGGACGCGGGCTGGGCCCCACACGTCCATGTGGAGCGTCTGCAAGGGAGCAGTCGTCGGGGGAAAGGAGGAGGAATGAGGAGCGGCGCGCTGCCGTCCCTCGACACAGGGAATACAGGGAGGAGCAGGCGAGTCGGGAAGGGGAGGGAGCACCCTGGGAAGACCAGCAACAAGGTCCCGTTTGTGCATGGCCCGAAGGCGCTGCACAGACGGGTGACCAAGGCGGTGGTGCCAAAGGACAGTCTCATGCGCCAGAGAGCGACACGAGCAGGGGGCGGACAGCTGACCTGACGCAGACGCAGACGCGGACGCAGCTACCTGAGGGGACTCAGTGGTCAGTGTGTAAAGGTCCGACCCCGGCTCCCGAGTGAAGGTAGCCAGGTGGCGACCCGTCCGAGCACACGTGCAGTGTGTCACGCGCTCGTAGGCAGGGGTGAACTGGTGAACACCCCCGTCCTGGAGCGCACTACCTGCCACCAAGTTCGTAGAGAACGAGGGGAGGTAGAGACCTGACAGCGTGCCGGACGGGACCGCCGGACAAGGAAGGACAGTGGAGGAGGTCGCAATGACCGGACCCCCAGAGGGGTCAGCAAGGGAGACAGCAACTGGCCGAGCTAGTGGCTCAAGGACAGTGCGGTCACGAAAGAAGGAGCGAGAAGCACCTGAGTCCAGTGTGAAGGTGTGCAGTGCTGCAGTCGACTCAGTACCAGGGGGGACGGACGCACGAGCACCTAGGGCAGCAGCCTCACCAGGACCTGTGGGAGCAGACGCACTAGCACCTAGAGCGGCAGCCGGACTGGCCTGAATGCCCGGGTCGGGCGGAACACGCAAGTACTGAGCACCCTCTCCACTAATAGACATCGCATACATGGCAGTGAGAATAGCATCAAAGTCTAAAGCCCAAATATCAACACCCCTCTTTTCCAGATCAGCCCAGCGCGGCAGCTCAGTGGCAGCAGGAAACTGAGTGCGCCACGCGTCGTTAAGGCGCGCGAAGCAGCGCTGCGTGGGGTGCGGCCTCCCACACTGCTGGCCGCTGCGGTCACCTGTGCGAATGACGTACGTGCAGGTAACGCTACGCTGCGCATACCACTCACGGGCGGCCTGAAGCGTCGGGGCGGGCTGCTGACTCTGCCCTCCGCCAGTGCCTCCACGACCACCACCCCCACCGCCGCCGCCCCGGCCACCTCCACCCCTGCCGCCGCCACGACCACCTCCGCCTCCGCTGCCGCCTCCACCACCACTCCCACCGCTGCTGTCTCCTCCCCCACTGCCGCCACTAGTCTCCCCAGCCGCGCCTCCACTCCCACCGCCTCCACCCCCACCTCCTCCGCCACCACCCCCACCCCTGCCCCCCTTGTTCCTGCGGCGCCCGCTCGAAGCAGACGCGGTCCCGACCTTCTCAGCACCAAGAAGGTCGACAGCAGCAGCAGAGGCGACAGAGGGGAGGAGGGGGGAAGGGGAACACCCCTCAAAGAACGGGGTGCGGGGGTCGCCACGAGAGGTGCCTACAGCGACGATGCTCGCCTCAGCTGCAAGCAGTTCCTTCTCGAGGAGGGCAACAGTGAGCTCAGTGGGGGAGCGAGAGAGGAAGTGGTCCCTGACTGCGCGCAGAGAGTCAGGGAGGCGGGTGACGATGTGGTAGAGAGTGATCCAGAGCGGGGGGGGGTTGCTAGTGAGAAACTCGGCAGGCATAGCAGCGCGAAAGCGGGCCTCACTAGTCTTAAGGTGGGTGATGAGGTCTGCGACAGTGTGAAAGGAGGCTAGGTCGGGGAACAGGTAGGGGAGAGTGAGGCGGCCTAGCGTGGCAGAAGCGGGTGAGGAGTAGCGGGCAACTACAGCGGTGTAGAGGTCCTTAGCAGTCTTGCACTGGCCGAAGTGCTCGCGCTCGTCTAGCGGCAGGGAGTTGCGAATAGCAAAGCGAGCGTGCGCATCACGGGTCTGCCACTGGGAACGCAGAGTGCTGTCAGCAGACGAGTCAGGGGCAGTGGCATGGCCTAGGGCATGGTCGTACAGTGAGATATCTTCCTTGGCAGTGAGCTGTAGGAACAGGTGCAGGTCATCGAGCCAGGTTTCGAACTTCACTGGACGGCCCTCGGCATCGAAAGCTAGAACTGGCGGACTAGCCATAGTGACAGTAGCAGTAGTAGTAGTGGCAGTAGTAACAGTAGTAGTAGGAAGCGTGGCAGCAGGAGCTGCAACGGCGCACTGGTGGCAGCTGCAGTGGTAGCAGTGTGCGCGGTAGGTAGAAAATAAACAGCAGTGAGATCGAGTGCCTCGCGGGCAGCGGCTGCAGAAGCGCACGGGCGGCAGCGGCGCACGGGGAACGGCAGTGCACGGGCAGCGGCGGTGCACAAGCGGTTGCGGGCAGCGGGGCGTGTGCGAGCAGGCGACGAGCGGCTGCGGGCGGGCGGCCGCTGCGACGGCGGGCTGCGGGCCTGCAGGGCGTGCGCGAGCGGCAGTGGCTGCGGGCCTGCGGCGCACTAGCGGTAGCGGGCGACTCGCGGGCGGCGGCTGCAGAGGCGCACGGGCAGCAGCGCCGACAGCGCACGGGCGGCTGCAGCAGCGAGCGGTGCGCAAGCAGCAGCGGCAGCAGCGCACGGGTGGCAGCGGCGTCGGTGCACGGGCGGCAGCGGCGTCGGCGGACGGGCGGCTGCGGGCAACGGGCGTGCGGCAGCTGCGGCGGCGAGCTGCGGGCCTGCGGGGCCACGGCGGGGTGTGCGCGAGCGGGCGACGGGCGGCTGCAGCAGCGGGCGCGTCAGCGAGGCGCACAGGCAGCGCGCGGGCAGCGTGCGGGGCCGCGCGTAAAGAAAAAACAGCCGTGCGCGTGCGGCTAGCGGGGCGCACGCAGCGAAATCGACCGCGCGCGGGCGGGTAGCGGGATACGCGCGCTAAAAAAAAAAAGGTCGAGTCGCGCGCGGGCGGCTGGCGGGCTGCGCGCGCGCGGTAGGTAGGAGGCGCACGAGGGCGCGTAGGCGCACGAGGCGCACAGTAGGTAGGTAGGTATGTAGGTAACGGTGGGCCCTAAGAACGGTCCTAGCGAAGGACCTGCTCTGAAACCATGTCAGTAATAACGGACTGGAATGACTGTACTAACAGAAGGCTGGATACAAATAGGAAACCCTAATCCAGTGTACCCCCTAAGGCGTAACCCACTACAGCCTACAACCATATAAACATATAATGTTTAACAGTGGATTTCAGCACAGAGCGCTGCTTCGGAGATTTTTCCGTGAGCTCGAAGGATGGCTCGGGTGGAACGCCACTGTGGACCGAGGCCACCAATTACGACTGTTACGAAGGCTTCTTCGGCTATTGATCCTCCGCATCGAAGGAGTTTGTCGCGCAGTTCGCGACAGCGGCTGATATACGCCATTCCCTTTTCGCCTGGTTTCATTTCGACGTTTGTCAATTGCGCCATTAACCGACTCTGATTCACGCTGTCTGTTGCTTGGTACAGGTTCTTCAGATGGCTGTAAGCGAGCTCGGCAGAGTTGCCGTATCCCCGGTAAGATCGAATGTTCTGCTGCTGACTCGGAGTGATGTTTCTCAGTAGGATTGTGTACGCCATCATCGACTGATATGTGTACTGCTGCTTCTCATACTGTGTGCCGTTGGTTGGGTATGGCACAGATCCGTCGAAGAACCCAAGTATCTGCGCGCCTTCCATCATGAGCTCGAACTCGAATGACCAGGTAAAGAAGTCCTTTCCGTCAAAGGGTCTTGATGTCTGCAGCTTCAAGACGTGCGCGAATTGCGATTGAACTTGTAGTGCGTCCAGTGGTTTTTCTTGTCCAGGTGGGGCTTGCGGCTGCGGCATGAAGCTGATGGACCCGCGCTCATACGGAGCAAAGGTAGGTTGTTGCTGGTTTCCGCGCGCATATGATGAGCCGTCAAGGCTCATTGGAGTTACGTTGTTGTTGTTGCTGTTGTTTGACTGCGCAGGTGCCGACTGCTGGTGTTGTTCGTAGAACGACATGAAGGAGAAAAACTTCTCCATCATACTCTGGTCGAAGCTGGCAGGCTGGCTGGCTGAAGGCGCTGCTGGTCCCGTTGCAGTTCCTTCCTCTGTCTGCAGGCCAGAGGCAGGAGGTGGGGTAGGAGTGGTCCCGGGAGAACCATTAAAGGAACTCCTCTCCTTGTATGTTGCCATGTCTTGTGATGTGTTGATAGTAGTCGAATTTCCCCTGATAGCTCTCATACCATGTTGGGCTGAGAAAAGCCCTTAGGATCTTTTGCAGGGGTAAATTCGGGGTAGGACTATTGTAATAGCGGAAGCGTTTAATAAAGACTTGTGAACCACCTTGCACTAGTGTGTGAGAGCAAAGTAAGTTGATTATAACAAAGAGATACAAGAATATATAGTAGTACAAGGAATACGAAAGGATACGATTGTAACTAATTTGCTGTTGCGGTTCGATACAGTACGACTCGGGCAACTGCTCTGTAATGAGTCAGTTGTGTGTCCTTAACTGTCGCGCTGTACTTGTCAGGTCAAAGGTCGCTTGACCTTTGACTTTCGCGTAACCTCCAGCAACCTCTTTCAACCTCCGAGGGTTGACTCGCGTGTGCTTCAATATAGTTCGCTTCGCTTCTGGTGTGGTGTTTCGACACGACAGAGGCGCTTAGGATTTATTGTTTCCAACAGATGGGAGGGTGATGTGAGGATTATGCAAGGGCGATAAAATGGGTGATCGAAGGGGAGAGAAGTGTGACGGGAGGGCATTTCGAGGAGAGCGCGAGAGCAAAGAGGTGGGCGATGGGAAGAGAAATACGAAAGGCGACGGGCAGGCATTTCGGGGCGAACGCAAGGACGGCGAGGTGGGTGATTCAAGGGGACACACGAACGGCGCGGGGAGGGCGGGTCAGAGCGAGCGAGAGTATGACGAGTTGGGCGATGGGAGGGGAGATTGGGTGGGGGACGAGAGAGCGACAGCGACGGGAGAGAGCGAAGGAGATGGGAAGGGAGAGGAGAGAGCGGGGGCAGAAAGGGGATAGGGAGACAGAAACAAGGACGCGTGTATCGAGCTGAGTGAGCGAAAATAGCGGAATGGTAGGGTGTTGGGCGGGGCATTGGGGAAAGTGACGTGAGGTGGAGCTCGAGCGCTGAGGTCGGTGATGGGAGGGGAGAGAGGAAAGGCGACTTGCAGGCATTTCGGAGCGAGCGCGAAGGTGCCGAGGTGGTTATGGGAGAGGAGAACGAACGGCGAAAACTGCATCGAAGGCGACGGGGAGAGGGGAGAGCGAAGGAACGTGAGAGGAGGGGTGAGAGCAAGGTCGACGGGAGAGGAGAGGAGAGAGCGAGGGCGACGGGAGAGAGCGAGGGCGACGGGAGTGAGAAAGGGCGACGGGAGAGAGCGAGGGCGACGGGAGACAGCGGGGGCGACGGGAGAGAGAAATAGCGACGGAAGAGAGAAAGGGCGACGGGAGAGAGAAAGGGCGACGGGAGAGAGAAAGGGCGACGGGAGAGAGAAAGGGCGACGGGAGAGAGCAAGGGCGACTGGAGAGAGGATAGGAGACGGGAGAATGGATAGGTGACGGGATAGAGGATTGTGATGTCAAAATATATGTGTGATATATGGGTGTAGGCTGTAGTGGGGTAGCCAATATGGGGTACAACCCCATTAGGGTTTCATATTTGTACCCAAATGTCAAATGTTGTAGCCTATAGTGAGGTTTGTCTTAGGGGGTACAAAACTTAGGGTTAGCTATATGTACCCCAACCAACATCAATGCATCATCCATTCTTCATTTTGACATGGTATCAGTTAGGTTAGGATCCTGTGGGATCCCGTTCCGCCGTTCTCCGTTCGTACCACCCGAGCCTGATCCTAGCTCTCGTTCGTCTCCTTCTCGTTGTTACCGAGCCTAGCGCCGAGCCACGCTCTCGTTCGTATCGTTCCAGCTGTTACCGAGCCTAGCAACGACCCACGCTCTCGTTCGTAGCGTAGCCCGCCCCCCCGTCGCGTCGCCTTCCCCCCCCCCCTCGAGTCGCGCCCGTCCCTTTCCCCCTGTCGCGTCGCGCTCCCCCCGTCGCGTCGCGTCCGCTCCTTCCCCCCATCGCGTCGCCTTCCCCCTGTCCCGTCGCGCCCCCCTTTCCCCCCGTCGCGTCGCCCTCCCCCTGTCCCGTCGCGCCCGCCCCTTTCCCCCCGTCGCGTCGCCCTCCCCCTGTCCCGTCGCTCCCGCCCTCTCCCCCCGTCACGTCGCCCGTCCCCGCAGCGCCCGCCACTGTCGCTCGCGACCGCGCTCGTCGCCGCCGCGCCTGCCGCCGTCGCCCGCCCCCTGCGCGCCTCGCCGCGGCCCCGCCGTCGTCGCCCGCCGCTGCGCGCGTCGCCGCTGCGCCCCCTGCCGTCGCCCGCTGCGCGCGCTGCTGGCCCCTGCTGCCGAGCGCGCTGCCGTCGCCCGCCGCTGCGCCCGTTCCCGTTCCCCGCTGCTTAGTCCCCTGTTACCTCCCGCTGTCACGCCCGCTGTGGCGTCCGCTCCTCCCCTGTCCCAGAGTACCGCCGAACCCTAATTTGCCTCTCACCTACTGCTGTCCCCTCCCTCTCCGTTCGCGTTCGTTTTCACTATGGCGACTCAGCGTGTCCTTCGTTTCGACGCTGACGGTAGACCTCTTGATTTTTCCGTCTGGCTTCTTCGTGCTCGCCGTCTGTTAGAGAGTCAGGTCCAGGCAGGCGAGACCCTCTGGGCGCACGCTACTGGTGCCCTACCTGCGCCCCCCGACCCTACGCCTTTAGGACCTGCCCCTGACGACGCCGCTAGAGCCCGCTTTGCCACTCAGCGAGCTGACCAGACGGCTTGGACGTCGCGTGACGCTGCGGCCTGCATCGCGCTCAGCAGCCTCCTCCCTGAGTCTGAGGAGGTTCACTTCACTCAGGTTCGCACCGCTGCTGAGTACCTCACTGCGATTAAGGCCCGCTACTCTACTCCCGCTACTGTCTCTCTTGGCCGCCTGTTCCTCCCGTTCCTGTTTCCTGACCTAGCGTCTTTTGAGCGCTCTGCTGACTTGATCGCTCACCTCCGCTCGCTCGACGCTAGTTACCGCACTGCTTGCACTGAGGCACAGCTTGCACTGCTTCCTCCCCCTATGGCGATTACTATCTATTTCATCGCCACTAGCCTCCCTGACCGCCTTGCCTCCGTTCGCGACGCGCTTCTGCTGAAGCACCCTAGTGAGCTCACCGTCGAGGTCCTTGAGTCTTCACTCAAGGACGTCGAGAGCAACCTTCGCTCGGTAGCCGCTGCCTCTGGTGCTGTGCCCCCCCCACTCTTCCACGGGTGCACAGTCCCGCAGTTACCCACCTTTACTGCCTCACTTGCCACTGCCGCTACTGACGCGACTGCAGCTGCTGTTACGACTGCGTCGCGGTCCCGCGGTAGGGGTGGCAAGAAAGGCGGTTCTGGTGGTGGTAGTGGAGGTGGAGGCGGAGGTAGTGGAGGTGGCGTTGCGCCTGGCGGCGGTGGAGGTTCAGGGCCTGGAGAGGCGCCTCGTGCAGTGACTGGTGACTCCACTGCGCCTGCTGGTGGTGGCGACGCCCGAGTTCGTCAGTCGCCTCCTGTACTTCCTGCCCCGGTTGGTGGAGCAGCGGCGTGGTACCAGGCTCAGCGTCAGCAGCAGCTTCTGCAGCACCAGCAGCCCCTCTCCTCCCAGCAGCCTCAGCCGCAGCAGCGGCAGCAGCTGGCTCCAGGGTCGGGGCTGCGTCAGACCCAGCGCGGTGCTGCTTACACTCCCTGCACCTACCAGGTTCTGACAGGCACTCGTCGTGGCCACCCTTGTGGCCGGTTTCACCCCCCTGGTCAGTGCTTTGCTCAGCTCACTGACACGGTTCGTTTGGTCTACGGGGTTGGTGCTCCTGCCCCTGACTGGCTGCCTCTTGTTCAGCGTTACGGCTCCGCTCTGTGGGGCATGTCTGCTGAGCAGTTAGTTGATCTGATTGGTAGTCCCCATGCTATGTATGCTGTTGTTGACTCTAGTGTTTCTGACTCTGTTTACTCTGGTGTTGTTAGCTTAGGTGCTAGCCTTGCTCAGTTGCCTGTTGCTAGTGTAGGTTCTTGTGTAGACTCTAGTCCAGCGGCTACCTCAGAGGACGGTTCGTTGTCGCTCACGCTGGACTCTGGAGCCTCTCACTGCTTCTTTCGTGACAGCACGACACTTACGCCTCTTCCTGCGCCTGTTTCTGTGGCGCTGGCTGATCCCACTTCGGGACCAGTCACCGCGCGTCACACTACCACCTTGCCGTGTCCGGCTGCTCCTTCTGGGTCTCTCACTGGGTTTCACGTCCCCTCGTTCTCCCGGAACTTGGTGGGCGTGCGACCCCTCGTGAGTCAGCACGTGGGTGTGTGGTTTAGCGGAGAGACTGCGGTGTGTGTTGACGGAGACTCTTACCAGCCGCTGGCCACCTTTACTGCTGAGCCGGGCTCCGGTCTCTACACTCTTCACACTGGCCCGCTGGCTCAGCAGCGACTGCAGCAGCAGCAGCAGCAGCCGCAGCCGCAGCCACAGCCGCCCCTCCCCCCCCCGGCCCCTGTTTTGCCCCCCGTTCGAGTCCTCGCGTCTCACCAGGTTGCTCCGTCCCCCCAGGTAGCTGTGTCTTGTCAGGTTCCTCCGTCTAGTCCGGTCGCTGCGTCGTGCTCCTGTCGGTCGCTTGCCCACATCACCGTTTTGTGGCACCACCGGCTGGGGCACCCTTCTCCTCCTCGTCTTCGCGCTATGTCTCGTCAGCGTCTTGTCTTAGGTCTCCCGCGTGTCTTGCCGTCGCTGCCGCCGTCCCTTGCACCACCGTGCGGTCCTTGCGTCGAGGGTAGGCTGCGCGCCACCCCTCACTCCTCCTCCCTTCGTCCGGCCACCGAGCCTTTTGAGACGCTGCACTTGGACGTCTGGGGCCCCTCTCCTCGCCCTGGCCCTGAGCGTGAGCGTTTCTTTTTGGTGGTCGTTGACGACTACTCCCGCTACACCACAGTGTTCCCCCTGGCGAGGAAGTCTGAGGTGACTTCTACGCTGATCAGGTGGTTGCTTACCACCCAGGACACTCGTGGTCGTCGTGTCAGCTGTCTCCACTCCGACCGCGGGGGCGAGTTTCGCTCCGGCATTCTCGCTGGATTCTGTCGCGAACAGGGCATTCGTCAGTCCTGGACGCTTCCGGAGTCCCCACAGCAGAATGGGGTTGCTGAGCGTCGCATAGGCCTGGTCATGGAGATTGCCCGCACCTCCTTGACTCACGCCCGTGCCCCCCATTTCCTGTGGCCATACGCGGTCAGGTACGCCGCGCACCAGCTGAACCTCTGGCCACGCGTCTCTCGGCCGGAGGCTTCACCGACCAGTCTTTGGACAGGGTCCCCTGGTGTCGCGTCGAGGTTTCGTGTCTGGGGGTGCTTGGCTCTTGTCCGCGACACCTCCGCGGACAAGCTCTCGCCTCGCACGGTTCCTTGTGTCTTCCTTGGTTTCCCTGAGGACTCCTCTGACTTCACCTTTTACCACCCTCCCTCTCACCGGTTCTTTGACTCCCGTGACGTCCGTTTCGAGGAGTCCACCCCCTACTACGTCAGGTACCCCAGTCGAGGTCTCCCGGTCCCTCCCCCCCCTCTATTCTTGACCGCCGCTCCCCCGCCTGCTCCCCCGGTACAGCCTCCCCCCCCTGGTCCAGCCCCGTCTGGTGTGTCTCAGGCTAGCCCTCCCCCTTCGGTAGCCCCCCCTGTACAGCCTCCCTCCCCACAGTCTTCCTCGCCGCCTCCTGCAGGTGCTCCCTCTCGGGAGGTTGGTCCTGCGACTGTCCCTGTACAGGTCTCTGGTTCTGGGGGTGCTGGAGTTGGAGCTGAGCCGCGGGTTGCAGAGGACTCTTGTCTTCCGGGGGCTGGTACTGGTCGTGCGGAGTCTGGGGGTGCTGGTGCGGAGTCTGGGGGTGCTGCGTCTGGGGGTGAGGGTGTCCCTTCGGTTTCTGGAGAGCCTGGGTCTGGAGCTGGTGTTGGTGCTGCCTCTGGGGGTGGTGTGCTTGGTGCTTCGGAGGTCGACTCTGGGGCTGCCGCTGCCCCGGACACTACTCCTTCCCCCCACCCCTACCCGACCAGGTTCCAGGCTCGTGTTCGCCGTGCTCGTGAGGAGCAGCTGGAGTTGGAGAGAGAGGAGCGAGAGTTGCAGCGGCTCGAGGAGCAGGAGCGACAGCAGCAGGAGCAGCAGCAGGGGCAGCAGCCGCTGGAGCAGCAGCAGCCACAGCAGCCGCAGCAGCCGCAGCAGCAGCAGCAGCAGCAGCAGCTGCCGTCTCCTCCTCCTGTCTCGGGTCTTCGGACCCTTGGTCTCCCCTCTCCCTCTCCTTCCTCCTCCCCCTCTCCTCCCGTCTCTGGTCCTCCGCTTCCTCCTCCTGACCCCTCTCCCGCTGTTTTCCCTCGTTCTCAGTCTTCGTTGTCCCCTCCTCCTTCTCAGACTTGGGCCTCTCGTCGCTCCCCTCGTGCTCGTCCCTCGTCTCCTGTTCCCTTCACTGACCTTCGTACAGCCTTCCTTTGTTCTCGTCCACCTCGTCCGTCTCCGTCTGTGCTTCCGTCTCCTCCTGAGTCGGCCCTCACTGCGTCGCTTCCTACTCCTGTCACTGACTACTACCGCACGTACCGTCCTGTTCTCTCTCGTGTTCTCGCCTCTCTTGTTACCCACCCTCGTGCCTCTGTGTCCTCTGTGTCCGCTCTTACTGCCGCAGTCACTGAGTTTGCCTCTACCCGCCGCCTTGACTTCGCCACCGCTCTTGTGGCTGCTCCTCCTTCCAGTCCTCTGGCCGTCGGGGGTGTGTCTGCCCTTGGCTGTGACGCCCTAGAGGACAGGCAGTTCGAGCTAGAGTTCCTGGCCGCCGCTTCCCCTCATCTCTGTGCCATGCTCCTCGCCCCTGAGGGTGACCCCGACGCCCTTGACATTCCGACTCCTCGCACTTACGCTGAGGCAGTGTCAGGGCCTTGGGCCTCTCAGTGGAGAGCCGCCATGGACGCAGAGATGGCCTCCTACAGATCCACAGGCACCTATGTCGATGAGGTTCCCCCCCTTGGGGCGAACGTAGTCGACGGCATGTGGATCTACAGGGTGAAGCGGCCACCGGGTTCTCCCCCGGTCTTCAAGGCGCGCTACGTGGCTAGAGGTTTCAGTCAGCGCGAGGGAGTTGACTTCTTTCAGACCTTCGCGCCCACCCCGAAGATGACCACTCTTCGGGTGTTACTACACGTAGCAGCACAGAGAGACTACGAGTTACACTCTCTCGACTTCTCTACTGCTTTCCTTCAGGGCAGTCTTCACGAGGAGGTCTGGCTGCGTCGTCCCTCTGCCTTCACTGGCTCTTTCCCTCCTGGGACCCAGTGGAGGCTGAGGCGACCGGTTTACGGTCTTCGTCAGGCTCCTCGTGAGTGGCACGACACCCTGCGTTCTACCCTGTCTGACCTTGGGTTCCAGCCGTCTTCTGCTGACCCGTCGCTGTTCGTTCGTCGTGGCTCCACACCTTTCTTTGTTCTGGTCTACGTCGACGACCTCGTTTTCGCCACTCCTGACAGGGTTGCTTTGGCACACGTGAAGTCCGAACTGCAGAAGAGACACACCTGCACTGACCTTGGTGAGCTGCGCCACTACCTTGGCCTGCAGATCACCAGGGACAGAGCTGCTCGCACCATTACACTTTCACAGTCACACATGGTGCAGCAGGTCCTTCAGCGGTTCGGGCTTCAGCACTCCACAGTACAGCGCACACCTCTTGCTGTTGACCACAGACTCACTGGACCCTTCCCTGACGAGCCGTTCGAGCCTAGTGGTCCCTACGCAGAGCTTGTGGGTTGCCTCATGTACCTGATGACTTGTACTCGCCCGGACCTCGCCTTCCCTCTCAGCGTTCTTGCGCGCTTTGTTGCGCCAGGGAGACACCGTCCTGTTCACTGGACAGCAGCTGTGAGGGTGGCGAAGTACCTAGCGACGACATCAGGCGTGGGGCTAGTTCTTGGAGGGCAGCAGTCTGTCGTACTTACTGGTCACTGTGACTCCTCTTACGCTGACGACGCTGAGACTCACAGGTCTACTCAGGGGTACTGTTTCAGCCTGGGTTCTGGAGCTGTTTCCTGGCGGTCCACGCGCTCCTCTTCGGTCTCGACCTCTACAGCTGAGGCTGAGATCTACGCTGGTGCCATGGCGGCACAGGAGCTGCGTTGGTTGACGTTCTTGCTCACCGACCTTGGTGAGCGGCCGAGCTCTGCACCGACCTTGTTCACTGACAACAAGGCGTCTATTCTCCTTTGTCGAGAGCCACGACTGGAGAGCAGAGTGAAGCACATTCACGTCAGGTACTTTCTTCTGCGAGAGTTGCAGAGGCGTGGACAGGCTCGCTTTGAGTTTGTGGAGTCCGAGGCCAACACTGCAGACATCTTCACCAAGGCGCTTCCGCCTTGTGACCACTAGAGGTGCTGTGTGCAGTTAGGCCTTGTTGACACTGGTTCTCGTGTTGCTTAGACTTGAGTGTACTGTTTACTTTGCTTTCTATATATCTCTGTTACTTCTTGGACTGGCCTTGTGGCCACTGTTGTTTGTGCTCAGACTGTGTGGTGACGTTGTGATCCACCCTGAGCTTCGTTTCTTGGACTGGTCTTGTGACCGTACTCGTTTGGTTCTGCTAGACACCCCTCACTTAGGCTATGGGGGTGTGTCAAATGTTGTAGCCTATAGTGAGGTTTGTCTTAGGGGGTACAAAACTTAGGGTTAGCTATATGTACCCCAACCAACATCAATGCATCATCCATTCTTCATTTTGACACCAAACTCATCCTTAGTCATTCATTCGTACCTCTAGATCTCAACATGGTATTCAGAGCAGGAGGTCCTTAGGACCTCAGGATCGATTTTTTTTAGGGCCCACCTACTACTGCCTGCGATTACCGTGCTACCCCACGCCCTAACTGCCTAGCCTGCCTGCCTTTTCAGTCGCGCTGCCCTGCAGCCCCGCGCGCCGCCCGTCGTTTTGCCCTGCAGACCCGCGCGCGCTCTGCCCTGGCCCGTCGCGCTGCCCTGCAGACCCCCGCGCCGCCCGTCGCCCTGCTTTGCGGCCCCGCGCTAGCCCTCCCCTGGCCCGTCGTGCGACCCTGCAGCCCCGCGCGTCGCCCGCCCCGCTGCCCCGCAGCCCCGCGCGCGCATTTCTGCCCGCGCGCAGCCCGTCCCGCCGCCCGCACGGCACGCGCAGCCCGCCCTGAGCCACGCCTGCCCGCGCACGGCCCATCCCACTGCCCGCGCAGCTCGCGCAGCCCACGCTTGCTCGCGCACGGCCCATCCCTTTACCCTCCTCCCCCCGCCCCACGCTCTGGGCTCCCCCACCCCCTCACACCCTCCCCCCAGCGACAGCTGCAGCAGTGGGAACGAAAGGAGGAGGAGGGGAAGGAAAACACACCACCCACCACCCCAATACCCGCCACCCCAGACCCTCCCCCCCAAAGCTGCAGGGAGGCGAAGGAAGGGGGGGGGCGGGGGTGTGGGTAGGGCAGGGGCGGCTGGATCGAGGGCAGGCGCGGGGTGAGGTAGAGGCGGCTCAGGGCACCGTCTCGGGCGCCAATGACGGGTCCGCGGCGGCTCAGGGCACCGTCGCGGGCGCCAGGGGCGGGTCCGCGGCGGCTCAGGCTCCCGTCGCGGGCGCCAGGGGCGGGTCCGCGGCGGCTCAGGGCACCGTCGCGGGCGCCAGGGGCGGGTCCGCGGCGGCTCAGGGCACCGTCGCGGGCGCCAGGGGCGGGTCCGCGGCGGCTCAGGGCACCGTCGCGGGCGCCAGGGGCGGGTCCGCGGCGGCTCAGGGCACCGTCGCGGGCGCCAGGGGCGGGTCCGCGGCGGCTCAGGCTACCGCCGCGGGCGCCAGGGGCGGGTCCGCGGCGGCTCAGGCTCCCATCGCGGGCGCCAGGGGCGGGTCCGCGACGGGCAGAAAAAACGTCACGCGCCTCCCGGGCGCGGGACAGAACTAAAATCGCCACGCGCCCGAGGCGCGCGACCGGAAAAACAGCAGCGGAAGCGAGAGGCTGGCCCACAGGCCAGGGCGTTACAGACTCTGATAGCATGTTGAAGTTAGGCATAAGGGCCTAGGCTTAGTAGCCTAGGCCCAAGGAGATAGTGCTAGCTTAGGCCAAGGAGAGAGTCGAGAGAATTGTGGTAAGGAAGTGTGTTTCACTATAGCAAACCAGGAAGATATAGGCAAGAGAACAAGTACAAGTGGTGCACCACCAACAGTTAATAATAACTACACTAAACAGCTAGAACTACATGCAGGTATAAGAATTCTGACATGTGATAGGAGGGAGTTTGCTGGCAAACGCGAGGGCGACGCTTTGGGTGATGGCATGGGAGAGAGGAAGGCGACGGGCAGACGTTTCGATGCGAGCGAGATGGCGACGATGCGAGAGACGGGGAGAGTAGCGCGGCGTGCGGAGAGAGTGACGGGAATTGAAAAGAGAACGAGCAATGCCCTATTACACGTGGGTATTACGCATTTTCTCCTAAGAAAATTACAGCGCGCCTAGGATAAAAATGTCTAGGTTCTCATCTTACCTATTCTATGCTAGGCTGAAAGCTTGAGTCCTCACAGATAGCAACTAGTAGTAGTGAACCCAGGCCCAACTTGAACGTGAAGTTGGGCCGTGCGATCTAAACCATCGCCGTGCAACCGTCGTGCAGGTGTTGCAAATGCAAGCGACGAGTGTCAAACATGTATGCTGCATATTGTCTAGGCTGTAGTGGGGTAGCCCATATGGGGTACAACCAAATTAGGGTTTCCTACTTGTACTCCTGCATGCTGTTAGTTCATCATTCCTGCTGCCAGATTCTAACATGGTTTCAGAGCACTAAGGTCCGTAGGACCGTTTTTTTTTTCGGGCCCACCTACCACTGCGGTTACCGCGCTACCCCACGTACCTGCCTGCCTTGCCTTGCCTTGTGACGTGCTGCACTACGCGAGCCGTCCAGCAGCCCTAGCGCTGCCTCCTGCTGCCCTAGGCCAGCGCGCTGCCCCTAGAGGCCCGTAAAGTCTCGCACCGCCCCTACACGCCCTTCAGGCCTGCGCAGCCCGCACCGAGCCGCGCGCAGCCCGCTGCAGCCGCGCGCAGCCCGCAGCTGCCGCGCGCAGCCCCCTGCAGCCGCGCGCAGCCCGCACAGAGCCGCGCGCAGCCCGCTGCAGCCGCGCGCAGCCCGCACCGAGCCGCGCGCAGCCCGCTGCAGCCGCGCGCAGCCCGCACCGAGCCGCGCGCAGCCCGTTGCAGCCGCGCGCAGCCCGCACCGAGCCGCGCGCAGCCCGCTGCAGCCGCGCGCAGCCCGCACCGAGCCGCGCGCAGCCCGTTGCAGCCGCGCGCAGCCCGCACCGAGCCGCGCGCAGCCCGCTGCGGCAGCGCGCAGCCCGCACAGAGCCGCGCGCAGCCCGCTGCAGCCGCGCGCAGCCCGCACCGAGCCGCGCGCACGCGGCCCGCGCGCCGCTCGCAGCAGCCCGCGCGCAGCCCGCAGCAGCCCGCGCCGAGCCGCGCGCGGCTCGCCACTGCCTAACGCGGCCACGCGCGGCCTGCAGCAGCCCAACGCGCTGTCAGTGCAGCCCGCGCCGAGCCGCGCGCGTCCCTCTGCCTCGGCCCCGACCTGCCGCTGATACGGCCCCGCTCTGCAGCTGCCACGGCCCCGACCTGCCGCTGAAGCGGCCCCGCCCTGCAGCTGCTTCGGCCCTACTCTGCACCGGGTGTTGCGGCCCCGACGTCGCCGCTGTCGTGCGCCTACTCGGCCGCCGCCCGTTGAGCGCCGGCCCTGCTCGCCCGGCGAGCGCCTGCTCTTCCAGCCTTTGGTGAGCGCCTGCCTGCCTGCCTGCCTGCCTGCCTGCCTACCGGCCTGCCTGTCTGCCTGCCTGCCTGCCGGCCTGCCTGTCTGCCTGCCTGCCAGCCTGCCGGCCTGCCTGTCTGCTTGCCTGCCTGCCGGCCTGCCTGCCTGCCCGTCTGCCTGTCGGCCTGCCGGCCTGCCTGCCTGCCGGTCTGTCTGTCTGCCTGCCGGCCTGCCTGCCTGTCGGCCTGCCGCGCCTGCCCTGCCCGCGCTACTGCTGCTGCTACTGCTACTGGCCGGTGGCCAGATGCAGCCCCAGCGACGTTCGCGAGAGTCTCTCACGCCCCAGCAGCTTAGTGAGTGGTATACTAGCTGGGGTTGTCGCGGTAGCAGTCGTAGCTGTCCCCCTGGAGCTGGTCAGTTGGGAGCGTCCGGCAGTGGCCAGCTGCAGCTGCAGCGGCGTCCTCGCGAGACACTTACGTCCCGGCAGCTCCACGAGTGGTACGCTCAGTGTAGCAGGTCTACGCGTACAGTTCGCTGCCAGTACGTCATTCGCACAGGTGATCGGGTTGGTCAGCCTTGCGGGACGCTTGGTCACACACAGTCCCGCTGCTTCGCCCGTCTGAGCGACGACTGGCGTACAGTGTTTGGAGACGAGGCTGAGCTCCCCGACTGGCTGGAGCTGCTTGGACGGAGGGTAGATATCTTTGCTCCTGACTATGATGCTATTCTCACTGCCATGTATGCATTACCTACTAGTGTTGACCGTGCCTGTTACCTGTGCGTCCCGCCTGACCCTGGTATAGCGCCTGCTGCTCCCGGTACTGGTGAGGCTGCTGCCCTAGGTGCTCGTGCGTCTCCTCCTCTGGGTCCTGGTGAGGCTGCTGCTCTAGGTGCCGGTACGTCTCCTGCTCCAGGTGCTGGTGAGTCTGCTCTCTCTGGGTCTGCGCCTGCTGCGGCCTTGTACACCTTCACGCTGGACTCAGGTGCTTCCCGCTCCTTCTTTCGCGACTGTACCACACTCACGCCGCTTAGTCGGCCGGTTCCAGTCTCCCTGGCGGACCCCTCCGGGGGTCCGGTCCTTGCCCACTACTCCACGGTTCTACCGTGTCCGGCCGCCCCGTCTGGCTTGCTGTCAGGTCTTTACCTCCCCTCGTTCTCTACGAACTTGGTGAGTAGAGCTGACCTCCAGGATAGGGGGGTGCACCAGTTCACTCCTGCGAGTCAGCGAGTGACTCACTGTACGTGTGCTCGGACCGGCCGACATCTGGCCACGTTTACCCGTGCGCCTGGCTCGAGTCTGTACACCCTGACCACTGAGTCCCCTCAGGTAGCTGCGTCTGCGTCTGCGTCAGGTCAGCCGACGGCCCCCTGCGAGTGTCGCGCTTTGTCGCACCAGACCCTCCTGTGGCACCACCGCCTTGGTCACCCCTCGGTGCAGCGCCTTCGTGGCATGCACTCTCGCTTCCTGGTTTCTGGTCTTCCCAGGTCTTTGCCTGCCCTGCCTCCCTCGCTTGCGCCGCCCTGCATTCCTTGCGTCGAGGGGCGGCAGCGCGCCGCTCCTCACTCCTCCTCGTTCCCTCCCACAGAGGCTCCCCTGCAGACTCTCCACCTGGACGTGTGGGGCCCCGCCCGCGTCCGTGGACAGGGCCACGAGCGGTACTTCCTGCTGGTTGTTGACGACTACACGCGTTACACCACGGTCTTTCCCCTGCGCAGCAAGGGGGAGGTCCCTGCTGTTTTGATCCCTTGGATCCGCGCTGCCCGTCTCCAGCTCCGCGAGCGGTTTGGGACGGAGTTTCCCGTCCTGCGTCTGCACTCTGACAGAGGTGGTGAGTTCTCCTCAGACCTCTTGGCAGCCTTCTGTGCGGAGCACGGCATCACCCAGTCGTTCACGCTTCCGGACTCTCCGCAGCAGAATGGGGTTGCTGAGCGCCGCATTGGCTTAGTCATGGAGGTCGCTCGTACCTCCATGATCCATGCGGCTGCCCCCCATTTTCTGTGGCCGTTTGCGGTCCGGTACGCCGCGCATCAGCTCAACCTCTGGCCCCGTGTCTCCTTGCCGGAGACCTCGCCCACACTGCTGTGGACGGGGAAGGTTGGCGATGCGTCGCGTTTCCGGGTCTGGGGTTCTCGTGCCTTTGTCCGCGATACCACTGCGGACAAGCTCTCCGCCCGTGCAGTTCCCTGTGTCTTCCTTGGCTTTGTCCCTGACGCGCCTGGTTGGCAGTTTTACCACCCCACCTCGCGCCGTGTCTTTGCGTCTCAGGACGTCACGTTCGATGAGTCGGTTCCCTTTTACCGTCTCTTCCCCTACCGCACTGCCCCTCTCCCTCCCCCGCCGCTCTTCCTCGCTCCGGGTGCTCCCCAGGTAGACCCCCTCCCCGCTCCCGGTCCTGCTCCTTCAGGTGTGTCTCAGGTAGACCCTCCTCCCTTCCCTGCGCCGGTCGAGGTCACTGGTGACTCAGGTCCTACTGGGGGTGGTCCTGCTCGGGGTGCTACTTCTGGGGGTGCTGAGCCTGGGGGTGCGGAGCTTGAGAGTGTGGAGCCTGGAGGTGCTGAGCCTACGTGTGAGGGGTCTGGAGGTGCTGGAGCTAGTGGTTCTGGGGCTGCTGAGGGTGCGGGTGCTGGAGGTTCTGGAGCTGCTGGAGGTCCTGGTGCTGGTGGCGCTGGAGCTGGTGGTTCTGGGGCTGCTGAGGGTGCGAGCGCTGGAGGTTCTGGAGCTGCTGGAGGTCCTGGTGCTGGTGGCGCTGGAGCTGCTGAGGGTGCTGGCGCTGAGGGTTCAGAGTCTGCTGTTGCGCGGTCTCCTTGGAGTAGCCGCCTTCGTCCACGTGTGCCTCTCACCTCGCAGCAGCTGCACGACTGGTACGGTCGCCGTCAGGGTCGCGCTGCTGGAGCCCGGGGCTCTACTGCTGGAGGTACTTCTGCTGACGTCCCTGGAGCTAGGAGTGGTGCTGGTACTTTGTCTACTGGTGGTGCTGGAGTCGCTGGTCCCGGAGGTGCTCGTACTGGAGGTACTGGAGCTGCTGGGGCTGGGGGTGCTGCGTCTGGAGGTGCTGCTGCTGGAGACACCGAGGCTGGAGACCCTGGGACTGGAGGTGCTGGTTCTGGGGGTGCTGCTGCTGGAGACGTGGAGGCTGGAGACCCTGGGACTGGAGGTGCTGGTTCTGGGGGTGCTGCTGCTGGAGGCACTGGGGTTGGAGACCCTGGGCCTGGAGGTGTCGGTTCTGCTGCTGGAGGTGCTGGAGCTGCTGGAGGTACTGGAGCTGCTGGAGCTGCCGGTACTGGTGCAGCTGCGCCGCCACGACTGTTCTTCGCTCCGCCGTCTCCGTCGTCTCTGCCGCCGCCTGACTCTGTTCTTCGTCAGGTTCTTACTCTCCCGTCGTCTACTGGTCTTCCGTTACAGCCTGGCTCACCGCTGCCTGCTCCTTCTCCTTACACTGAGCAGACAGGTAGTCTTGCTGAGCGTCGTGAGCCTGCGTCGCGTCCAGTCTCGCCTGTTCGTCCTAGTCGTACCGGTCGTCGTGTTCCTCGTCCGCGTCAGCCGGCTGTCCCCGGCACACGCCTTGTAGCCCTGCGTCGGTCCCCTACTCCGGAGCGTACTCCTCTTCCGTCTCCCCCTGCGTCCTCTTTGCCTGTCGTCGCGGACCCTGAGTCTGACCGGTTTCGTGCTGAGCACCCTACTGTCACGCGTCTGCTAGCCACTGTTGTCACTGACCCGTCGTTTGAGTCTGCTGCTGTCAGAGATCCACTGGGGATCCCCGATAATCCTAGGGAAGGGTTACAGGCATGTCGGCCTGGGGGGTTATGGGCGCACTCACCCGCTATACAAACAAGCCCTTTTATCCAAGTGGTTAGTGGCTGGGATTCTGACATGGTATCAGAGCGAAGGTCTCGGGTTCGATTCCCGGTGTGTGCACCTCGGGCATCCCAGTGCGGGGGGGTGTCAGAGGTCCACTGGGGATCCCCGATGATCCTAGGGAAGGGTTACAGGCATGTCGGCCTGGGGGGTTATGGGCGCACTCACCCGCTATACAAACAAGCCCTTTTATCCCAGTGGTTAGTGGCTGGGATTCTGACAGCTGCTGCATCTGCCTTAGTCGCTGAGCTTGTTGACTTTGCTGCTGCCTGTCGTCTAGACTACGCTGCTAGTCTTGTTGCTGAGTCTGAGTCTGTCTGTCCTCCGTCCGTCGGGGGTGAGTGTGCCCTTGGCACGGACGTCCTTGAGGACAGGCACGAGGACCTTGAGTCTCTTGCAGCCGCTGCGCCTCATCTCGTGGCCATGCTGCTTGCCCCTGAGGGAGACCCGGATGCTATAGACATTTTGACACCGCGCTCTTACGCTGAGGCGATCGCGGGTCCCTACTCTTCTCAGTGGCAGGCAGCCATGGACGCAGAGATGGCATCCTGGAAGTCCACAGGCACTTACGTCGATGAGGTTCCCCCTCCCGGGGCGAACATCGTCGATGGCATGTGGATTTTCAGGGTGAAGCGGCCGCCAGGTTCTCCGCCTGTCTTCAAGGCGCGCTACGTTGCTCGAGGCTTCAGTCAGCGAGAGGGAGTTGACTTCTTCCAGACCTTCTCTCCTACCCCGAAGATGACTACTCTTCGGGTGCTGCTGCACGTTGCCGCACAGCGTGACTACGAGCTTCACTCCCTTGACTTCAGCACAGCTTTTCTACAGGGCAGCCTGCACGAGGAGATCTGGCTGCGCCGCCCACCTGGCTTCACTGGGACGTTCCCAACTGGTACCCAGTGGAGCCTCCGCCGGCCAGTCTACGGTCTCCGCCAGGCACCCCGTGAGTGGCACGACACACTGAGGACTACCCTTGCGGCTCTTGGGTTTGCTCCTTCGACTGCTGACCCTTCACTGTTTCTACGCACCGACACTTCGCTGCCGCCGTTTTACATCCTCGTGTACGTCGACGACTTGGTCTTTGCTACTGCTGACACTGAGGCCCTCGCCCTGGTGAAGTCCGAGCTGCAGAAGAGACACACGTGCATAGACCTGGGTGAGCTGCGCAGCTACCTTGGCTTGCAGATCACCCGGGACCGAGCACGCCGCACCATCACACTGACTCAGTCACACATGGTGCAGCAGGTCCTTCAGCGCTTCGGCTTCACCTGGTCCTCAGCACAGGCCACTCCTCTGGCTATAGGTCACTCGCTCTCAGCTCTGCCTTCGGATGAGTCTGTAGAGCCGAGTGGTCCTTACCCAGAGCTAGTGGGCTGCCTCATGTACCTGATGACTTGCACTCGTCCTGACCTTGCGTACCCTCTTGGCCTTCTGGCTCGCTACGTGGCTCCTGGTCGGCACCGAAAGGTGCACTGGGATGCTGCGAAGAGGGTACTGCGCTACTTGTGCAGTACATCGGGCATGGGGCTCGTGCTTGGAGGACGGCGAGAGGTGGTCCTCACTGGGCACTCAGACGCTTCTTGGGTTGACGACCAGGCTACGCAGCGGTCGTCACAGGGTTACACTTTCAGCCTTGGCTCTGGTTCTGTTTCTTGGCGTTCTACTCGCTCGTCTTCTGTTCTCAGCTCCAGTTGTGAGGCTGAGATCTACGCCACCGCCATGGCTGCTCAGGAGTTACGCTGGCTCACCTACCTGCTGACCGACCTGGGAGAGCGGCCTCGTTCTCCTCCAGTGCTGTACGTCGACAACAAGGCTGCTATTGCCTTGTGTGAGGAGCACAGACTGGAGCACAGAACGAAGCACATCGCTCTGCGGTACTTTCTGGCTCGAGAGCTGCAGCAGCGTGGTCAGCTTCGTCTTGCACACGTGGCCACTAGGGCCAACACTGCTGATATATTCACCAAGGCACTTCCGTCTGGTGATCATCAGCGCTTTTGTACTTTGTTAGGCCTTGTGCCTACGTTTCCACACTTGCTGTAGTCTTTTGTGTGTACTGTGTTCTATATTTATACCTGCATGCTTGCTCTTGCTAGGTATTGATCACTGTACTGCTCTTGTTGCTTATATATATCTCTGCATGTGGACTGGCCTTGCGGCCCTTTGCTTGTGCTCAGAATGTGTGGTGACGTTGAGATCCACCCTGAGCTTGCTTTGCGTCTCTTGACTGGTCGTGTGACCCCTTGTTCTCCCCCACTTTGCCTATGGGGGTGTTTCAAACATGTATGCTGCATATTGTCTAGGCTGTAGTGGGGTAGCCCATATGGGGTACAACCAAATTAGGGTTTCCTACTTGTACTCCTGCATGCTGTTAGTTCATCATTCCTGCTGCCAGATTCTAACAACGAGCAACCGTCGCAGTGTATGAGCGGGATTTTTTTTTTCCGTTTTGGATTGAGCCAATCATGTGAGTTAGATCTGCTACATGGGTTGTTTGAAACAGTGTTCTACTAGCCCAACGTCGTTCTCGCTTCGCATCAACAAACTCTCGTCACACAACACTTTTTCAAGTTGGGTCAGGGTTCACTATTTTATATCTCAGTTTTAAGTGATGTGGTGCAGAGTGGTACATTGCTTTTGTGACTCATAAACCTAAGACACGTCTTCGCAGGAATGCATTTTTAAACCATTCATGCTTCACAGCTCAAGATGTTATCATATAGTCAAGGGTGGTTCTTACACTTCACCGTATTGCACACTAATAAAAATTGATCCTCAAATGTACAAGAGACTAGTTGAAAACCCCCTGAATCCACAATTTTGCGTTGGCAAAGACAGCTTTGATGAACTACACAAAAACCCTTAGCAGTGAGATGGAAACCGTAATTAGGACGTTCTAATCAATACACAAGGTACGATTTGTGATCAGTCTTCCCAATCCGCACTGCATCTCCATCTCATGTCTATTCTAGCCAGCAAACCCTTCCCTTGCCGACACAGCCTACCTCTAACAGCTGGTAGGCCCATCTGCACGAGAATATGCACGCCCCTCATCTCATCATAAGCATTTAGAAACCATGCATCTTGATGAGGTCTTTCTTCGCAATACCAGCCTGGATAAGGAACTGGGAAACGTTCTTCCGCTGGTCGCCCTGAAGCTGAATGACCTGTAATAACAAGAACCAAAACGTTAGTAAACCGGAGGATGATCCAATGAGACTCGAGGACAAACGGAATAGACAAACCGAATACCAACCTGACCAAGCTCGATGTCTTGAACGACGGTTCCGTTGCAGCAAAACTCCTGAGAGAAAAATAAATCAGAACACAAAAGCTTAGCCATCCACCTGTACATAAACATCCGATCACAATGCTCAACAAGTCTTACCTTCTTAAAATCCTTCAATATCTTGTTGTAGTTGAATTCTTTCTTTAAGCCTTGAACAGTTGTCAGGCTCTTACGACCATTCCGTTGCTGAATACGGATATGGACGTAATCCTTAGTTCCGGCTCCAGGATCATCAGCAGCATTCGCGTCAGCAAACGGGTCTGCAAGCAAGTTCAGGAACGGTCAAGACAGGGCCTACACCAGAAAGTGTTGAAGACAAGCTAAGCCGAACAACAGCAACACGCTACAACGTACCGAAGGCCCCAGGAACCTCGAGTTCTAAATCGGACATGAACGAAGGATTGAAGATGCGCCTTGGAAGCTGAAGGATGGCAAGAGGCTACGGAATCTGGATGATAACAAACCCTAGCAGGAAGTGCCTGGAGCTATACAAAGTGGCAATGATCTGACGGAAGAACTGAACGTTTCAAGGCTTTCTTGGTTCTGTCAGTGGATTTATCCAAACTTGGGTTTGGAGGGTAGAAGGGTTGAACGGTCACTTCCAGAAACAACTTTCTTTATCGCGGGCAGATCTCCGTTTCGTGCAACCAGCGATGCCGTAGAGGAGAAGTTTCGCCACGTCGGCGACCTTCGCGAAGCCCAACAACTCTTGTGAAAATACTTCTGTCGCGTCAGCATCTTCCCCACCACGTCAGGCCGCGAAGTGGTTCTTGTCAGTGCTACACGCAGACAAAATTTCAGCGTTGTACACTGAGCTGTATATAATCGCGTTGAATGGATCGATATGTGTAATACCGCACCCAGAGAATCTGGTTGAAAGCTACCAGTAGTCCTTCGTGATTTAGCTTGACAATTCATCAACTTATAGAAGGTCCAGAAGAATTGTAGACGACTTGTTCTGGTGTGCTATGAACAACTATTAGAGAATCGTTTATTGAAAGATCTGTACAGATAAGGACTGTGTCATCTGGTACTTGTCCAACATCCAACATGGCTGCCATGTACAAACATGAAGCATGCATCACAAAGGGGGGGAAGAAGGGGTTGATGACAGGAGAGGAGCAGGAGAAAGAGGAGGCCAAGGCAGGGAGTGATGAAGGGTGGGAGAGGGAGAGGGCAAGGGACCTAACCATTAGTGAACGCCAGCCAGATGATAAAAGCAACACACAACTTGCGTAAACACGCACAAAAGTGTACTCTATTAACTGCAAGACATGGTGGTCTCACCTGTGGTGGACGCGCTCTTTCCCGTGGCACGTGTGATCTTGCGCTTGGGTCCAAAATTGTCAAAATACACTTTGGCAACAATCATGAAGATTAAGAGCGCAATCTCCACGGATTGAGGGATGTAAATGACCCATAAGCCGAAATGAATAGAATAAACGAGGTAGAGAAGATGCGCGAGTGCAAAAATGAATTGCCTGCGCATTGTGAATCCACAACAAGGGAGCAAGGGAGCATTGGCATGGAAGGGAGGACAGGATAACTTGAGGACTGAAATTCGTAATCAAGGAGCTCACAAATGACATGATGATTGGCCAGACGAGGGCAATATCATGTTTCGCACGCGTGCGGCCTAATGCATCTGAATGGCATGGGGCAGACGAGAATAGTACCATAAATCCTTTCGCCAAGCAACAAAAATCGCGATGACAGCATGAAAGCATGCTCCCAATCAATAAATAGAAATAGCTCATCTCATCCGCGAGCTCACCAGGCATAGCTTATATCGGTGGCTGATTTGGTCCTAAGAACCTTGTATGTCTGAGCCGCTGTGGACAAAGGAAACATGCAGCCTCCCACGAACCCTATCACCTGATACGCGTCATCAAACACCATAATCCCGAATCACTCTCCTTCTAGACTGAATTCAAACCACGCTACATTGAGGCTTCGGCAAGCAACTAGAACAAAGCAGCTAGAAAGTCGGAGAATTGTGCGACAGCTGAACTGTGGCAACAGCTGCCTGGCCCGCCCAGGTTGGGCGTGAGGAGACATTGGCTGACGAAATTGCTGAAAGTGGTGCAGAGCGGTGAGTCGAGATCTGCACACGGTACTCAGCTTTAAACTGCGGATGCTTACGGGTGTGACTCCTAAAACAAAGCTGGCAATTTCAAAACGCGCCGATGCCGGGGATCGAACCCGGATCTTCCGCGTGACAGGCGGAGATACTGACCATTATACTACATCGACATGCTTTCAATTTGAGATTAAAATATAATAAGGTTAAATAAAACATGATCTTGTTCACCACCAACAAGGCTTTGTACACGCTACCATGATCGCTGCTGCCTTCTCACCTCCCCTTCTCCAGCCACTGTCCTCCCCTGACATTTCAGGGAGTTCAATTGGCGCATTACGTTGCGCTAGTAGGCAGGCCCACTTGTGGCAAGGGCGGGAGCGGAGAAAAGGGATTTGCCCGCGAGCCAGTGGTTCGGGTGCAGATTCCGGTACTTTTTCGTTGAATAAGTCCAAAGCCGTTTCTAGCGAAAGCGCACGATCCGTGAGAATGACAGGATCGTTGGATCCCTCTGTTCCGCCGGATTCCAAGGAGAACACCGGCAGCAGCGATAAAATGATTGTGACTCCCATAGTATCTGAGGGAATTATTCGCCTGGACGTGGACGAAGCTTCTCGGAAGGCGGCCTTTCCGTCTCTGTCATTCGCGGACCCGCCAGCCAGGGAGCAACGACTAGGAGGCGGTAATTCGGATAACGAGGAGCTCTCAATCGAGGACGTCCTTGCAGGAGTCGCTGCTTCTGTGGAATTCAGTTTGCGAAACGACCAGCAAGTGGTTACCATCCAGGTTCGTGAATTCAACCGTTTGAATGCGAAGACCAGATACATCCATGTCAATTCAACCGTTTGTTGCCTCAGTTTTGTCGTCATTCTGGTTCGCATGCGTGTGCTCACAATCACTCCCTTGCCGCCAAATCTTTATGCTCTTGTAAAATGGGATCATCCACCTTCGCATGTGTGAGCTCTTACTTGCTTCCGTGCCTCTTGAAGTCTTTTATGTTCCAATTTTACTTCATGTTTCATCACCTCTTTCTGACAGCTACCGGAGGGGTCATCTTTCTATGGAACGGGGGAGGTGGGGGGACCTCTTGAGAGGAGCAAGAAACGTGTAAGTGGGATGCTCTGGGTGATGCTGCTGCTGCTGCTCCTGATGCTCTGGCTGCAGTAGATGCTGCTTCTGCTGATGTTGCTGATGGTGGCAGTAGCTGACTGGCTGACTGGCTGACTGGCTGGCTGGCTGGCTGGCTGGCTGGCTGGCTGGCTGGCTGGCTGGCTGGCTGGCTGGCTGGCTGGCTGGCTGGCTGGCTGGCTGGCTGGCTGGCTGGCTGGCTGGCTGGCTGCTGCTGCTGATGCTTGCACTCCTTGCCTCTCTCTTCTGTTTTCCTTAATGTCTTTCCTGGAAGACGTCAGCCTAATGTTACCTCCCACCCCCTCCCACCCACCTGCGCCTATCACCAGAGCTTCACGTGGAACACGGATTGCTGGGGCTCCAACGGAATTCTACGGAATTCTACGGAATTCTACGGAATTCTACGGAATTCTACGGAATTCTACGGAATTCCACGGAATTCTACGGAATTTTACGGAATTCTTCGGAATTCTACGGAATTCTATGGAATTCTACGGAATTCTATGGAATTCTACGGAATTCTACGGAATTCTACGGAATCAAAACAATTCAAGAGTACCTCCCAACCCGTCCCCCCTGTCCCTCCTTAAATTTTCTCACTTCACCCCCCCACCCTTTTCCCACTCGCCCTTTCCACCAGATCTTCACGTGGAACACGGACTTCTGGGGCCTCAATATCAGTCTATCGAGTCAACTCTAGTCAATACGCAAAAGTGCCACCCACAAACCCCATCCCCGCCACCAGATCTTCACGTGGAACACGGACTGCTGAGGCCTCAATATCAGTCTATCGAGTCAACTCTAGTCAATACGCAAAAGTGCCACCCACAAACCCCATCCCCGCCACCAGATCTTCACGTGGAACACGGACTGCTGGGGCTTCAATTTCAGTCTATCGAGTCAACTCTAGTCAATACGCAAGAGTACCACCCACAAATCCCATCCCCGCCACCAGATCTTCACGTGGAACACGGACTGCTGGGGCTTCAACGGCAGCACGCCCTCGCTCTACATGTCCCACCCATGGGTCTTCTCCCTGCTGCCTGACGGCCGCTGCCTCGGCTTCCTGGCCGATACCACCCGGCGCTGCGAGGTGAGTAGTGCGGCATGTCACAGGCGGTGGGATCAATGGTAGTGGATGGGGGTAGGGTAGGGTAGGGTAGGCATGGCAGCAGGCAGGCAGCAAGCAGCACCCCCTCGCATCGCTCTACATGTCCCACCCATGGGTCTTCTCCCTGCTGCCTGGCGGCCGCTGCCTCGGCTTCCTGGCCGACACCACCCGGCGCTGCGAGGTGAGCAGACTGATAGGTAGGTGGATCAAGTCATGGTTCAGTTCATGTGATAGGCATGGCGGCTGGCAGCACGCCCTCGCTCTCCCCTGCTGCCTGACGGCCGCTGCCTCATGGCCGCTGCCTCGGTTTCCTTGCCGACACCACCCGGCGCTGCGAGGTGAGGGGGAGCAAGGGATGCAGGCAGCTGTGCTGTGCTGTGCTGTGATGTGCTGTGCTGTTGTAAATTGAAGCATGGATACGGATACTATGTGAGCGTTGGTGTTTTTGCGGTTTGATGGCTCTCTGATTGATTTGTTCCTGGCTAATTCGTTTCGGCTTGATGCCACGTGGGTAGACCTGTTGAAATATGCCTACACCTGCATGCATGCCTAGTATTGGGTGCAAATTGGGTTTGGCCGGTTCGGCCTACAATTATTGGGTTGGTTGGTACACCCGATTAGTGGAGTGTGGAGGACTCCCCTACTGTGATAATCCCTCTCTCTCCTTTCAGGTGGACCTAAGTGCCGCTCCGCCCTCTGCTTCACAGCGTCTGCACACGTCCCACTCACCCCCTTCGGCGTCGCCGCTTTGCACATCCTCCCTCCCTCCGCCCCTCACTCTTCACTCCACCTCTCTTTGCAGGTGGATCTTAGAGCCGCGCCCCCCTTCGCTTCACAGCATCTGCTCCCTTCCCACTCATTCTCTTCGGCCCCACCGCCTCTCCCTCTCACCTTCTGCAACTGCTGGCCAAAGCCATTGGTGAGTGTCTGATGGCGCAGGGGGTTTGTCGTCAGCGCCTCTACTAGGCACTGCAAAACTTGTGGCTTGTAGGCGCCTCTACTAGGCACTGCAAAACTTGTAGCTTGTAGGCGCCTCTACTAGGCACTGCAAAACTTGTGGCTTGTAGGCGCCTCTACTAGGCACTGCAAAACTTGTAGCTTGTAGGCACCTCTACTAGGCACTGCAAAACTTGTAGCTTGTAGGTGTGCCTTTACGAGGTGCCTCTACTTCGGATGTGCCTATAGGCTGTAGGTGTGTACGACTAAGCTCAAGTGTGCTCCTTCCCCTTCTCTGCGCTTCCCCGTTTGATTCTGGTTAAACCATCCCTCCTCCCAGGCCCCCTCCCTCTCCCTGCGCGCTGGGTGCTGGGTTACCAGCAGTGCCTCTTCAGCTACGAGTCTGCTGCCAGGGTGGAAGAGGTGAGGAGCGGTTGGGAGTGATGAGGGGTGGTGGAGTGTGGTGAGGATTGTTGAGAAATGTGTGAAAGTTGACACATGGATGAATGTG
This sequence comes from Closterium sp. Yama58-4, assembly GCA_947470075.1. Taxonomy (NCBI): domain Eukaryota; kingdom Viridiplantae; phylum Streptophyta; class Zygnematophyceae; order Desmidiales; family Closteriaceae; genus Closterium; species Closterium sp. Yama58-4. The sequence continues at coordinate 199,993 of CANIUD010000033.1, forward strand.
GTATGGACCCCGTCCTCAGTAAGTGGCCAGGACCTTTTGAGCGATTACGATTCCATGTATGATGTGATGTGGATGATCGTACTGCACTGCACTACACTGCACTGCACTCCACCGCACTGCACCAGACTGCATGGCATGGATACATGAATAGATTGTCAACTCTATTACGGCTACTCCCCCCCGCTCTCTTTGACCGTGTGCCTGTCTCTTGCACACAGGTGGCAAGACATTCAGGTAGAAGAAGATTCCGTGTGACGTCATGTGGATGGACATAGACTTCATGGACGGTTACGAGAGCTTCACTTTTGACCCGCTCAACTCTCCCCACTTCCCCCCTGCTACTCTTCTACTCTTTGGCTGTGTGCCTGCCCTGCTCGTGTAGACGTAGCAAGGACCTTTCGAGAAAAAAAAGATTCCGTGCGACGTCATGTGGATGGACATAGGCTACATGGACGGCAACAACAGGTTCACCTTTGACCCGCTCGCCTTCTTCGACCCTCCCCCTGTGGTGCTCTTTGCCTGTGTTCTTACCCTCCCCTTATCCCTCATAGGTCGCGAAAACCTTCAGAGAGAAGAAAATTCCGGATGTGACGGATGAGATGTGATGTGGATGGATTTAGACATAGACTACATGGATAGTTACAAGAGCTTCACCTTTGATCCTCACAACCCCTCCCACTTCCACTTTGGTACAGGTGGCGAAGACTTTCCGAGAGAAGAAGATCCCATGTGACGTGATGTGGATGGACATAGACTACATGGATGGTTACAAGAGCTTCACATTTGATCTGCTCACCTACCCCGACCCGCTTGGGCTGGCACGGTTCTTGAACGAGGCGGGCTTTAAAGGCCAAACCCCGAATTACTCAAAGCTGGTCAACTCGGTAAAACCTAAGTTCGGGAGGAGGTTTGGGGAATGGTTCGGAACAAAAGCGAAGGCAATGGTTAGCGAAAAAAAAGGGCGAAAGCAAACTGAATCGCAACACGGGACCCCAAGCAACCGCCCCAAACCCGAAAGACAACACCTTTGCTGAATTACCTACACGCCACCAAACTGTCATCACTTTTGGGCACAGCCTAAGTCACTCGACAGGCAAAACAGAAGGGTAAAACCGCAACGCTCCTGTTCCCCTCTGGTTCCACGCATAGGACGACGAAGACAGTCATGACGACGACTCCCTCACTCAACGTGAGCATTTAGGGAAAGAACATAGCTCGAAGAGCGACGTAGCATTCAAGATGGCACGCCACTTTTAGAATTGAGAGAATAGAGGTCGTTAGATATGGGAATGAGGCTGTCGGCGCCATAGTTTAGGGCTCAATGCAGGGCGCAAGTGTGCGTCCCGGGATGACGACGCGAACAATTGCGGAGATACAGTGTGATGCGATGCTTGTCCTCTGACAGTACCGAACGCATGTTAGAGGCGTTCAACCGACTATACTGTGTAAGGCGCATTAGGGAACAAGAGATGCGGCGACCGTGGCGTGTATGCGCCCTTGAGAGGGAACTTTTCGCTTTGGGAAAACGTGAGGCGAATGTGCGCGCTGGGGTCGCATGGGGAAAACGTGATGCGTTTGTGAGAGCAAGAGACGCGGAGGGAGGGCTTCGTGCATGCCAGAGCAAGAGTCGCGGAGGGAATACGTGAGGAAAGGGTGAGAGCGAAAAACGCGGAGGTAAAACGTGATGCGCTGCAGGGAAAGCAAGAAACGCGGTCGGAAAACGTGACGGGCATGTGAGCGCAGGAAAGGGGACGTGCTGAACGTATTTGCAAATGCGAGAGCAAGCTGCCCGGAGGGGGAAACGTGAGCCTGATGTGATAGCACGAAACGCGAAGGACAGCGGAGATGCGCTGACGCTATGATGAAACACGTAGAGAAAACGAGACGCGCATGTGAGAGGATGGGGGGCGGAGAGATGACGGGAGGAGCATGCGAGAGGAAGAAGGGGGCGAGGGAAACGTGAGTCGCATGCGAGATGAATAAGAGAGGGCGGAAAACGTGAGGCGGATGCGAGAGGACGTACAGAGGAGTGGAAACGTCAGGCGCAGGAGAGAGGAAGAAGAGAGGAGGGGAAACGAGAGGCGCATGACCCAGGGAGAGATGCACATGGGGAGAAACGTGACGGCCAGGGCGGGAGGAAGAAGAGAGGGGGTAGCACGAGAGGCGCATGCGAGAGGAAGAAGAGAGGGGGGTGGGGGGGGGGAACGCGAGTCGCATGCGAATGGAAGAAGATAGGAGGGGAAACGTGAAGCCCATGCGAGAGGAAGGAGAGAGGGGGGGGAACGTGAGGCGCATGCGAGAGGAAGAAGCGAAAGATTGAAGAGTGAGGCGCATGCGAGGGGAAGAAGAGATGAGGGGAAAGGTGAGGCTCATGCGAGGGGGGAAAAGAGTGGGGGGAGAAACGTGAGGCGCACGCGGGAGGAAGAAACTCTGACGGGAAACGAGAGGTAGGGTGCAAATGGAAGAAGAGAGGGGGAGAAACGCGAGTCTCGGGCGAGAGGAAGATGAGGGGAGTTGAAACGTAAGGCGCATGCGAGAGGAAGCAGGGAGGATGGGAAACGCCCGGCTGATGCGAGAGGGTGAAGAGAGGAGGGGAAACGAGAGACGCACGCGGGTGGAAGGAGAGAAGAGGGGAGCATGCGAGAGGAAGAAGAGAGGGTTTGAAAGGTGAGGCGCATGCAAGAGGAAAAACGTGATGAGAGAGGAGGGGAAACGGCGTGCACATGAGAGAGGTTGAAGAGAAAAGGGGAAGCGTGAGGCGCATGTGAGATGAAGAAGCGGAGAAGGGAAACGTCACGGCCATGCGAGAGGAAGAAGAGGATGGAGAAAAAACGTAATGCGGATGCGAGAGGTAGAAGAGAGTGGGGGAAACGTGAGGATTATGCGATAGGAAGGGGAAACAAGAGGCCCATGTGATAGGCAGGGGAAACGTGAGGCCCATGCGATAGGAAGAAGAGAGGACGGGAAACGTGAAAACCCCCCTGCTCTCTTCAAATGCACCTTCTCTCTCCTCCTTCCCCCCTGCTCTCTTCAGTTCCCTCCCGCTCACTTCAGATTCCCCCCTCCTCAGGTGCTGGTTCCCCCTTGAACAATTCCCCTTGCTGTCTTCAGTGTACCCCCAGCTTTCTTCATATTCACCCTACTTTCCTCATCTCCCACATGCTTTCTTAATCTTCCCCCTGCCTTCTTCGTCTCCCCCCTGCTTTCATCATCTCCCCACTGCTTTCATCAGTTTCCCCCCTGCTTTCTTCATCTTGCCCCTCCTTTCTTCATCTTCCCCCTGCTTTCATCATCTTCTTACTGCTTTATTCAGTTGCCCCTCTGCTCTCGTCATTTCCCCCCTGCTTTCTTCAATTTCCCCCCTGCTTTCTTCATCTCCCCCTGCTTTTTGCATCTTCCCCCCTGCTTTCTTCATCGTCACCCTGCTTTTGTCTATGTCCCCTCTGCTTTCTTCATCTTCCCCCTACTTTCTTCAGTTTCCCCCCTGCTCTCTTCACCTCGCATTTGCTTTCGTCATCTTCCCCCTGCTTTCTTCATATTCCCCCTGCTTTCCTCGTCTCTTCCCTGCTTTCTTCAGTTTCCCCCCTGCTTTCTGCATCCCCCCCCTGCTTTCTTCATATTCCCCCTGCTTTCTTCAACTCCCCCCTGCTGTTCATCCTCTCCCCCCTGCTTTCTTCATCTCCCCCTTGCTTTCTTCATATACACCCCTGCTTTCTTCAACCCCCCCCCCTGCTTTCTTCAGTTTCCCCCCAGTTCTCACTGCTGCTTTCTTCATCTCCCCCCTGCTTTCTTCATACTCCCCCTGCAGACTTTATCTCCCTGCTGCTTTCCACGTCCCCCCCCTGCTTTCTTCATCTCCCCTCTGCTTTCCTCATCTCCCCCCTGTTTGTTTCAGTTTCCCCCCTGCTTTCTTCATCTTCCCCATGCTTTCTTCATCTTCCCCCTTCTTTCGTCATCTTCCCCCCTGCTCACTGCAGTTTTCCCCCTGCTCACTGCAGTTTTCCCCCTGCTCACTGCAGTTTCCCCCCTGCTCACTGCAGTTTTCCCCCTGCTCACTGCAGCTTACCCCCCGCTCTCTTCCATTTTCCCCTGCTCGCTTCAGTTTCCCCCTTGCTCCCTGCTCTCTCCTCGTTCCCTTCAATCGTGCTCCACCCTCCTCCCAATCCAGCTCCCCCCTGCTTTCCTCCCAATCCAGCTTTCTTGTGTTCCCCCCAAACCAGCTCCACTGTGCTCCTCTTATGCCAACTCTCCTGTGCTCCTCCCAATCCAGCTCTCCTGTGCTCCTCCCAATCCGGCTCCCCTGTATTCCTCCCAATCCAACTCCCCTGTGCTCCTCCCAATCCAACTCCCCTATGTCATGTCCGGGACCTTATGGTGGAGTAGCATGGGGGGTCATGCATCCGGTGGCAACCCCGGAACCATCTCTGATCTGGCAGCCCCCTAACACCTTGTAAGCAAGACTTAATAACTCTCTCTCTCTCACCCCGGTCAACATGGCTTGGTAATGGCTTGGCATTGTGTATCAATATAGCAACTCTAACTCCCTCATGTCCTCCCAACAATGCAATTTTCTACTGTATCCATGCCGTGATTCAATCCCTATGTCATATACACTTTCCCCCTCTCAATGACCAAATATTGTATGCATTGAATGAGCGATGAAACCAGGACGGATGGCGGACCCAACGCCATCAGAGCTTTGCCGATTGTATGACCAACGTCAACATAGTGTCCATTGGCAACTCAAAGCCCCTGTTTGTTTCCTTCGCGTGGGGCTAACTACTCTTTTGCCGAGTACGGAAAAGGCCGCCTCATTCAATGATCTTCTTGCGCTCTACATGTTGGCAGCACCCCATGTAACAGAGCGTTTGGTACGAGCTGCACAGGATGCAGGTAAATATGTGGCATCTGCACAATATCGTCGTGGCTGTTGTAGAATGCACATATTTGAAATAAAGGTGTCCAACACTGATTGTCCTTTTTATCGTGCAGGAACCGGCGGAGTAGACGCTGGCAAGGTCGTGCAAATGCACCTTGACGCTATGTCAAGTGCCTTTTGGACACGGATGGGGGATGGTGTGATGACGGTGGAGAATTTACTAGCCCGTAATGATAGCACATTGGAAGGGGTGGAATTTGACTTTCCAAAGTGGGAAAAAACCAAAAAGGGAGGTATTCGGAGAGTTGTTGGAAACGGTAGCGACGGTTCACGTAACCAAGCAGAGCCAACCGTCCATCCAACAGAAGGTGCGCTGGTTGTTTTGACATGCATTATGGTAATGCAGATGATGTGAAGGTGGACCGTGGCATTAACATGTACGTGGATTCTTTGCTATTGTGTGCCCACGCAGAGGAGGATGACTCTTCCATGCCTTGCGACAACAGGCCACCACATTTGACTCCGTGCACCACGAGCGTTGTGGACAGTGAGGGAGCTGATCGGGTGCGTCTTGATGTGGGCGGTGGAGCGGGCGATGGCAATGCGTCAGAACAGGGATGTCCAACGTTGGATCCGAACAGGTATGAATAAGTATTACCTGTGCGAGTCTCTAGCGTGAATATTCATCAAGGTTCTACCATGAACATGCCTCCATTCTCCCGTGTTACAGACCAATGGCACAACAAATGTGTCGGAAGCGTCCACGAGGGTGGCAATATCCACCAAACCGGGATAACTTTCCGGCTGACATGGTTTGCTTTCTCGACCCAAGGTCGATGGTGTCGTTTTTTCGTGATCGGGCATTGGCGTGTTGTGTGAAGTCCAATTGCAAAGGTCGCCTGCAGTTAGAGTCGTGGAAGCGATCGTGGGCATGCTTGGGGCTTTTGTGGAGGTGCGATGTTTGTTCAGCAAGGGAGGAGTTCTGGTCAAGTAGTCGTGTCAGGGATGATTTGCCGCCTAGCAAGCGTGGTCCCCGTAGCCCGCCTATGATGGCAAAGCTTATTGGTGCATTCGCGCTTGCTGGGTCAGGCTATCAGCACATGTGGTGTCAGAATATTATGCTCTAGCCTGTAGTGGGGTGCTCTGTAGCGAGTACAACCCTTCTAGGGTTTGCTATTTGTATCCCCATTCTTGCTAGTTCAGTCCTCTTTTGCCTTCATTCTCTCATGCCTAGCTAGGTCAACCCTAGCTATGGCTCCTCAGTATACCTACTATCACGACATGGTATCAGAGCTTAACGTTCCTGGCCTGTGGGCCCACTTCACTGCTTCCGCTGCTACTGCTACTCCCTGTCCGCCGCGCGCCCCGTGGTGCGCGGCGTCGAAACTAGGGTTTTCAGCCCGCCGTGCGCCCCGAGGCGCGCGGCGGTTTTCTGCCCGCCGTGCGCCCCGAGGCGCGCGGCGGTTCTCTGCCCGCCGTGTGCCCCGAGGCGCGCGACGGGTTCCTGCCCCGTCACTCGGCACGTCGCCCCCGGGAGGCGCTGCGACGGGCGACGGGGACCCGCGCGTCGCCCCCCGTCGCCCGTCGTGGCCTGCACGCGGCCCGTACACCCGGCACGCGGCCCGTACGGGCTGCGCCAGGCCCGCGCGCGGCCCGTACGGGCTGCGCCAGGCACGCGCGCGGCCCGTACGGGCTGCGCCAGGCCCGCGCGCGGCTCGGACCGCCTGCGCGCGGTTCGGGAGGCGGTGCCAGGCCCGTGGGCGGCCCGTTCTTCGCTTCCCCTGTCCTCCCCGCTGTCCCCCGTGCTTCTGAAGGCGCCCCACCCCTCCTTCTGCCCGTTCTCCTGGATTAGGGTTTGGGGTGGGGGGTATGGGGGTGCAGCTTCAGTGTGCCGTTCCCTGCTCCTCCTCCTCCCTCGTCTCCCTCTGCTACAGCTGCCGCTGAGGGGGGTGGTGTGTGGGAGCCTAGGGTTTGGGGTTTAAGGGGGGTGCCGTGGGAGTGGAGCTAGGGTTCAGCAGGGGGTGTGTGTCGAGGGGTGTGTGGGGCAGTTGGAGGAGGTTGAGCGGAGGTTGCCGTCGTGTCGTCCGCAGCACCTGTATTCCGGGGCCTTTCTCCTCCCGGTAGCTCAGAGAGCCGGTTGCACCTGTCGCCCGTGGGTCCGTTGCTACTGTCGCTGGCTGATCAGTTGCAGAGCCTGTTACTCCTGTATTCCGGGGCCTTTCTCCTCCCGGTAGCCACCAGCGTTGCACCAGAGCCGTCTGTTGCCCGAGTGTCTGCAGCTTCAGTCGTCGCCTCCACTCTTCTCTCATCTCACCAGCCCTCCTCCTCCTCGCTTGCCCTCTGTGACAGCTTTAGCTTTACCCATAATTGTGAACCTTAAACTATTGCTTCTTGCTTGTGCTCAGAATGAGTGGTGACATCGTGATCCACCCTGAGCTTGTACTGCTTTGTTTCCTCTGCTGATTACACCCCACTTTGGCTATGGGGGTGTGTCAGAATATTATGCTCTAGCCTGTAGTGGGGTGCTCTGTAGCGAGTACAACCCTTCTAGGGTTTGCTATTTGTATCCCCATTCTTGCTAGTTCAGTCCTCTTTTGCCTTCATTCTCTCATGCCTAGCTAGGTCAACCCTAGCTATGGCTCCTCAGTATACCTACTATCACGACATGTGGGAGGTGTGTCGCACACTTGGTGTCCCTAGGCCGGGTCATGGAACCTTTTACAGATGCTTAGATGGAGAAAATGGTCTGTGGAGTGTGATCATCAACCAGGCGAAGGTGAATATGGAGGGGGTGCGCGCGAGCATGGCATTGCGTTCTGATCCTGCCCATATTTTAAGCGTGGACGGGAGGTGGTCACAGGTGCGTGAGGCAAAGCATTGCACGGTTTCCTTCATGGATCCGGTGTCTCGTAAAGTTGCGTTTTATAAAAACACACACAGGGACGTAGATGACGACACATCTGTCAAGCTCGAACGAGTGGGGTTTGATCAGGGTATGGACGAGCTAAGAGAGATTGGGTTTGGTGTGGCTGGTATCGTCACCGATGGAGGTAGCAGTTTCAAGACTGCTGTTCGGGAGAGGGGACTGAAACATCAAGAGGATTGGTGGCATAAATGTGGTACCCTGGTGCGTAGTTTCAAGACGGATGTTCAGGATGCAACAAGGAAGGCAGGTGAAGTTGGGGCGGCAACTTCGTGCGAGGATCTTTACTTGATCACAATCAATAAACTGCTAGGGTGGTTGCGGGAGCACCCACGCCCGGGAACGACGTTTGGACGGGGCAGTGGAAAGAAGGCGTTGGTGGAGGCAGTGTGTGCTGCACGGGGTTTGGAGTTCAAGGATATGGACCCTGCAGATGCCAAATGGTTGCACCTGGAACTGCAGCAAGTGCTCCAGACAGAGGTTGGGCAGCCGACAGTGCGAGCAAGCACAGAGGTGGTGGAAGAAGCAGAACCGGGGGTGACAGTGGGACATGGGCCACGTGACGGGAGTGAAGGTCCGAACGGTGACGGTCTTAATGGCGGGGTTGGAGCCGTCGAAGTACAGTGGCCGGACGTGGACGAAATGTGGGGCTGGGATGCGCATCCGGAACATGGGATACGACCATCATCGCATGCATCGATGGTGCTCGTGCAGGCATGGAGAGGTTTAGAGCACAACACTGCTTCACTGTATGACGGCACTGTTGGGCAAGGTAAAGTGGCCTGCTTTCTTCATCTCCCCCTACATTCTTCGTCACTCCACCCTGCTTTCTTCATCTCCCCCCTGCTTCTTTCAGTTTCCCCCCTGTTTTCTTCATCTCATCCCTGCTTTCTTCATCTCACCCCTGCTTTCTTCATATTCCCCCACCTTTCTTAAATAAACCCCCCTCCCCTCATCATCTCACCCCTGCTTTCTACATATCCCCCCTGTTTTCTTCAGTTTCTCCCCCGCTTTCTTCATCTCCCCCCTGCTTTCTTCAGTTTCCCCCCATATTTCTTCATCTCCCCCCCGCTTTCTTCATATCCCCCCTGCTTTCTTCATCTCCCCTGTTTTCTTCATCTCCCCCCTGCTTTCTTCAGTTTCCCCCCATACCTCTTCATCTCCCCCTGCTTTCTTCAGATCCCCCCTGCTTTCTTTATCTCCCCTTGCTTTCTTCATCTCCCCTCTGCTTTCTTCATCTTCCACCCTGCTTTCTTAGTTTTGCGTTTTGAAATCTCTTGTGATATTGGTATTATTTTGTGCAGACGAACAAGAGAATGTTCCAGCTTCTGGAGGCGCGGCTGGGATTGCGACCGAGGGTGGCATGGATAATGATGCAGCAGAACAGAGACCAAGGAGATGGGGACGACGAGCGCCACGCAGACGGACTCGGCAAGGGGATGGCGGAGGGGCTGGCAGCGAGAGTGAAAGCGGTTACTGTTGCGGATCGGCTCGGTGTGCACTTCTACCACTGCATGGTTCGGAACGGGGTGTGCGCTCGGGACGGGCACACTCGCACACCCCAGGAAGTGTCAGAGGAGTTGTGTCTAGGACCAGACCATTGGGCTGGGCTTCATTCGCGATGCTGGAGGAGCGGAATGCGTGCACCAAGATGTGTGACAGAAAATTGGGGTGAAGAGAGTGCGGTGTACCAGCCCAATTCAAAGACCCATCTAGCGGTGAGAGAGTGGTTTCAAAGACACTTCAGTCCAGATAAAGTTGCGTGCATTGTGGAGGGCGCAACCAGCTCAATGAACGAGTCGTTTCATTCTCTCATCCTGAAGTATGCCCCTAAACGTATACGGTTCAAAGGAAGTTACGATGCGCGCATAGCCATGTCTGCGCTGCATTGGAACAACACCATGGATCGCGTTGTACGGGCATATATCACTCGAGAGAGGCGTACAACACGAGTGAGACGTGGTCGGAGGGATAGGGTACTTGGTCCAATGGATTGGACTTGGGCGGATGATATTTTGAGAGAGTGGCGGCGACCGTTTATTGATTTATCCGAGCCCGTTGGATTGTCCCCTGACGCGAGTGACACTGTGGCCCCTCGGGAGAGTGTGGGGCTTGTTCCACCACGAGGCACTTCGTCTACCGACCCCGATGCATCACCCGGATTCTCCCATGGTTCTGGAGTTGGACAGTCGCGAACACCAATCATATCTCAGCCCGTGCACCGTACGACACGCGACGAGGGGCGTGGGGCACGGCGCAGTTTACTCAGTACGTATGCTAAATTGGCATAATAGCCACTAGTTTTCGAGTTTTGGTTCACGAGTCTTGCAAGTTCACGGTGAGTAAGTGATTGCACGCATGTCATTCTTATGCATCTATTCGTTTTTTCGGTCGGTGGTATGTGTCTAGGTGACATGGGGTCCGGCTGATCGAGTGGATGATGTGTCAGAAGTGGTTCGAGGAGTTGCAAATTTTCAATGGTGAATGTGTTCACTCCTATCCACCTGGTATGACCATGATAAGCCCATATCCCTTGTGTGTCTCGAAAATGATATTCATTCATAGTCACTTTTATGAGGCCCCCTGCGTAATACCAGGTGCTATCCAACATCCCCCCCCCGTTTGCTCTTTGCTAACCCTCTCCGCTTGCTCCCCATAATCTTCCGCTGGCCCCCCTGTCCCCCCTAGTGAGCAATTGATCGACCTTGTCCAAGCTCGACACACCCCTCCAAAGCGAGGTGCGGCTAGTGCAGTGAAGGGGGGGACGGCCGGCGGAGCGAAGGGGGTGTCAGATGGGGCGGCGAGAGGGGCAGGGGGCGTAAGGGGGTGCGGAGCAGAGCGAGGTGGGTTCAGAGTGGGACCGGCGGAGGCTTCAACCCCTGCACATGGTACGAGCGCACCTTGGCCAGCAACGGTCATGTGGCCATTCTCCACCTGCAGGCACAACCCTTCGACCTCGTGCTCATGGACGTGCGAACCTGCAGGTGGGGGCACGAACGCGTGCATGCTTGTGCCGTGCTCATGCGTGCTTATGCGTATCACGGAGTGTTTGCACGCTCGTATGCATGCATGGCTCAACGCCCATTCCCTCAAGCTGCCCTCCTGCAGATGCCAATGCTCAACCACGTAGAAGCCAACACTAGATAGGCATTGCATGCCTGCACACTTGCCTCCCCTCGCCTCCCCTCCCGTCCTCTCTCTCCCCTCGCCCGCTCGCCAGATGCCGGAGCTTGACGGCATTGAAGCCACGGGGCTCATCGTGGCACACTGGCCTGTGTGGCGCCCAGCCTGCCAGCGTCCGCGTGCATGACACCTCGCTAGCTATCCTGGCGTACGGCACCGAGTACCGACACCTTGACCTTTTCCACCACATCCTCACGAGCCCGCAGGGCGCCCTGCTCGGTACGTCACTGCGGCCTCGCCCTCGCATCCCCTCCTATTTCGGCCTCTCGGCATCCGTGATGTTGATGTTATGCCCGTGTGCGTCCACCGCTGAACTCACACCTTGCCCGTGTGGCACCCCTCATCCTCATCCCCGTTCCGCTGTCCCTGCTTGCGCTGCTCTCCCCTCAGTGCCGCTGACGCTACACAAGGAACTTCAACACTGGCAGCAGCAACTTCAAACAGTAGCAGTACCAGCATGAGCACCAGTAGCAGCATCAGCAGTGTTAGCATCATCATCATTAGCAGCAGCAGCAGGGAATGGTGAGGTGCGGGCAAAGGAGGCAGTGCATGCTAAGATCAGGCTGGGGGACTGGCTGCCAGCGAGGCTGCTGCAGCTGCCGTCACTTATGTGGAAAGATGGACTTGTGCATACAATGGAAAACAGATCCAGCAGTTCACTTGTGTCACTTGTTTTGGAAAGATGGACTTGTGGCCAGCTTGTGCATACAGTGGAAAACAGATCCAGCACCTTCATCTCCTGGGAGGGCACGAGTGAGACGTGGAAAACAGCTTACCGGTAGTACGAGAGGTCTATGGTTAGCCTCGATGAGTTTGCCAGGCTGGTCCCTCAAAGCGGAGCTAACAGACAGTTTTTTTTCGTGGTTGATTAAATACCTGGGCCAGCTGCTTAATGAAAATGACTGGGTCCAACTGTCAATTGACAGACTGAAACATTCTAGTTTACAACATTGCCTGGGAACGTCGCGTTACATCTCAGCTAATCAATCTAGGAGCTGGGTGTGAAGTGTAATCCTTTAATAGTTGGAGCATGGAGCTGCTGCCAACCCTCATCACGCGCCCCTTGCCAAACGACAGCGTCTTGTTGCTGCTGCTGTCCGCCGCAAAGGCCGTGGGGCGCGCGTTGCTCCTGCCCCTGTTTAGCCCCTAGAAGCTCCGGAGCGACGCGATGATGCACCGCGGCGCCAGGTACTCGTCGGGCGCCAGCGGCAGCCCAGCGCGGTGCGCATGGCGGTGAGCAGCTAGGGGAAGCTCTCGAGGGCGTCGAGCTGGTCGTCCAGCAGCAGCAGGTACACCTCCACCTCCGTCTTCGCCTGCTGGTGGGGGGGAGGGAGAAGGGGGGGGTGGGGGTGTTCAAGGGGGGGTAGGACATTGGAATGGGGCAACGAGGGCAACAGTGTGATGGCGTGCGAGAACCCGCCAGACTCGTATGCCATAGTTGTGCCACATTCCTGGCGCTTCTCGCACCTCCACTGATCTTCCCCCCCAAGCAAACGGAATTACCATCCCCTCCAACTCAGCACCTGCCATGGGAAGAGATGCTGCTGCGATATGAGGTGCAAGGAGTAGTACACGGAGTAGTGTGCGAAGGCTGCGAGGAGTTGAATTGATGTTGAAAAGGACAAAACGGAGGGAGCGCCAGGAGGGATGCGAGATGAAGCACCGAGGGCAAAGGGGGGGCAGGGCAGAGGGGAAATAAGCAGGGAATGGTGCAGTGCTGTGGAGCAAGGTGCGGTTCACAAAGAAGCGAAGCATCCACCCATCCCCCCTTCCACACCCTGCCATTATGCAGCATAACTGATAACAGTAGCAAGTACTCACACACACATAGACACCCTCACATACCCACACACACATACCAATGCAGGTAAATCATGATGTCTATGAGCGCCAGCCCCTTCACCTGCAAAATGCCTGCCTTGCGCGGTGGGGGGAAGGGATGCAGGTGCGGAGAGAAAGAGGCAGGTGGGGAAAGAAAGGGGCAGGTGGGGAGAGAAAGAGGCAGGTGGGGAGAGAAAGAGGCAGGTGGGGAAAGAAAGGGGCAGGTGGGGAGAGAAAGAGGCAGGTGGGGAGAGAAAGAGGCAGGTGGGGAGAGAAAGAGGCAGGTGGGGAGAGAAAGAGGCAGGTGGGGAGAGAAAGAGGCAGATGGGGAGAGAAAGAGGCAGGTGGGGAGAGAAAGAGGCAGGTGGGGAGAGAAAGAGGCAGGTGGGGAGAGAAAGAGGCAGGCGGGCAGGGGGGGAGGTCTTTGGGGAACGAAGGATGCAGGAGGGGGAGGAAGGCAGGCGGGGAGAGAGGGAGCAAGGAGGAGTTGTCACGTTCGGGCCTCGTGGCTCGTGAGGCTGTAAACAAAGGGGAAACGAGGACATCATGCAGTTGTGACTGGACTTGACACATGCTGCACTGTCTTGCCTGTGTTTCGTTTCGAGTTGCAGGGCGGTCTTGCAGGGTTCATTGAACAGCCAGTGCGAGATGGGCTGAACGTCCTTGGCATGGGGCTGCCTGTGCTGGCATCAACAGCATGATCTGTCATGGTCGTGGGCTTCGACATGTGCGTGGACTGAGGGGGGCGTGTGGAGACAGCGAGGAAAGGGGTGAAGGGAGAGGGGAACGGGAAGGAAGGGTTTAGGGTGCAGGTGCTGTGATGGTGTGTACTGTCTCCAATGCTATGATGGCTGGGCACGACATGTGTTTGGACTGGCAGAGAGAGTGTGCGTGAGGGAGAGAGGGGCTATTGTGTTGGGTGGCAGCACGTGGTGCATGTGAGGAGGAGGTGAGCCGTACCGACAGCACGTGGCGCAGACGCATGAAAGTGATCAGCGCGGGAGATCCCAACTACGGTGTTGTTGTTAATAGGAGAGGCGGCACCTGGGGGAGGTGATACCGGGGGGAGGTGGTACATGGGAGATGTGGTACCACTCACCTTCCACTCTTCGCACATTCGGCGCTCTCCCCCTCCTCTTTGTACCATCCCCTCCAACCTAACACCAAGTAGATGGCGGATGAGATGCTGCTGAGATCTGAGGAGTAGTGGGTAGTACACGGAGGAGTGTGCGACGGGTGCCAGGAGGTTGGAGTGTTTTCCACGAGATTGCTGGAGGACAAAGAGGAGGGAGCAGCAGGAGGGATGCGAGACGAAGCACTAAGGGGAAGGGGAGGTAGTGGAGGGGGAAGAGGTAGGGAATGGTGCAGGGAGGCAGATCGCTAGTGCATGTTCCTAAGTAGCGAAGCATCCCCGCACCTTGACATGCCCCCACCATGTGCACTAGACTGTGGAGGGGAAGGGGGGAAGCAGAGGGGGAATAGACTCTGTCCTGAACGCAGCGGGGTGAGGGTAAGTAGCGGGGCGGGAATAGATGGGCAGCAGGAAGGGCGAGGAGCGCACTGGCAGAAGTGGCAGCAGACGGGAGAGCAAAGTGGGGTGGCGGACGAGGAGACCCTGCAGGGATGCAGCAAGCATGGCAGTGCGGGCAAGCAAGGCAGCGAGATTAAGCAAACAAGCAGGCACATGGAAAAGCATGCACATGGACAAGAGTGGGCATAGACATGCACACTCATAAACATGCATGCAGATAGACATTCATGCGCATAGACATGCATGCACATAGATGTGCATGCACATAGATATGCCTGCAAATAGCAGAGCCTGCACGTGGACATGCATGCACATAGACATGCACACACCCACCCACCCACCCACCCACCCACCCACCCAGGCACTCACCCACCCACGCACCCACCCATCCACGCACCGGCCATCAATGGATAGAAGCTGACGGTGGTGTGCGGTGTAGTAGCCAGCGTAACAGGGCGATGTGCGCGCCACAGAGGTGCCACAGAAGCGCAGCGACCGATGCCATGCTAAGTGGGCGCGCGCCTGGTGGCGGGGAGGGGGATGGGGAGGTTGATGGGAGGGGATGCAGATAGAAGGAGGTGGGGGGAGTGCATTGGCCTGAATAGACTGTGGCGGGAGGGGGACATAAGGGCATGAAATGTCGGGGATGAGCAAAGTGGGGTGGCGGGCGAGGCGACACTGCAGGGACGCAGGGAAGGGGACATGGGAAGCAGGGAAGGAAAGGGGGGGAAGCAGAAAATCTGATGGGGGGAAGCAGGGCTTGGGATAAGGAGAAACAATGAAGAGGATGGGGGGGACGCAGGGAGGGGGATGGGGGGAAGCAGGGATGAGGATGGGGGGAAGCAGAGAGGGGGATGGGGGGAAGCAAGGCAGGTGATGGGAGGAAGCAGGGAAGAGGATGGGGGGAAGAAGGGAAGGGGACAGGGGGAAGCAGGGAAGGGGATGGGGGGAAGCAGCAGGGCAGGGGATGGGGGGAAGCAGGGCAGGGGATGGGGGGAAGCCGGGAGGGGGATGGGGGGAAGCAGGGAAGGGGACATGGGGAAGTAGGGACCCGGAGGGGGGGAAGCAGAAATGCGGATGGGGGGAAGCAGGGCTTGGGATAAGGGGAAAGAATGAAGAGGATGGGGGGAAGCAGGGCAGGGGATGGGGGAAAGCAGGGAAGGGGATGGGGGAAAGCAGGGAACGGGATGGGGAGAAGCAGGGAGTGGGGTGGGGGGAAGCAGGGAAGAGGATGGGGGAAGCAGGGAAGGGGATGGAGTGAAGCAGGGAAGAGGATGGGGGGAAGCAGGGCACGGGATGGGCGGAAACAGGGAAGGGGATGGGGAAAAGCAGGGAAGTGGGGGAACTGAGGCGATTATTGGAGGGTGGGAAAAGAGGGAGTAGGGGGAGAATACGCAGGGTGACACGTGTGCGAGATGGGAAGGGAGGCGGGAGGGAAGGCGGGGGCGACGAGCAGTGGATGGCAGGGCGACGGGGAAAGCGAGGGCGACGGGCAGAGAATTGACGGGGAAGCGAGGGCGACGGGGAGCGAGGGAGACAGAAATTGCGAGGGAGACGCGGAGAGAGGGAGACAGGGAGAGCGAGGGGACGAGCGGAAGGGAGGGCGACGTGAAGAACGGACGGCGACGGGAAGAAGCGCGGGCGAGGGGAAGACCGTGGCGACGGGAAGGGAAGGCGACGGGAAGGGAAGGCGACGGGAAGGGAGGTCGAAGGGAAGGGAGGCCAAGGGGAAGGGAGGGCGACGGGAAGGGAACGCGACGGGAAGGGAGAGCGACGGGAAGGGAGAGCGACGGGTGGGGAGAGCGACGGGGGGGGAGAGCGACGGGAAGGGAGAGCGGCGGGAAGGGAGGGCGACGGGAACAAGGGAGGGCAACGGGCGGATCCCCGCGTGTTCCCCCCCACTCCCCCATCCTCTCCGTCGCGCTCCCCCGCGTCGTCCCCCGCCCAGTGCCTTTCTCCGCGGCTCATCCCTGCGCGAAGCACCCGCGCGGAATCGCGTGCGCGACACGCCTTCGCGTTGCGCAGATCCTCCGACGACGACAAGACGTACCCACTCATATCGTCGTCCTCGTTACATGCCTCCGCGTTACTAGCACTTTCCGCAATGGAGGCGGGAAGGCGTATCTGGGGATTTCTACGCGCGTGACGAATCGGTGGATGGCGAACCGTGCGAAGATGTGATAGTTGCTAATGACATAGGTCCGAGGTGTTCGCGAAGAGATGTGCGGCGGAAAGGCGCGGAATGAGAGTCACGGCTATCGCGCGACGATGGCGGAAGCCGTTCGGGACGCAGGGCGTTCGGAGCAGGTTTCAAAGATTGCGCGCTTTCCTCACATCGGTGAAGAGACGTGTCGGGAAAAGCAGGGGCGCATGAGATAAAACTGGGCGTGATCTGGAAACCCGAATTACCATCACGTAGGCAGTGCATTCTTTTCTAAGTCATGTGCTGCAAGAGTCCCTCTGAGCTTGTCGAAACTCGCACCCTGAACAAGTGTGGTAACCAAGCAGGTGCGGAACCCTAAACGTGGTTCGGAAAGGCTGGTGCGGGAGGCACAGTGTCACCACTTTGCTTTTGACTTTGTAATTCGGGCTTTGGGCTTTAAGGCCATCTGGATGCTGGACCCGGGGATCAAGGAGCAGCAGGGGTACGGCCCGGTGGAGTCCGGTGATGCGGCTGATGTGTGGATCCTCAATGCAGAGGGCAAGGCGTTCGTTGGTGAGTGAGGCCCTGTGGAGTGGATGGGTGTGCTGCCTGCTGAGGGAGGGTGCACTGTGGGGCATGAAACTGCTGAGTGCCATTAATGAGCAGCAGGGGTACGGCCCGGTGGAGTCCGGTGATGCGGCTGATGTGTGGATCCTCAATGCAGAGGGCAAGGCGTTCGTTGGTGAGTGAGGCCCTGTGGAGTGGATGGGTGTGCTGCCTGCAGAGGGAGGGTGCACTGTGGGGCATGAAACTGCTGAGTGCCATTAAGGAGCAGCAGGGGTACGGCCCGGTGGAGTCCGGTGATGCGGCTGATGTGTGGATCCTCAATGCAGAGGGCAAGGCGTTCGTTGGTGAGTGAGGCCCTGTGGAGTGGATGGGTGTGCTGCCTGCTGAGGGAGGGTGCACTGTGGGGCATGAAACTGCTGAGTGCCATTAATGAGCAGCAGGGGTACGGCCCGGTGGAGTCCGGTGATGCGGCTGATGTGTGGATCCTCAATGCACAGGGCAAGGCGTTCGTTGGTGAGTGAGGCCCTGTGGAGTGGATGGGTGTGCTGCCTGCTGAGGGAGGATGCACTGTGGGGCATGAAACTGCTGAGTGTCATTAATGAGCAGCAGGGGTACGGCCCGGTGGAGTCCGGTGATGCGGCTGATCGAGGATTTTCAATGCAGAGGGCAAGCCGTTTGCAGGTGAGTGAGTGGGTGTGACCCTGTGGTTGGGTGTGTTGTCTGTCTGTTGAGCATGGGACTGCTGAGTGCCGCCGTCAAGCAGCAGCAGGGGTACGCGCCGGTGTAGGTTTGAGTCGACTCAAAACGTGAGTGGGTGTGGCCCTGAGGATGGGTGTGTTGGTTGTCTGAGGTGCCCTGTTGAGCATGGATGGAACTGCTGAGTGCCGTCAAGCAGCAGCAGGGGTACGCGCCGGTGGAGTCCGGTGACGCGCGTCGCCGGATGTGTGGATGCTCAACACACTGCACTGCACACAGGTGACGTGTGGCCTGGCCCCTGCAAGTTCCCCGACTACATGATGCAGCGAGCCAGGGAGTGGTGGAGAGGCAATGATACACGGGCAAAAAACCTCAGAAAAACACTTGCAATTCCCCCCTTTCATTTCATGGGGCACTGCACTGTTCCACAGGTGATGTGTGGCCTACCCCTTCATGCAGCGAGGAAAGGAGTGGTGTCCAGAGATTCAGACATGGTTAGGAATTCTCACAATGCCGTTTTCTTCCCCCACTTTCAGTTGACGTGTGGCCCGGCCCCTGCAAGTTCCCCGACTACACAATGCAGCGAGCAAGGGAGTGGTGGCGAGACATGGTGGCAGATTTCGCAAAGGAGGGAGTGGACGGCATTTGGAACGACATGAACGAACCCACTGTGTTCCGGGTGAGTAGGTTGGTTCCCGAGCTGGATTGGGGGAGGACTCGTGGGGCATTTGGGGGTACATCACTGTGTGAATGGGGACGGGGGGTTGATGGCGTCTAGATTAACATGAACAAGCCCACCGTGTTCCGGGTGAGTGAGTGAGTGAGTGAGTGGATGGGAGAGACATGAGGCAGAATGAACCACTGTGTTCAGGTGAGTGGACTGGGGGGGAGTGCATGCTAGGAATGCATCTCTCTGTCTACCTGAGTCTGCGTCTGAGTCTCTCTGTCACCCCTCCCATGCCAGGCCGTGCGGTGAACAAGACGATGCGAGACGACAGCATTTACAGGGGGGACGACGACAAGCGTCTGTGCTAGTAGTGGCTTTTGACATTATTCACTTCCTTTCTCCATATCTTCTCCCTTTTCCACACCAGGCTGTGAATAAGACGATGCCAGACGACAACATTCACAGGGGGGATGATGATGACATGATGTAGATGTTGGGAGTGACATCACACTCCCAGCATCACACTCACCTCCATTCACCTCCCTCCTCTCCTCTTTTACAGGCTGTCAACAAGACCATGCCAGACGACAACATTCACCGGGGGGATGACCACATGGGTGGCACCCAGAATCACCTGCACTATCACAATGTAAGTCTACAAGGTTACAAAGTTCCAATGTTTCAATGTTATGATGCTAGGAAGTAATGAAGCAGCACTGCTAGTTTTCCTGCGCCTCGGTCTCTCTCATCTCCCCTCTTTTTCTCTCCGTCCCCCTGTGTGTGTACAGTATATGCCTTCCCTGCCCTCTCCAGGTATACGGCATGCTCATGGCTCGAGCCACCAGCGAGGGTCTAGGAAAGGCTCTCCCCGACAAGCGGCCGTTTGTGCTGACCCGGGCGGGGTTTATCGGCAGCCAGCGCTATGCTGCCTCATGGACGGGAGACAATCTGGCCACCTGGGAGTACCTCCACATGAGTGTCCCAATGGCACTCAACATGGTACGGTACGGTGTGGTGAGGTATGGTGTGGTGCATTGTCGTATGGTTGGGGACGTGGCAACGGGGTTTATTGGCAGCCAGCGCTATGCTGCCTCGTGGACGGGAGATATCCTGGCGACCTGGGAGTACCTCCACATGAGCATGGCGCTGAACATGGTATGTGGTGTGCTATGGTATGGTATGCAGTTGAGGATGTATTTTAAATCAAATTCCTGTTATACGAGGTGGGAATTGTTGTTTTTCATATGTTGCAACTTGTATTGTCTGAGTTTTCAACAATCATGCTTATTGGTTATTAATAAAAGCACATTAACAATGCAATTTTCCCTCCTTTGGCACGTTGACTGTGATTCTCCTGACCGTTTGTTGCAATTTTACTACCACTCGAATCCTTGCAGCTTACTTGCTCCCATTCAACACTCTCTTTGCAGCTTACTTGCTCCCATTCAACCCTCTCTATATTACTGAAGGAGACTAAAATAGTCTGATAAAATTAGCCCTGTCTGAGAAGGAGCAGGGGGGTGAGAAAGAGCAGGGGGGTGAGAAGGAGCAGGGGGGTGAGAAGGAGCAGGGGGGTGAGAAAGAGCAGGGGGGTGAGAAGGAGCAGGACCTTTCCCCCCTGTTCCTGCTCACGCCCCTGCTCCTTCTCACCCCCCTGCTCCTTCTCCCCCCCTGCTCCTTCTCACCCCCCTGCTCCTTCTCACCCCCCTGCTCCTTCTCACCCCCCTGCTCCTTCTCACCCCCCTACTCATTACCACCCTCCTCCTCCTTTCCACCCCTCACTCCCCACTCCCTACCTAATCTAAGGACGCGGCACCTCTAGCACCGATCCTGCGATCGATCCTGCGCAGGATCGAATTTTTGAGGAGTTTTAAATGGTGTTGGGAGCTGCATATAAATTTAGCAGGATTTCAGTGCGGTGGAATCAGTTATCCTGTGATCGATCGTGCAATTTTTCTAGAGGTGCCGCGTCCTAACTTCAGCCTCTGAACGGGGGCCTGACATCGGTAGCTTTGCTCTGAACGCCACTCCACAGCTGTTTGCTCGGTGGATGGGCATCGGGGCTCTGCTGCCCTTCTCACCACCATATGCCATTTCTCCTCCCACCCCCCTTTTCCCCCTCCCCTTTTCTATCCCGTTCAGGCTCTGAGCGGCCAGCCTCTGAACGGGCCGGACATTGGAGGCTTTGCTCTGAACGCCACTCCCCGGCTGTTTGCTCGGTGGATGGGAATCGGTGCTCTGCTGCCCTTCTCTCGTGGACACTCTGAGAAAGGGACAAAGGACGCCGAACCATGGGTGTTTGGGGAAGCGGTGAGAGGAACGGGAGGGAGGGTGGGAAAGCGGATTGCTGCACAAGGGTTTGTGGGGATGGGTATTGGGGTTTTGCTGCCTTTCTCCCGCGGGCACTCGGAGAAAGGGACAAAGGACGCCGAACCATGGGTGTTTGGGGAAGCGGTGAGAGGAACGGGAAGGGAGGAGTGGGAAAGGCAATGGTGGGAATGGGATGTTGTGGATTGTGTCTATTATTTTGAGTTTTATCGTATCGTATGGTATTGCATTGGTGTAACAAAGGGTTTGCTGGAAAAGTAAAAGAGTCAATTTTGGAAGGGATGCGTTCGGTGGAAATGTGATAAAATCTTACTTGACTTTGTGAAGATCTTGTTCAATAACACCATCTTCCCCCTTCCCTTCTCACCTCCCTCCCGTCCCCCGCGCCAAACAACCCCACCAGTGTGATGGAGTGGGT
This sequence comes from Closterium sp. Yama58-4, assembly GCA_947470075.1. Classification (NCBI taxonomy): domain Eukaryota; kingdom Viridiplantae; phylum Streptophyta; class Zygnematophyceae; order Desmidiales; family Closteriaceae; genus Closterium; species Closterium sp. Yama58-4. Next base: position 221,149 of record CANIUD010000033.1, read on the forward strand.
CGGAAGGTTATAGAGTGTTGTGACCACCTGCTGCCGCATCTCTACACACTCTTCTACCATCACGACAACACTGCTTGCTCTGCCAACTCTCACTAGCCTCCCCCTCTCCCTCCCCCTCTCATCAGTGTGAGGGAGTGTGTCGGAAGGCCATCGAGCGTCGATACCGTCTGCTGCCGCACCTCTACACACTCTTTTTCCATCACGACAACACCGGCAGCCCTGTCATCTCGCCCCTCGTCTTTGCTGGTACGTCTGTTTAGCACTGTCATATGAGCACCACCATCACCCATACCGCCTGCTGCCGCATCTCTACACACTCTTCTACCGTCACGACAACACCGGCAGCCCGGTCCTCTCGCCCCTTGCTTTCGCCGGTGCGTCTACTTGGCCCTGGTCGGTCATTGTAATCTATACCACCACCTGAGTGACCATACATACCGCTTGCCTGTTGCCGCACCACGCCGCGCTTTTCTACTTGCCACTGCACTGTCATATGAGGACCACCTGGAATAGGAATAGGATGCCGTCTCAGCTCAAGATTCAGGTTTGCAGCTACTCCGCAATGAATCTCAATCTCCGCCTGTCGTCTCGGTCGGCCCTCGCCTCGCCATTGCTGGTGCGCCCCGTCAGACCCCTCCAACCCAGCGCTGCGGCTGCGGGCAGTGGAAGATCGCTTCCTGCTGGGCCCTCTGCTCCTGGTTTCTGTGGGCCCTTTAGTTTCTCCTGGTGAGAGAGATGGTCAAATCAACTCGTTTTGAGACGCCTCAAAACTAGATTTAGTTTCTCCTGGTGGTGAGAGAGATGGTCAAATCAACTCGTTTTGAGACGCCTCAAAACTAGATTTAGTTTTTCCTGGTGGTGAGAGAGATGGTCAAATCAACTCGTTTTGAGATGCCTCACCACTAGATTTAGTTTCTCCTGGTGGTGAGAGAGATGGTCAAATCAACTCGCATGTCCCCTACCTGCCTGTGTGTGTGCCCATGCCTGTCTGTTCCTCCCAGACCCATCCAACCCAGCACTGCGGGTAGTGGAAGATCGGTTCCTGCTGGGCCCTCTGCTCGCCCTGCGACTGTTCTTCTTGTTGGGACTTCACCTAAAACGAGCATCCCTTGTGCATGCCTGTGCCCCATCGTCCCGCTCAGACCCATCCAACCCAGCATTGCGGGCAGTGGAAGATTGTAGAAAAACAGACCTAATGTGCACAATGTGCACAAGGAGAGGCTGGTTCTGAAATGCTGAAAGGTTCTAGAAGCAGTAAATCAACTGAAGTGATGAATACAAGCAAAACAAAGGCTAAAATAGGCAGAAAATGGGGAGAGCTAGCTTGGAGGCGACTTGGGCTGGTCCAGGTGAGGAATTTGGTACCCAAGGGACTTGGGGTGGCCAAATGGGTGCTCAAGTCGCCCACAGTCAAGATGGGGACGTGAGGGACCCTCAAAGTGGGCCTGGAAGCGCCCCCTACAGTGGAACCGCGATTCCACGAATTGGAAACGCGAATTCCAAGTTGGAGCCGCGTTTCCAATGTTGAAATTCGTGGGTCCAGGCTGGAGCCGCGTCCCCAAGATTGGGAAACGTGCTGAGGTGCCCCAAAGCCGAATTTGGGGTGCCTAGCACTTGATAAAGTCACTCAGGGGGCACCCTATAACTTATATAGCCCAACCCCTATTGTCTACACTATTATAATGTAAACAAATACGTACAAACTTTAAATAAACTAGTGAACAAAACCTGCAGCAAATTTAAAGGAAAATAAGTACCCAACAACACCCCCCCTTTGGGTGACACCGAGGGAGAGGTCAAAGGAGAAGTAGCAGGGCGAAGGCCGATGCAGGACTGGAGACGCTGCAGCGTGTCACGAGGGAGAGGCTTGGTCCCCAAATCAGCAAGGTTATCACGGGTAGGGATATAATGCAGCGAGATATGCCCTTTGTCAACATGGTCACGGAGGAAATGGTGGCGGATGTCAATGTGCTTGGCACGGGCATGGAAAACACCAGCGTCCTTTGCCAAGACAATGGCGCTAGTGTTGTTACAAAGCAGCGGGGTGGGACCAGTGGGGGGAAGGCCGAGAGAGCAGAGGAGAGTGCGGAGCCAAAGGGCTTCGTGGGTTGCCGCACCGAGCGCATAGTATTCAGCTTCGCAAGTGGATGTTGCAACCACACATTGCCGCTTGGATTGCCACGAAATCAGAGAAGGGCCAAGAAAGAACAGGTATGCAGTGAGAGAACGACGATCCTCACTGTCGGAAGCCCATGAGGCATCACAATATCCGATCAGCTGGAGGGAAGCGGGATTGCCACCAAGTAGCAGCCCATGGGAAGAAGTCCCTTTGAGGTAACGGAGAACACGCTTAGCAGCCAACCAATGTGGATCGGACCAAGAATGGAGGTGACGCGAAACGAGTCCAGTAGAATGGGCTATGTCAGGGCGTGTGGCAACCATTGCGTACATGAGAGAGCCGGCCACAGAGGGATATGGAAAGGGTTCAGATGGTGGCGATAAGGAGCGTGTTGGAAGGAGGAGCTTAGAGTCCATGGGGGTGTGGCTGGGGTTGGCATGGCTGAGATTGAAGGTAGAGAGGAGGGCAGTAATAAATTTGGATTGGTGGATGAGGAGGGTGCAAGAAGAGCGGTCGCGGTCTAAGTGGAGGCCGAGATAATAAGTTAATGGGCCAAGGTCACGAAGTTTGAAGCGGGTGGCGAGAGAAGTCTTGAAGGTGGTAAGTGGAGTGATGGTGGTGGAAAGGACGATGAGATCATCGACATAGACTAGTACAAGGAAGAAGTGGGAAGGATGGGGAAGAAGAGGGGAGGAGGGTGCTGCAATGAAAAGTCCAGGGTCGGCATCGGAGGTGTGAAGGCCAAAGGTGAGAAGCTCCGATTTCAGTTTTTTGTACCAACACCGAGGCGCCTGCTTGAAGCCGTACAAGGGCTTGTGCAGTAGGCAAACTTGAGGAGCGCCGTTGGCAGAAGGGAGTTCAAAACCGGGTGGTTGGGTCATGTAAATAATCTCGTCAAGGTCGCCGTTGAGAAAGGCATTGGAGATGTCGAGTTGATGCATCTCAAGATCAAGGGCAGCAGCAAGGGTGAGGAGCAAGCGAAGCGTAGCAAAGCAAATGTCTCAGTGTAGTCAAGGCCCTCGCGTTGCTTAAAGCCTTGAATGACCAAACGGGCTTTATAGCGCTCGATAGACCCATCCGGGTTCTCTTTGACCTTGAAAACCCATTTGCAAGGGATAGGAATGCAGTTGGGTGGTTTGGGCACAATGCTGTAAGTGCGGTTGGCTAGGAGTGCAGTGATTTCAGCGTCAGCAGCAGCAAGCCACTGGGGAGCAGCGGGGCAAGAGCGGGCAGCAGTAATGGTAGGTGGCTCGTAGTGGGAATGAAGAGCAATGTGGGCAAAGTCGTGAAAATAGTGGGCTGAATCGCGATCTTCATCAAGGATGTTGTGAGCAGAGGGGTCAGAGAAGGTGAGGTGAAAGTCTTGGGCAGTGGGGTTCGGAAGAGGAGGAAACAGGAGAGGTGAGGAATCGGGTGTGGAGGCTAGCGTCTGAAGGGAAGTGGGAAGGGTGAAAGGCTGGAAGGGAGGGGTGGGGAGCGTGGGAAAGAGAGGTGCAGCTGGAGTAGTTGAGGGAGAGGTTTCTGTGTGTGTCGCAGGAAGCAGAGGAGGAATGATAGGGTCTGGTGAGGAGGTAGGTTGGGAAGGCGGGTGAAGTGATAAAGTGACAGGTGCGGGAACAGGGGGTGATGGTAGAGGTGGTGGTGGGCGAGGAGGAGGTGAGGGGTATGTCTCAAGGAAGGTGACGTCTCGAGAGTAGACAACCCGGCGGATGGAGGGAATATAAGCACGATATGCTTTGTAACCATCAAGAAGACCATAGCCGAGGAAGATGCCGGGAGCACTGCGGTCATGTAACTTGGATTCTCGATAAAGAGTAGGTAGAAGCACGGAGACAGGGCAGCCAAACACGCGGAAATGGGTGACGTCCGGCCGCTGACCTGTCCATAATTCCATAGGCGTGACATCACGAGGGAGTGACCGGGAAGGAGAGTGATTGCGAATATAGGCAGCAGTAAGGGCTGCTTCCCCCCACCACCCACGAGGAAGACCGCTGTCATGTAACATGCACCGCACCATGTCAAGGATGGTGCGATTCATCCGCTCAGCGACGCCATTTTGTTGCGGAGTGTATGGTGTAGAGACTCGCCGAGTGATGCCACGCGAATCGAGGAAAGCCTGAAAAGCGTCGGAAAGATATTCCGGGGCGCCATCGGAGTGCAAGACCTTGAGATTTGTCGCGCAATGGCTTTCGGCTGTTGCGAGATAGCGCTGAAATGTGCTAAAGACTTCAGAGCGGGATTTGAGAAGGTAGACGGTGGTATAGCGGCTATAGTCATCAATGAATGTGAGGAGATAGGTGGCGCCGCCAAATGTGCTGCCGATGGGAAACAGTCCAGCGACGTCAGTGTGCACAAGGTCAAGCGGGGCTGAGCTGGACGAGGTGGAGTCTGGAAAGGGCGGGCGAGTCTGCTTCCCACGAAGGCACGAAATGCAGGTGGAAGGCAGGGAGCCGTTGAGGCTGAGGCCGCTGACCATCTGTTTTGAACGAAGCTGCTGCAAGCTGTGTCCGTTGAGATGTCCAAAGCGCCGATGCCAAAGCAGAGAAGAAGTGGCAGAACATGATTCGGGAATAAGAGGAGGAGGTGCTGATGCCGCTGAAACTGTGGCTGACCGGGAAACTGAGGCAGGGCTGAGATTAACGAAAAACAGCTTCATGTGCTCGTGGGCAACGGCAAGAACTGTGGAGCCTTGAAACACTTGGGCAGGAGCATGAAGAGGGAAGTGTGTAGTGAGTCCTTCGTCCTTCAGCTTACGAACAGAGATGATATTGTGAACAGTCTGGGGAATGTACAGAACATCCCGCAGGGTGATGGGATGGGTATGGTTGTCATGAGAAGCGTAAACAAGAATGTCCCCAACTCCTTGGGCAGGGTACTGCTCCCCACCGCCAAACCAGACGCCACTACCAAGAAATGGTCGACGGAGGGAGAAGAATAGATGAGGATCATTGCAGAGATGCGAGGATGCGCCAGAGTCAAGGAGCCAGGAGGAGGAAGAAGGAGAGCTGGTGAGGGCGGAGGCGAGAGGCCGCTGGAGCAAGATGGAAAAAAGGCAGAGGAGAAAGGATACGAGGAGGAGTAGCGATGGTAGGGACGGCAGCCAAGAGGGAGGGAGTAAGTGCGCGGTGGCGACATCGGCATAGCGAGAATCGATCGAAGATGACAGTGGTGCGGATGACAAATGAGAAGCCTCCAGTGCTAGTGAGGTGAGGTCATAGTTAGGAGATGGAAGGAGAGGCTGGGCTGAGTGGGCAGAATATGCCAGAGGTGGGAGGGCTGCGTGTGCAGCTGCCTTATTGGTTGAGCTTGATGCGTGGGAGCGGAAGGGCGGCTGTGGTGGCTGTTGGGGCTGGTACGGCTGCGAACGTGGCTGGTAGGTAGACTGCGGGATGTATGGCGACTGTTGCTGTTGCTGTTGTTGCTGCCTTCGCTTCTTCTTCTCAAGCTGAGGGCAATTGGTGATGGCGTGACCAGCAGCCTTGCAATAGCGACAAGAAATGGTAGAGGCGCTTGAATGCGGCTTGGAGGGTCCAGATTGAACGACATAAGCACCATCAGCTGGTAGCGACGAATTCTTGGCTGCACGGTCCCACTCAGCATCCACGAGACGTCCCTCAAGCCACTCAAGGGTCATGTCCTTTATTTCTTTCACCGAGCAGAGCGTTTCAGTAAGTGTGTCGTAGGACCGAGGAAGACCCAAAAGGATAGACGTGATGGTAACCCACGAGGGTAGACTGTAGCCGCTGGTCTGCTGTTGCAGGTCAAGACCACGAACATGGTCAAAGTAGGCACGGACAGACTGGCCAGGGTCCATGCGAACGGAGAACAGTTGCCGTAACAGTCCAAATTGAGCTTGATTGCCGGTTTTGGCAAATTTCTTGTTGAGAAGAGCCCATAAACCGGCAGCAGTCTCGGTTGGAGAGATGGACATTGAGAGCTGGGCGGGAAGTGTGGAGAGAAGGTACAGCAAGGCGCGTTGCTCTTGGTCGGCGGCTGCAAGTGGAGCGGTAGCAGGCTGACGACGCGTGTCTGATGGAGCCGTCGGCGCAGGATCTGCCGTCGAAGCGGGAGGACTGGTAGAGGAAGATGCAGATGAGGAAGGGAGCGTGGAGTCGCCAAGTGCGCCGACAATGCCCACGAGTTGGAAGGTGAGGACCACCATCCGCTTCCAATGGTTGAAGTTGGAGCCATCGGGGAGGAGGGAGGGCAAAGTGAGCCTCCCCAAATGACTATCCACTGTAGCCATGGTGAAGACAAATCGAAAAAAAAAAAATTTACTGAGGATGGCTAAGCATTGAAAACGAAATTCAGCCAATGCTCCATAGAGTTGGAGGAAGACCAGCAATGCTTGAGAAGGTCTTTCGTAGTAAGGCTGACCAACGGAGGCTCAGCTATAGCTCTGAAACCATGTAGAAAAACAGACCTAATGTGCACAATGTGCACAAGGAGAGGCTGGTTCTGAAATGCTGAAAGGTTCTAGAAGCAGTAAATCAACTGAAGTGATGAATACAAGCAAAACAAAGGCTAAAATAGGCAGAAAATGAGGAGAGCTAGCTTGGAGGCGACTTGGGCTGGTCCAGGTGAGGAATTTAGTACCCAAGGGACTTGGGGTGGCCAAATGGGTGCTCAAGTCGCCCACAGTCAAGATGGGGACGTGAGGGACCCTCAAAGTGGGCCTGGAAGCGCCCCCTACAGTGGAACCGCGATTCCACGAATTGGAAACGCGAATTCCAAGTTGGAGCCGCGTTTCCAATGTTGAAATTCATGGGTCCAGGCTGGAGCCGCGTCCCCAAGATTGGGAAACGTGCTGAGGTGCCCCAAAGCCGAATTTGGGGTGCCTAGCACTTGATAAAGTCACTCAGGGGGCACCCTATAACTAATATAACCCAACCCCTATTGTCTACACTATTATAATGTAAACAAATACGTACAAACTTTAAATAAACTAGTGAACAAAACCTGCAGCAAATTTAAAGGAAAATAAGTACCCAACAACAAAGATCAATTCCTGCTGGGCCCTCTGCTCGTCATGACATTGTGAGGCCTCCCCTCAAACTCCTTGCGCTCCCCCACTTCCCTTTCTGCACTTCCCCGGACCGGACCGCAGCTTCCCCAGCTGCAAGCACACAGATACCCCACACACACACAACTGAAACACACAAAGCACACAAAATCACGAAGCTCACATTTGCACAAATGCATACGCACACGAAGCACTTCATTTATTCAGCCCTCTCCGGCTCTCCGTCTCACCATCTCAGCATGCCATTACTCACCATCTCAGCATGCCATTACTCACCATCTCAGCATGCCATTACTCTCACGCACCACACACACCATCTCGTGGGCACGCCCACACATAACGCCTCCATAAACCAGTCTCTCAGTCACTCAGTCACTCAGTTGTGCGCTCACACACTCTTTCATTCTCTCACTCAGTCACTCACTTCAAACCCTTCCTCCCTTCCCTTGCCCTGGCAGCACGGAGCGCAGCAAGTTCGCTGACCCGTCAGCAGCCAATCAGAGGCTGCCACCTGGCACATAGAGGCGCTTCCATTTCCACGATTCCGATCGGGTAGGCCCAGCACCCACCAATCACCGATCGCCAGAAAGAGATCCCTTTGGCGGATGTCCGAAAACCTCTTGTTTGAAGGATAGGATCTACCCAACTGAAAGTCATTTGAAGAGCCTTGTGTTTTTTTAGATTTCTCAAAAACACCCTGCAGTGCAGCTCAAGCGAAGTTCCATTGAAAGGCAGTGGAGTGGAAGTGCCTTTGAATGCTGTAGCGAGGGAATACTCCAAAGCTCCTAGAAAGGGCTTCTAGTCATCCCTCCCTTCTGTGCCCCTGCACCACTCTGCACCGCAACAACTCCCTCCGGACCTCCCGCTTCTCTTCCTGCAAGGAGGCGCCATCTTACCCACGGGGCCTGTTGCTCAGAACACACAGGAGCTCAGAAGGGGAGATACAGTCACGCTCCCTCCCCCCATACCACTCCGCACCGCTCCATGCCCACAGGACCTCCCACTGCTCTAGTTGCATGGAGGCGCCATCTTACCCTCGGGGGCTGTCGCTCAGAACACACAGGAGCTCAGGAGGGAAGATCCGGTCACACTGCTAATAATCCCTCCCTCCATACCACTCCACACCGCTCCACGCCCACAGGACCTCCCACTGCAAAAAGGCCACATCTTATCCACAGGGCATGCGGCGTAGAATACTCAGGAGCTCGCTAGGGAAGACTCGTTGGTGCCACTGCTAATCATTCCTCCCTTTCTCCATTCCCCTATCACTCCACGCCTACAGGACCTCCCGCTGCTTTACTTGCAAGGAGGTGCCGTCTTACCCTCGGGGCCCGTCGCTCAGAACACACAGGAGCTTCATAAGGAAGTTCCAGTCACACTGCCAATCATTCCTCCCTCCTTTCCATGCCCCCACACCACACCACTCCACACCGCATCAACTCCCTCAGGACCTCCTGCTACTCTTCCTGCAAGGAGGCGCCATCTTACCCACGGGGCCTGTCGCTCATAACACTCAGGAGCTCAGGAGGGAAGATCTGGTCACACTCCCTCCCCCCATACCACTCCGCACCGCTCCATGCCCACAGGACCTCCCACTGCTCTACTTGCAAGGAGGCGCCATCTTACCCACGGGGCCTGTTGCTCAGAACACACAGGAGCTCAGGAGGGAAGATCCGGTCACACTGCTGATCAGCCTCGACGAATCAGGTGAGAGTGCACGGCATCGGAGGGGCAGGAAACGAAACGAGACGAGCTATTTGTTGGCCTCCTCTGTGAGAATCGCTAGTTTTGAGGCGCCTCAAAACTAGAATCGGGTGAGAGTGCGCGTCATTCAAGCTGCAGGAAACGAAACGAGACGAGCTAGTTGTTGTTCAAGCTATTTGGCCTCCTCTGTGAGAATCGAGTCCAAAGTTACCTCGATTGTTGGCTACACCAACCAACGATGGTCTTTTTGCCCCATCCCTAAGCTCCTCACAGTGCTGTCTCCCCTCTTTCAGGTGGCAGTGAGGGGCAATTATTCGAGGATGAGGGGGATGGGTTTGGGTACAGGGCAGGGGAGTACCTGCTGACCACTTACGTGGCGACACGTGGCACGGTGGAGGGTGGGCTGCCAGTGGTGGAAGTCAAGGTGGCGAAAGCGGAAGGTTCTTGGAAGCGGCCCCGGCGGAAGCTGGTGGCACGTGTGCTGCTGAGAGATGGTGCCTATGTGAGTTTGTTTTTCTATTTGTTTGTTTACTCTGATTGTTTGTTCGTCTTTTTGCGCGCCTTTATAGCATTCCATCTGACTCTTGGATCGACACAAGACTGTGCTGCTGGGAGGTGGTGACTATGTGCGTTTGTTTGTCTGTTTGTGTAATCATCTGCTTGGTGACTATGTGCGTTTGTTTGTCTGTTTGTGTAATCATCTGCTTTGGCTCTATTGCACTTCTTCGTTGCTTGAGTTTGCTTGTCTATTTGTTCGAAAACAAACAAAAAAAAAAACAAACAAACAAACAAACAAACAAACAAACAAACAAACAAACAAACAAACACTGGAAGGAAAATAAAAGGAGAGAAAATAACAAAAAACGGCCTACTATTTTCCTTACTGTTTCATCCCTGCCTGCCAGGTGCAAGCTGAGGGGTGGGATGGCGATGCGATCTCTGTCCCACTTCCCTCTGCTGATGAGGCAGACAGGCTGGTGGCAGCAGCCGTGGAAGAAGAGAAGGCGCTTATGGGTGGGTTATGGGTGGGGATGGGTGGGGATGGGTGGGGATGGGGAGTAAATGAGGTGGTTGGTACAGAGTAGTTGCTGTCCTGCTGCCCTCTGCTGCTGATGCAGACAGGCTGGTGGCTGCTGCAATGCAAGAAGAGAAGGCTCTCATGGGTGGGTGATGGGAGGGGAGGGGATGGATGAGGGGTGAATGGGGCGGTTGGTACAGGGTGTCTGCTGTCCCGCTGCCCTCTGCTGCTGTGGCTGCTGCTGAGGCAGAATCGCTGGTGGCTGCAGCAGTGCAAGAAGAGAAGTGGGCAGCAGTGCACTCGTGGGTGGGTGGCAGGATGTAGGGATGGGCGATTTGGTTGGTGGTGGAGGGGTGGAGTGATGGGTGAGTAGGTAACGGGAGGGGGTCATGGACACACGGGTAGGTCGACTTTTGAGGCGCCTCAAAAGGTGGAGTGATGGGTGAGTAGGTAACGGGAGGGGGTCATGGACACACGGGTAGGTCGACTTTTGAGGCGCCTCAAAAGGTGGAGTGATGGGTGAGTAGGTAACGGGAGGGGGTCATGGACACACGGGTAGGTCACTGGTGTCTGCTGCTGCTTCTGGCACCGCCACCCGCCTAATGTGGGCCACACACAAAAAAATGGAAATAAACGTTGTGAATTTGGCTCGGATGGGTGCGGTCCTCATTGTTTCCATCCGAATGATGCTCGCCAGAATACTGTTTCCCTTCACTGTTGTCCTCTCATTGCTCAGGATGGGAAGCGGATCGCTCACTCGCGTCATGTGCAAAAAGCCACCTTGATCTCGTGCTTTCAAAATTCTTAAATCACACGAGGGTGGGATTAGCGCTTTTTCCTCTCGAAGGGCGTTTCTGGATCCTCAAAGGATGAAGCCTCCCCTATTTGCCTTCTTCTTGTGCCCTTTCAGAAGCCGCTCCCATGCTGCCAGACGGGGCAAAGGATGAGGAGGGAGGGAGGGAGGGAGGTAGCCTTGTTAACATTTCTTACCGTTGATGTCCTCATTCTCATTCCTTGCTTTCAGAAGCCGCTCCCATGCTGCCAGACGGGGCAAACGATGAGGAGGAGGAGGGAGGGGGCGAAGCACTGGCAGCAACGAACATGGCAGCAGGCGACCTGCAGTGCCACGTGGTGCTGAAGCATGGAGGGCGGCTCGACTCGCTCTTCCACTACCCCTCTGGTGGGCTTGGGTGGAAGTAAGAGAGGGAAGGGAGGGAGGGAGGGAGGGAGGGAGGGAGGGAGGGAGGGAGGGAGGGAGGGAGGGAGGGAGGGAGGGAGGGATGGCGAAGCGAGAGAGGGAGGTGGGCCGGGTTTAGGGTTACTGGTTGAGGAGCTGCTGGAGTCTCACTTCGAGGAGGGTGGATATGAGGAGTATTCAGAGAGCGAGTCAGATCTGCTTATCAACCTTGCAAACGCATCAACCACTCCTGAGAAATCTTACATGCCGTGATGCACCTCCCTCCCTCTCCCTTTTCAGGCCAGGAGCTGCTGGATTCTCGCTTTGAGGATGGTGGGTAGGAGGAGCATTCTGAGAGCGTAGGCTACTTTTCAACCATGCTCAACCCTCCACTCCATCCTGCTCCTCCGTACTTGCTTTGAGGATGGTGGGTAGGAGGAGTATTCTGAGAGCGTAGGCTACTTTTCAACCATTCTCAACCCTCCACTCCATCCTGCTCCTCCCTACTTGCTTTTCTCCCCCCCACACCCCACCCTTGCAGGCCAGGAGCTGCTGGAGTCGCGCTTTGAGGAGGGCGGATACGAGGAGTATTCAGAGAGCGAGTACCGGTCGCCCGGCTGTCAGGAGCAGTACCACGTGGTGTGGTGAGTGCTGTGATGTGATTGTGGGACGGGTGAGGGGGGGCAGGGGTGAGTACTCTTACTGGTTCGTTAAGCACGAGGAGTATTCCGAGAGCGATTACCGGTCGCCCGGCTGTCAGGAGCGGTACCACGTGGTGTGGTGAGTGTAGGAAGGGGAGGGGATGGCATTGGCAGCAATGGGCTGGGCTCACCGTGCTTCCTTTCCGTCCCCACATGCCCCTCCCTCTTCCCCATACCCTCATTCCCTGCAGTGAGCAGAGGGATCACAGCATGGGCAGCAGCCATTGCATGATTTTTCAGGGTGATGCCATCGGCAGCTGGCTCATCATGCGCCCTCTTCCCTCATGTCATCGGCAGCTGGCTCATCATGCGCCCCTGCATCTCCCTTCTTCCCTCTACCCTCATCCCACGCAGTGAGCAGAGGGATCACAGCACGGGCGGCAGTCACCGCATGATCGTGCAGGGTGACATAGGCAGCGGTCTCATCATGCGTCGCTGCTTCTCCTCTCAGCACGGGCGGCAGTCATCGCATGATACTGGAGGGCGACATCGGCAGCGGTCTCATCATGCTGCGCTGCTACTCCCTCGGCCAACCCATCCCTGCCGCCTGGCTGCTGCCACCTCTACTGCTAATGCCGATGCCAAGTCCATGACCCTGGGTCAGGAGCAGCAAGACTCACTGACTGACGGTCGCACCCCTTGTCCCTCTTCCTTGTACCCATCATCCCACGCAGTGAGCAGCGGGATCACAGCACAGGAGGCAGTCATCGCATGATACTGGAGGGCGACATCGGAAGTGGGCTCATCATGCGGCGCTGCTTCTCCCTCGGCCAACCCATCCCCACCGCTTGGGCTGTTTCCACCACCACTGCTGCTGCTGCTGACGCCAAGTCCCTGGCCCTGGGTCAGGAGCAGCAAGTCACACTGACTGATGGACCCACATCAATGGATGGACCAGCGTCAGTTGACAAAGCAGTTGATGCAGTTGATGCTGCCACGTCAGCACTCCCATCCACGCCCAATCAGCTGCACGTGACGTCAGCGATCATAGCTGCTGCTATTGGTGCAGGTTCAGGCAGCTTCTCACGGTAATTGTTGAGATCATATCTCGGCCACTATCCCGGCCTCGCCTTTCTGTATATGCACCCCTCATTTCGAGTCATGAACTCTTGTGAATTCTCAAAAATCGCTCACGTGTATTCTTGTCTTGTGCTGCTCCCCACATGTCACTCTCTCCACATGTCACTCTCCCCACATGTCACTCTCCCCACATGTCACTCTCCCCACATGTCACTCTCCCCACATGTCACTCTCCCCACATGTCACTCTCCCCACATGTCACTCTCCCCACATGTCACTCTCCCCACATGTCACTCTCCCCACATGTCACTCTCCCCCTCTTCCCCTTTCAAGCCACCTCACCCCACACCCTTTGCCCCAACCCATCCCATCTCCCAGTCTCACCTGTCTGCGCGTGCTCCATTTCTCCTCACTACCTTCGCTTCCTTTCCCCTCTTTCCCCTGCCTCTTCCCCACATCCATGTCCCAGCCTCGCCTGTCTGAGGGTCCACCCCTCCTTCCGAGTCGTGCACTCCTCCTCCGCCGCTCCCCATGTGCACCTCTCCTCCGCCGCTCCCCATGTGCACCTCTCCTCCGCCGCTCCCCATGTGCACCTCTCCTCTGCTTCTCACCCACTTCGTCCTCTCTCAACCCACCCTGCCCTGCCCCCCCTCCCAACCCCATGTCCCAGCCTCTCCTGTCTGCGTGTCCACCCCTCCTTCCGAGTCGTCCACTCCTTCTCCTCCGCCGCTCCCCATGTGCGCTTCACGTCCATCAAGGGCGCTGAGGTCATTATCAAGCCAGACGTACAGGAGCTCTGGCTGAGGGGGGATGACAGGCCCAACGGTGAGTGCCTTGCCTTGCCACTTTCCTTGGTGTGCGAGAGGCCCAACATCACGCAGACCTGCCTCATTCTCCTCTGCTTGCTTCGTGTCCATCAAGGGCGCAGAGGTGCTCTCCAAGCCGGATGTACAGGAGATCTGGCTGAGAGGCGATGGCAGGCCTAACGGTGAGTGGGTTTGCATCGGCGTTGCTTTCAGAGCACCGCTTGCTCTCCACCTTGCATCTCAGCACAGTTTGTGTGCTTCATTAGGTCAACTCACAAACTCTCTTTTCTGCCCATCCTTCGTACCTACAGGAGAATGTTCCCTGGTGGACCCGGGCACAGGCCGCGCTGTGGTCAACCGATTCAGCCAGAGTCAACCGACTCAACCCAACTCGCGAACTCTCTTTTTCACCCATCCTTCGTACCTACAGGAGAGTGGTCCTTGGTGGACCTGGGCACAGGCCGTACTGTGGTCAACCGTTTCAACCTGAGTCATGCGTTATCCTCCTTGTTACTCCCCCTTCTCACTTTCAGGAGAATGGTCCTTGGTGGATCCAGGCACAGGTCGCACTGTGGTCAACCGATTCAACGTCGGTCAAGTGCAGGCATGCTTCATCTACTGGGGCAGTGGGTTCTGCAACCTGGAGTTGATTTCTGAGGAGAGGCCTGTCTCAGTTGAAACACCTCTCAGGATTGATCACTCATACAGCATTGAGACAGTGGCTGAGTGATATGGTCAACAAAGTCAACTCGATTCAAGTGCAGGTATCTGTCATCCACTGGGTTCTGCAACCTGGAGCTAGTTTCAGAAGAGAGACCTGTGTCGGTTGAAATGCCGCTCAGGATTGATCACTCATACAGCATTGAGACAGTGGCTGAGTGATGTGGTTAAGAAAGTCAACCCCAGTCAAATTCATGGATGGTTTGTCTTACTGAACGATGGGTTCTGCAATCTGGAAATAGCTTACGCGGAGGGTCTGTCTCGGTTGAGATGCATTGATCACTCGTTCGCACTGCATTGAGATGGTGGCTGACTGATGAGTCAAGTGCAGGTATACTTAACATACAAGGGGAGTGGGTTCTGCATCCAGGAGCTTGTTTCAGGGGAGGGGTGGGTATTGGTTGATGCTTACATAACATCAATTCACCTTGATTACCTTACATTATCCTTTTTGGCATATATGTATGGTGATTCCAAGCACAGCATAAAATTTACTGGTATGTATTGCATGATTATGTATCAGCCTAAGTTTCCTCAACATTGTTTAATTTCGAGAACATTCAATGAGCCCCACACTAACCACCTCACTTACAACATTTATAGCGGATCGTCTCCGTGAGCGAAGCGCTCCTGGCTTGCGTGGGCTGCCATGCGAAAGGATTGACTCAAATGTGTCAATTAGCTGCCTCCACATCCATTCCATGCTAGCTTCGTCGAGGTGGCGAATGCATTATTGGCGGAAGTTACTCGGCAGGAATTCGCCGCGCTGTTCTGGGTGACGCGTACAGTTTCGCGAACTCTTGGGCTAGCACTCTTCTGAACGTTGGCGAAGGACAGAAGGTACTCGGCAGGATCTCGCTGAAGCCCCTTTCTTACGCTGTGCTGGCAATAGCGAACAGCTGCGGAATCTGAGGAGTCAACTTGACTCGCAAGAGCGAAAACTTGCCCGCGTTTGCGAAAGAGCACGAACGGGGAATGTTGGTTCTTTCATCTCCTTCCTCCCCAGCCTGTCAGTTGTGCTTCTTTTTCTGCTCTAGACAGTCTCCTGCTCCTGCTCCTGCTCTAGTTCTGCTTCGGCTCTAGACAATTTCGTTCGTACAAATACGGCCATATCCCGTAGGTGCGACTAACATATCCCGTAAGTTTCATCGATATCATCTGTATATAAATCTTGCAACGTCATTTTCCGCAGCTGGAAAAACTTCTGTTGTTGATGGATAGAGTCTACCTCCGATAGGTTATATTGTACATTTCATTTCTACACTTGAGTTCGAAAGGAAAAGAAGAACTTACTAGTTCTTTTCTTGGAGCGATACAGATATGGCGCGTTCGCAGCTGACGCTGACCGCTGTCGTGAGTGTTTCATTTATCCTCCTCCTGTATCTTAGCCCCGTGGTCACCGCTATAAGAACGTCGAAAGGCATCCGTCCTTCGCGCCGTTTCTTGCGGGAGAGCCAGCCTCAGCGCGCGCGAACACGGGGTAACCGTCACCAGCTGCAAGAATCTTCGTATGATTACAGCGATTGGTCTGGCGACAGTGGAGGCTTTGCGAACTATTGGAGCGACTGGTTAAACAACGGTGGCGACTGGTCTAGTAATTTGCCCGAGGACTGGTCGAGCTGGTTGAACAACGGTGGCGATTTGTCAAACTTGCCCGACGACTGATCGAGCTGGTTAAGCAACGGTGGCGATTTATCTAATTTGCCCGACGACTGGTCGACGTGGTTAAACAACAACGGTGGCGACTGGTCCAATTTGCCCGAGGACTGGTCGAGCTGGTTAAACAACGGTGGCGATTGGTCTAATTTGCCCGATGATTGGTGGAACGATTGGGGTGGCGACACCGGCGGTGGCTGGGACGACGGTAGCTCTGACGGCGGCGGTAGTTCTGACGGCGGCGGTTGGGACGACGGTAGCTCTGACGGCGGCGGTAGTTCTGACGGCGGCGGTTGGGACGACGGTAGCTCTGACGGCGGCGGTAGTTCTGACGGCGGCGGTTGGGACGACGGTAGCTCTGACGGCGGCGGTAGTTCTGACGGCGGTGGTTGGGACGACGGTAGCTCTGACGGCAGCGGTAGTTCTGACGGCGGCGGTTGGGACGACGGTAATTCCGACGGCAGCGGCTGGGACGACGGTAGTTCCGATGGTGGTTCTGGCGGCGGAGGTAGCTGGGACGACGGGGGAATCTCAGACGGGGGAAGCTCTGGCGGAGGCGGAGACAGCGGAGGAGACGGCGGAAGCGGCGGAAGCGACGGGAGCAGCAGCGGAAACGGCGGAACCGGCGGAAACGGCGGGGGCGGGGGCACAGTGGACACAGAGGCGATGCTGGAGGGGCACAACGCTGCGCGCGCGGAGCTGGGCCTCCCCGCGCTGGGCTGGGACGCGAATCTCGCGGCCTCCGTGCAGGCATGGGCGGACAACCTGGCTTCGCGCGGATGCCCCATGGAGCACGGGGGACACGATAACATGGGGCAGAACTTATACTGGAAGAGGCCTGCTGCTTTTAACGCGGATGATGATCGTGAAGCAGTGTATTGGTGGGTGGATGAGAAGAACTATTGGACGTATAGTGCGATTCCGGGGGGTTGTGCGGAGGGGCAGCAGTGCTTGCATTATACGCAGATTGTGTGGGAGGATACGACTAATGTGGGGTGCGCTGCGGCTCAGTGCGGTGACGGGGGTGGGATGTGGGTGTGTCATTACTATCCGCAGGGGAACTGGCAGGGGGAGTACCCATACACTACCTAACAATACCCAAGTGAACCGTACTGGACCTAACTGGACCACTATGTGACCTGCTGAAATCATGGCAGCCATTCTTGGGATGGATGGATTATGCATCATCATCAGCAGCAGTGCACCCTTGGTGCACCAACACCTGCCTTTGCATGGGTTCTGTACAGTTTTGAGTTTCAGCATTGTCTGGGAAAATGGGAAAATGGGAAGGGGAGAAGGGGAGAGGAGAGGAGGGGAAGGGAGGGGAGTGGGTTAGTAGTACTTATGGTTCTGGTATGGTTAGACCGCCAGCAGTAGTGTACATGTCCTTTCCATCTGCTGTTTTCGGAATAAACGGGATTGTTTCTCCAAAACGATACCACATGTAGGTGTTGGAACAGTAGGCATAGCCAGGACAGTAGTCTAGGGTTTAGACCTAGGCAAGAGAGAGTTGTCCAAGCAAGAAGGCGTTGCACTATGTGAAGACATGTACAAATAGATGAGAAGCAAGCTAGGACTGGTGCACCACCACACAGACAACATATGTGACTACACTACAGCTAGACTACATGCACTTATACAAAACATATGCAATATATGTTCTGACACACCCCCTAAGTGCATGCAGGAATAGCCTTGTGCAGAACACCCCCTGAAGTAGCGCACCCTGCAAGGAGAAGCAGAAGAGGCGAAGTGAGGAGGAGGAGGAGGGATTGTGAGAGGAGTGGAGATAGGAGGCGACAAGTCAAGCCGCAGTCACACGGCCAAAGGAGCGGCGCGCACTGCGGCTACTGAGCGCACGAGGGCACCAGACTCCGGAGTATCTGTCAAAATATACATGCTATATTTGTGTAGGCTGTAGTGGGGTAGCCAATATGGGGTACAACCCCTCTAGGGTTTGATACTTGTACCCAACTCTCTTTCAATGCAACTCATTCTTGCCTATAGTTTCTAACATGGTATCAGAGCAGTAGGTCCGTAGGACCGTTTTTTTTCGTTTTTTGTTTTTTTTTTTTTTGGCCCACCTACCGTTGTGGTTACTGAGATGTCCCACGTGTTGCCTGCGTTGTGTTTGCCCGCGCGCGCCTTGCCTTGTCTGCACCCTGCCTTGCCTTGCCTCACTTCGCCGCCCGCGCGCGCCTTGCCTTGCCTGCGCTGCGCTGCCCGCGCGCGCCTTGCCTTGCCTGCGCGCGCCCTGCCTTGCCTGCGCGCGCCCTGCCTTGCCTGCGTTGCGCTGCACGCGCGTGCAAACCCTAATTCTGCGCGCAGCACACTGCTGACCCGCGAGTTGCGTCAGCCGCCTTGCGCAGCCAGCTGCTGCCCAGCGCGCCGCGTCAGCAGCTCGCGCCGCTCGCTGTCAGAGGTCCACTGGAGATCCCCGATGATCCTAGGGAAGGGTTACAGGCACGTCGGCCTGGGGGGTTATGGGCGCACTCACCCGCTATATTAACAAGCCCTTTTATCCCAGTGGTTAGTGACTGGGATTCTGACATGGTATCAGAGCGAAGGTCTCGGGTTCGATTCCCGGTGTGTGCACTTCGGGCATCCCAGTGCGGGGGGGTGTCAGAGGTCCACTGGAGATCCCCGATGATCCTAGGGAAGGGTTACAGGCACGTCGGCCTGGGGGGTTATGGGCGCACTCACCCGCTATATTAACAAGCCCTTTTATCCCAGTGGTTAGTGACTGGGATTCTGACACTCGCAGCAGCCCCGCGCGCCGCGGCTGCCGCCTTCGCGCAGCCCGCGGCTGCCTCGCGCGCCGCGTCCGCCGCCCGCGCGGCCTGTAGCTGCCCCGCGCGTCGCGTCTGCCGCCTTCGCGCGGCCCGGCGCTGCCCCGCGCGCCACCTCAGCCACTCGCGCAGCTTGCGGCTGCCCCGCGCGCAACCTCAGCCGCCCGCGCGCCGCTACAGCAGCCTGCGCGCACCTCGCGGCTGCCCTGCGCTTGCACCCTGCCCTACCTCCTGCAGCATGCCGTCTTCCTCTGGCGGACTGTCGCCTTTTCCTGCCCGTGCGCCGCCCCTACCTACCCTAGTACCCGCTATGACTTCTCTTCGCGGTACCGGCGGTGGGAATGGTGGCGGAGGTGGAGGCAGCAATGGGAATGGTGGCGGCCGTCGTAGCAGTCACAGTGCAACTCCTCCGTTGGGAGTTTCTGGAGGTGGCCTAGTGCAGCTGCAGCGGCATCCGCGTGAGCCCCTTACACCCCAGGAGCTTCGTGAGTGGTTTGCTCGGTGTTGGGCGTCTCAGCGTCGTGCTAAGAGTGACAGTTACCTGTGTGTGCCTCCAGACCCACATATAGCACTTCCTGCTCTCGGTACTAGTGAGGCTGCCGCTCTCGGTGCTAGTGAGTCTGTTCTCGCAGGTGCTAGTGAGTCTGCTCTCTCAGGAGCCAGTGAGTCTGCTCTCTCAGGTACTGCGCCTACTGAGGCCTTGCACACCTTCACGCTTGACTCTAGGGCTTCCCGCTGTTTCTTTCGCGACAGTACCACACTCACACCACTCCCTGCACCTGTCCCTGTCTCACTGGCTGACCCCTCTGGGGGCCCAGTGCTTGCATGAGCCACGACTGTGCTTCCGTGCCCGGCGGTCCCGTCTGGTGAGCTGTCAGGTCTCCACATCCCCTCGTTCTCTACGAACCTGGTGAGCAACGCCGTCCTTCAGGATCACTGGGTTGACACTTGGACTCCTGGAGGACAGCGTGTGGCGATCCTCACGTGCTCCAAGACTGGCCGCCACCTGGCCACGTTCACTCGTGAGCCTGGGTCCAGTTTGTACTCCCTCACCACTGTTTCACGCCACACCCCCTTGTCTCCCCAGTTGTACGCGTCTGCTCACGTTGCTACTCAGTGTGAGTGTCGCCGCCTGTCGCACGACACTCTCCTGTGGCACCATCGCCTTGGTCACCCCTCCCTGCCTCGCCTTCGTGGCATGCACTCTCGCTTCCTGGTCTCTGGTCTTCCCAGGTCTCTGCCTACCCTCCCTCCCTTGCTTGCGCTGCCCTGCATTCCTTGCGTCGAGGGGCGGCAGCGCGCCGCTCCTCACTCCTCCTCCTTCCCTCCCACAGAGGCTCTACTTCAGACTCTCCACCTGGACGTGTGGGGCCCCGCCCGCGTCCAGGGGCAGGGCCGTGAGCGGTACTTCCTGCTGGTCGTCGACGACTACACACGCTACTCCACGGTCCTCCCCTTGTAGCGCAAGGGTCAGGTCCCTGGTGTTGTGATCCCCTGGATCCGTGATGTTCGTCTCCAGCTCCGCGAGCGGTTCCAGTCGGACTTTCCTGTCCTGCGTCTGCACTCTAACAGAGGTGGTGAGTTCACCTCTGACCTCTTGCGAGCCTTCTGTGAGGAGCACGACATCCACCAGACGTTCATGCTTCCGGCCTCTTCGCAGCAGAATGGGGTTGCTGAGCGCCGCATTGGCTTAGTCATGGAGGTCGCTCGTACCTCCATGATCCATGCGGCTGCCCCCCATTTTCTGTGGTCGTTTGCAGTCCGGTATGCCGCGTATCAGCTCAACCTCTCGCCCCGTGTCTCCTTGTTGGAGACCTCGCCCACGTTGCGTTGGACGGGGGAGGTTGGCGATGCGTCGCGTTTCCGGGTCTGGGGTGCTCGTGCCTTTGTCCGCAATCTCACTGCGGACAAGCTCTCTGCTTGCGCCATTCCCTGTGTCTTCCTTCCTTGGGTTTCCTCCTAACGCGCCTGGCTGGCAGTTTTACGACCCCGCTTCGCGCCGTGTCTTTGCGTCTCAGGACGTCACCTTCGACGAGTCGGTCCCCTTTTACCGTCTCTTTCCCTACCGCACTTGCCCTCTCCCCCCCCCCCGCCGCTCTTTCTTGCTCCAGGTCCTCCCCCTCCCCCCTCCAGGTCCTCCTTCAGGTGTGTCTCAGGTAGACCCTCCCTTGACTGAGCCTGTTGAGGTCACTGGTGACTCAGGTCCTACTGGGGGTGGTCCTGCTCGGGGTGCTGAGCCTGAGCGTGCAGAGCATGAGCGTGCGGATCCTGGGGGTGCTGAGCCTGGGGGTGCGGAGCCTGGGGGTGCAGAGCCTGGGAGTGCTAAGCCTGGAGGTGCTAAGCTTGAGCGTGAGGAGACTGGAGGTACTACGTCTGGGGGTGCTGAGCCTGAGCGTGACAAGACTGGAGGTACTACGTCTGGGGGTGCTGAGCCTGAGCGTGAGGAATCTGGGGGTGCTGAGTCTGGGGGTGCGGCGCCTGAGGGTACTGAGACTGCTGGTGCGCGGTCTCCTTGGAGTGGCCGCCTTCGTCCGCGTGTGCCTCTCACCTCACAACAGCTGCACGACTGGTACGGTCGCCGTCAGGGTCGCGCTGCTAGAGTTCGGGGCCCTGCCGCTGGAGGTGCGTCTGCTGACGTCGCTGGAGCAAGGAGTGGTACTGATACTTTGTGTACTGGAGGTGCTGGAGTCGCTGGTCCTGGAGGTGCTCGTACTGGAGGTACTGGAGCTGCTGGGACTGGAGGTGTTGAGTCTAGGGGTGCTGTAGCTGGAGACACTGAGACTGGAGACCCTGGGACTGGAGGTGCCGGTTCTGGGGGTGCTGCTGCTGGTGGAGCTGGTCCTGGAGGTGCTGGCGCTGGAGGTTCTGGAGCTGCTACGGGTGCTGGCGCTGGAGGTTCTGGAGCTGCTGGTGCTGGTGGCACTGCACCGCCGCGACTGTTCTTCGCTCCGCCGTCTTCGTCGTCTCAGCCACCGCCTGATTCTGTGCTTCGCCAGGTTTTTAACCTCCCATCTTCTACTGGTCTTCCGTTACAGCCTGGCTCACCGTTGCCTGCTCCTTCTCCTTACACTGAGCAAACCGGAGGTCTTGCTGAGTGTTATGAGCTTGCGTCGCGTCCTGTCTCACATGTTCGTTCTGGTCCTACCGGTCGTCGTGTTCCTCGTCCGCGTCAGCCGGCTGTCCCCGGTGCGCACCTCGTAGCCCTGGGTCCTTCCTCTGCTCCGCACCGTGTTCCTCTGCCGTCCCCCCCTGCGTCCTCTCTGCCTGACCTTGCGGACCCTGAGTCTGACGTGTTTTGTGCTGCCCACCCTACTGTCACGCGTCTGTTAGCCACTGTTGTCACTGACCTGTCGTTTGAGTCTGCTGCTGCGTCTGTCTTGGTCGCTGAGCTTGTTGCCTTTGCTGCTGCCTGTCGTCTAGACTACGCCGCTAGTCTTGTTGCTGAGTCTGAGTCTGTCTGCCCTCCGTCCGTCGGGGGTGACTGTGCTCTTGGCACGGACGTCCTTGAGGACACACAGGAGGACCTTGAGTGTCTTGCGGCCGCTGCGCCTCATCTCGTGGCCATGCTGCTTGCCCCTGAGGGAGACCTGGATGCACCAGACATCCCTACCCCGCGCTCTTACGCTGAGGCGATTGCGGGTCCCTACTCCTCTCAATGGCAGACAGCCATGGACGCAGAGATGACATCCTGGAAGTCCACAGGCACTTACATCGATGAGGTTCCCCCTCCTGGGGCGAACATCGTCGATGGCATGTGGATTTTCAGGGTGAAGCGGTCGCCGGGTTCTCTGCCTGTCTTCAAGGCTCGTTACGTTGCTCGAGGCTTCAGTCAGCGAGAGGGAGTCGACTTCTTCCAGACCTTCTCCCCCACCCCGAAGATGACCACTCTTCGAGTGCTGCTGCACGTTGCCGCTCAGCGTGACTACGAGCTTCACTCACTGGACTTCAGCACAGCCTTCTTACAGGGCAGCCTGCACGAGGAGATCTGGCTGCGCCGCCCACCTGGCTTCACTGGGTCGTTCCCGCCTGGTACCCAGTGGAGCCTCAGGCGGCCAGTCTACGGTCTCCGCCAGGCGCCTCGTGAGTGGCACGACACACTGAGGACGACACTTGCGGCTCTTGGGTTTGCTCCTTCGACTGCTGACCCGTCGCTGTTTCTACGCACCGACACTTCGCTACCGCCGTTCTACATCCTCGTGTACGTCGACGACTTGGTCTTTGCTACTGCTGACACTGAGGCTCTCGCCCTGGTGAAGTCGGAGCTGCAGAAGAGACACACGTGCATAGACCTGGGTGAGCTGCGTAGCTACCTTGGCTTGCAGATCACCCGGGACAGAGCACGTCGCACCATCACTCTGACTCAGTCACACATGGTGCAGCAGGTCCTTCAGCACTTCGGCTTCACCTGGTCCTTCCCAGAGTCCACTCCTCTGGCTTTAGGTCACTCGCTCTTAGCTCCACCTTCGGACGAGTCCGTAGAGCCAAGTGGTCCTTACCCAGAGCTAGTGGGTTGCCTCATGTACCTGATGACCTGCACTCGACCTGACCTTGCGTACCCTCTTGGCCTTCTGGCTCGCTACGTGGCTCCTGGTAGGCACTGAAAGGTGCACTGGGAAGCTGCGAAGAGGGTACTGCGCTACCTGTGCAGTACATCGGGCATGGGGCTCGTGCTTGGAGGACAGGGTGACGTTGTCCTCACTGGACACTCTGACGCGTCTTGGGTTGACGACCAGGCTACGCAGCGGTCGTCACAGGGTTACACCTTCAGTCTTGGCTCTGGTTCTGTTTCTTGGCGGTCTACACGCTCGTCTTCTGTTCTCAACTCCAGTTGTGAGGCTGAGATCTACGCCACACCCATGGCTGCATAGGAGTTACGCTGGCTCACCTACCTGCTGACTGACTTGGGAGAGCGGCCTCGTTCCCCTCCTCCAGTTTTATACGTTGACAACAATGCGACCATTGCCTTGTGTGAGGAGCACAGACTGGAGCACAGAACGAAGCACATCGCTCTGCATTACTTCCTGGCTCGAGAGTTGCAGCAGCGTGGTCAGCTTCGTCTTGCACACGTGGCCACTCGGGCCAACACTGCTGATATATTCACCAAGGCACTTCCGTCTGGTGACCATCAGCGCTTTTGTACTTTGTTGGGCCTTGTGCCTACGTTTCCACACTTGCTGTAGACTCTGCTTGTACTGTGATCCAAATATATTTACCTGCATGTTTGTTCTTGCTAGGTAGTGATCACTGTACTGTGCTTGTTGCATGTATATTCTCTGCATGTGAACTGGCCTTATGGCCCTTTGCTTGTGCTCAGTGTGTGTGGTGACGTTGTGATCCACCCTGAGCTTGCTTTGCTTCTCTTGACTGGTCTTGTGACCCCTTGTTCTCCCCCACTTTGCCTATGGGGGTGTGTCAAATTATACATGCTATATTTGTGTAGGCTGTAGTGGGGTAGACAAATGGGGTACAACCCCTCTAGGGTTTGATACTTGTACCCAACTCTCTTTCAATGCAACTCATTCCTGCCTGTAGTTTCTAACAGTATCTGGCTCCGCGGCTACGACGAGCGGCAGGAGCAACGGACCCACAGGCGACTGGCGAAGCAGGCTCGCTGGGCTACCGAGAGCACGAGGGCTCCGGACTACTGGCGCTGCTGACGACACGACGGCGACCTCCGCTCAACCTCCCCTAACAGTCCCACACCCCCTTCTCACACACCCCCTTGCTGCACCCCTAGCTCCACTCCCACTATACCCCCCTAGCGCCACTCCCTAGGCTCTCACACACCCACCCCCCTCACCGGCAGCTGCAGCAGTGGGAGACGGAGGAGGAGGAGGAGCAGGGAACGGCTCACACACCCGCCACCCCCATACCCGCCACCCCCATACCCGCCACCCCAAGATCCGAACGCAGACGGGGCGGGGCGGGTAGCAGCTGGGGTGGCGTGCGAGCGGAAAGCAGGGCGGGGCGCGGGTCCTTGGGGCGCTGCGACGGGCAACGAACAGGGCGGCGCGGGGGCCCCCAGGGCTCCACGACGGGCGACGGGAGGGGGCGACACGGGGCCCCCGAGGCGCCACAACGGGCGACGGAAGGGGGGGCGACGTGCGGGCCCCCAGGGCGCCACGACGGGCGACGGGAGGGGACAGCGTGCGGGCCCCCAAGGCGCCGCGACGAGGCGACGGCGAAACCGCCGCGTGCGCCCGAGGCGCGCGGCGGGGTGCATGGCCGGAAGAAAAACGTCGCGCGCCACGGGGTGTGCGACAGACAGTACAGCAGCAGCGGAAGCATAGGGGCCCACAGGCCAGGAGCGCAGAGGCTCTAATACCATGTTGGAATAGTAGGCATAGCCAAGACAGTAGTCTAGGGTTTAGACCTAGGCAAGAGAGAGTTGTCCAAGCAAGAAGGCGTTGCACTATGTGAAGACAGGTACAAATAGATGAGAAGCAAGCTAGGACTGGTGCACCACCACACAGAACACATATGTGACTACACTACAGCTAGACTACATGCACTTATACAAAACATATGCAATATATGTTCTTACAGTAGGAGCCACAGAGAGGATGAAGAGTGCTCAAGGCGCAGATAGAGGCAACAAATAAAAGCTCATGTCATTCATGCCTAATCACGATCAGCTCCTATGCGTGAAGTGAATAACATACCGCACTGTACAATCAATCTTTTTCAGTACCAGTATTACTAGCTCCTACTCACCATGTATCACACACATCACACCCATATGGTATTACATGTCACCCCTGGTTGCGCCTGGAGGTCTTAAGCTTGGACAAGCTCCGCTCTTTCTTCCGCAAGCGTGCTTCATTTGAGGTGCCTACACAAGGCACTACTTGTGCTCCTACTCACCACGTGTATCAAACACATCATGGATGACACATCACATCACTCCTTCTGGTTGCGCCTGGAGGTTGTCCGCTTGGACGAGCTGAGCTCTTTCGTTCAAAGGCAGATGGCAGCAGCCGTCACCTCCACCAGCTCACCCGTCTTCCTGTTGGAAGAGCTCAGCTCAGCTACAACTGATATCCGATTGCTGTTACTCCATGAATCGCATACACAAGGAACATGCATTACAACTATTCACTCCTTCTGGTTGCGCCTAGATGTCTTGCGTTTGGACGAGCTGAGCTCTTTCTTCCGAAGGCGGATGGCAGCAGGTGTCACCTCCACCAGCTCACCCGTTTGGACATACCCCATGGCCTCCTCCAGACTCATCTGTGGTGTGTAGAGGGTACGAAGGGGTACAGAGGATTGTACAGGAATGAACAAGGGCGGATGGCAGCAGGAGTCACGTCCACCATCTCACCCGTTTGCACATACCCCGTGGCTTTCTCCAGGCTCATCTGTGGTGTGTAAAGGGGTTTTCAGGTGTGTGAAGTGGTACAGGGACATGGACATGGATAGAAGAGGTACAGGGGAAGATGTATGAATTGACAAGGGCGGATGGCAGGAGTCACCTCCACCCACTCACCTGTTTGCACATACCCCATGGCTTCTTCCAGACTCATCTGTGGTGTGTAGAGAGAGTGCAAAAATGTGTAAAGAGATTCACAGGGATGGATGGCAGCAGGAGTCACCTCAACCAGCTCACCCATTTGCGCATACCCCATGGCTTCTTTCAGACTCATCCGTGGTGTGTAGAGGGGTAGAGAGGGATACTTGGGTGTGTGAAGTGAAACAGGAATGCAAAGGGGTGAAAGGCAGGGGGAGTCACCCCCCATGGCTTCTTTGCAGACTCATCTGTGGTTTTCAGTGGGGTACAGCGGCGTGAAGAGGACTTCAGAGCGGTACGGAGGGATAACCGAAGTAACACTGGTATGAGATTGAGTGCTGACCTGTCTTGGAGGCGTGAGTCGAATGTTCTCATCCTTGGACGCTGCTCTTATATTGGTGAGCTCCTTAGTGCGTACAGGGTTCACCTGGGGAAGCGGGAGGAGAATCAGGGCCACAGAGATACCGTGAGTGAGACAACACGGGAAAAAAAAGGAAGGAAATCTTGTCATCCTTGGATGAGGCTCCTTGGATCTTGTCATCCTTGGATGAGGCTCCTTGGATCTTGTCATCCTTGGACGAGGCTCCTTGGATCTTGTCATCCTTGGATGAGGCTCCTTGGATCTTGTCATCCTTGGATGAGGCTCCTTGGATCTTGTCATCCTTGGATGAGGCTCCTTGGATCTTGTCATCCTTGGATGAGGCTCCTTGGATCTTGTCATCCTTGGATGAGGCTCCTTGGATCTTGTCATCCTTGGATGAGGCTCCTTGGATCTTGTCATCCTTGGATGAGGCTCCTTGGATCTTGTCATCCTTGGATGAGGCTCCTTGGATCTTGTCATCCTTGGATGAGGCTCCTTGGATCTTGTCATCCTTGGATGAGGCTCCTTGGATCTTGTCATCCTTGGATGAGGCTCCTTGGATCTTGTCATCCTTGGATGAGGCTCCTTGGATCTTGTCATCCTTGGATGAGGCTCCTTGGAGCGTACAGGGTTCACCTGGGAAGGGGAGAACCAACAGAGGGATGGCAGCATATAATATCTGAGCATCCCTTACTGCATGTCATGTCACAA
The DNA here is from genome assembly GCA_947470075.1 of Closterium sp. Yama58-4. Taxonomy (NCBI): domain Eukaryota; kingdom Viridiplantae; phylum Streptophyta; class Zygnematophyceae; order Desmidiales; family Closteriaceae; genus Closterium; species Closterium sp. Yama58-4. The sequence goes on from CANIUD010000033.1 coordinate 248,461, forward strand.
GATTACACAGGATGTTGAGGTGCCTCACAACCCTGAACCCCGTTTTACAGCACTTGACAGCACTGATCATCAACCTCTCAATCACCCGCTTCTCCCCCTCACCTCACCTCCATATCATCATCCCTAGCGTTTTCTCCAATGATATGGCCGTCATACGTCTGTAGGAGGGGGCGGGGGGGGGGGGCGGATGAGGAGGGAGAGAAGAAAAGGGAGGGGTATCATTCACCGTTCAGCCCCTTTCTCCCCCTCACCTCCACACCGTTATCCCTGCGTTCTCTCCAATGATATGGCCGTCGTATGTCTGAAGGAGGGGGCGGGGGGGGCGGATGAGGAGGGAGAGAAGAAAAGGGAGGGGTATCATTCACCGTTCAGCCCCTTTCTCCCCCTCACCTCCACACCGTTATCCCTGCGTTCTCTCCAATGATATGGCCGTCGTATGTCTGAAGGAGGGGGCGGGGGGGGCGGATGAGGAGGGAGAGAAGAAAAGGGAGGGGTATCATTCACCGTTCAGCCCCTTTCTCCCCCTCACCTCCACACCGTTATCCCTGCGTTCTCTCCAATGATATGGCCGTCGTATGTCTGAAGGAGGGGGCGGGGGGGGCGGATGAGGAGGGAGAGAAGAAAAGGGAGGGGTATCATTCACCGTTCAGCCCCTTTCTCCCCCTCACCTCCATACCGTCATCCCTGGCGTTCTCTCCAATGATCTGGCCATCATACGTCTGAAGGAAGGAGGGGTGGAAAGGGAAGGGAGGGGGAAAGATACGACATCAGCCTCCTCCTCCCTTCATCATATGTTATGTCATCGTCCCTGGTGTTCTCTCCTATAATATGGCCATCATATGTCTGATCTGAAGGATGGGCCACGGAGGGAGAAAAAGAGAGCAGGAGGGGACGGGAGGAAGGGGAGGGACAAAAAGGCCGAAAGGGGGAGGAGAGAAGAGGCAGATGGTAGGCTATGACACAAACCATTCTCTCGTGGAACCTACCATCTGCTCCCCTCCTCACCCCCCTTCTCAAAAGTTGTGTCCGACTTGTCCCGAAAGCTCTCTGCCCCCCCCTCTACCCCGCACCTTGATGCACACAGGGCCCACCGGGTTCAAAACGAGCGAGATCTAAAAAAGTGCGTTCGATCTACCACACTCTGCAACACCCTACCACACTACACCGCACTGCACCCCACCCTACCTCGTCTCCAGGTCTGACAAAGAGTGTGCCTCGAGCTTCAAGAGAAGAGAGAGCATGGGCTGTGATGGTGCCTGCAATTATTTGGGCCAATATGGGAGTTTGAGAAAGAAGTAATACGTCAGAAAAAAAATATACAATGAGAGTGACGGTAGAGGCTGTGTCATTGAGAGAAGCTGCTGTAACTGTGAGTATGTGTTTACCAGTGCTATCGACCAAGCATGGCACTGTTCACTTCACCCGTGTGGTGTGACTGTGACTGTACCTGTGGCCATCGATACAATCACACCCTTGCGCCCTCGCTCCAGTTGACCCCTCCACGGCTCATATCCTGTCCAGAGAAAGTGGGGGTCGGGAGATGGTGGGGAAGGAAGGCCGGAGAAGGAAGACAAGGTGATGTTTGGTGATGTTTGGCTGGCTCCTGCTGGCCCCTCCATGGCTCATAGCCTTTGAATGGAACGAGGTGGGTGGGGAGGAAGGTGTAGGAGGGAAGGAAGGCCGGAGAAGGAAGGCAAGGTGATGCTTGGATGCAGCTGGCTTGCTCCTGCTGGCCCCTCCATGGCTCATAGCCTGTCCGGGCAAGAAGGTGGGAGGAGAGAAGAAAGGTGTTGTATATGGTGGTGGTATGGTAAGTGTGTCAAAGAGAGAAGATAATATGGTTGCGATGGGCAGTGGTGGGAGGTGCAATGGATTGAAGAACCACATTGTTTTCTCTCACTGGCAGAGAGAACTCACGCAGGAAGAGGACCGGCGAAGCACTGCTGTGCCTCTGGTGACCATGTTGAGGTGTCGTGGGTGGTGGACAGGTGTGGTGTGGGTTGGAAGGTACAAGGGCAACTTCCACTCCTGGCAGAGCACTCACGCAGGAAGGACCGGTGCAGCACGGCCGTGCCTCTCGTGGCAGTGTTGAGGCGTCAGTTGTGGTGGAGAGGTGTGGCTAGGGGTGGCTGTGGCTGTGTTGGTACTGCGAGAGGATGGTTGTGGAACTCACGCAGGAAGGACCGATGCAGCACGGCCGTGCCTCTGGTGGCCGTGTTGAGCACTCCTCGTACTCCCAGCAGGCCTCTGCACACATGCACGCACGGGGGGATGCAGTGAAGGTTGAATAAGTGTTTTGAGACGTCTCAAAACAGGCCCCTGCACACATGCACGCACGGGGGGATGCAGTGAAGGTTGAAGGGTGGGATGGAGGGTGAATCTCTGGGCTTGTGGGCTAAGGACTGGGGTTGTAATGCCCCTGGTGGCCGTGCTGAGCACTCCTCCTTGCACTCCTAGAAGGCCCTTGCTTGCACACATGCATGCACGGGTGGAAGGAGTTTACAGCAAGGAGTTAGGGCAGAAGGGTTTAGGGTTGGAGAGTTTATGGTGGAAGAGTTAACTGTTTAGGGCTAATTTCGTCTCAGCAGGAACAATGAATGACAAGTAGAATGAATAAAGTGGCAAAAGCAAATGCCTCACCTGGAAGGGCAGGTGAAGAGAAGACGTGTACGTGAGAGAGACGAGGATGCTGAGCTGGCAGAGGAGGGTGATGACGTGGATGGTGAGGGTGATGACGTGGCAGTCGTTGCTGAGTCAGCAACAGATGAGCTGGAATCGGACGAGGAGGAAGAGGCCGATTCTGTGATCATGTCCAGGAGCTCTCCTTTTCTGAGAGAGATGGCATCGATGACTGCTCCTGCGTACTCCTCATCCACCTGTGTGGGGGTGAAGGGGCACACACACATACAGAGAACTTCTGGCCAGACCAGATCCTTCACCACACACACACACACAGAGACAGGATCTGGCCTTCTAAACTTCTTCTTGCCACACTCCTTTATTCCCACCGCACGACACAGCACAACACCACACAGCACCGCACCGCACCACACCACGCCACACACCACACCGTTCATCCATATGATTTATCACTATCCACCACTGTGCTTCACCGCACCGCACCTCATCATCACCCCATCATCACCACACCATCACCCCTCATCACCCCTCATCACCACTCACCTCCACCATGAGCTCTTCAATTGGCTCCAGCTTCTTCCCACCCTCCTCCCGGTACCTGAAGGAAGAGGGATGGCGAGCGTGAGGAGCAGGGGATGGGAGATACTTTGCAAGTGTGCCTGAGAGGGGAGGGACCTCTTATAAAAAAAACGAGCAGCAAGGGATGCGAGAGAAAAGGCGGTGACATGAAGGAAAGCGAGAGGGCTCAAAGAGATGATTTATGATCTGAGGTGGCTCATAGGAAGGCTAAATAGGAGCAAAGCGACTGTCTCTTCAAGCGGAGAACGAAGAAGAGGAATAAAAGAAGGAAAACGAAAAACAGAAACGAAAGAGAACAAACGAATCAAACAAACGCAGGTAGCTGGGCACATCTCAAAAGCCAACACGGACTTACTCAAACCAATAAGCAAAAAAACTATATAACCCACTCACAGCACGGATGGTGGCGATATGGAGAGCTCAAACCCCTCTCTCCGCATACTCTCTATAAGCACACCTGATTTCGTGTACAAGACACAAGCAGAGCGCAACGGAGAAGGAGAAAGGAGGGAGTAAGGAGGCTAATAAATGAGCGACAAACAGCGGCGAAATGCTGGACAAAACAGCCGGCCTCAACCGTCACTCACCCAGCTGCATCTCGCCTCTCGCCAGCACCTTGAATGCATCCGCAGAGGGACCCGCCTCCAGTCCCAGGGACACGTTGGTTGCCACCTCTGCTTTGAGCCGTGCACCAATCTTCGGGCCGGTCATCTGTGGATGCGAGAGCAAAGGAATAGGGAGACAGGGGGTGCGGTGCGGGCATGTGGCGGAAGCACTAAGGAGTCCGCAGATGGACCTGCCTCCCTCCAGGCCCAGGGACACGTTGGTCGCCACCTATGGCTTGAGCCGTGCGCCAATCTTCGGGCCGGTCATCTGTGAGGGGAAGACGAGAGGTATGGACGCACAGCACTTTGAGCCGCCACCTCTGTCCTGAGCCGTGCTCCCAAAATCTCACCCTATACCTCACCTGAGACCTCACCTGAGACCTCACCTGAGACCTCGCCTGAGACCTCACCTGAGACCACACCTGAGACCTCACCTGAGAACTCATCTGGGTGCCATGTCGCGCCACTATAGACGAGTCATCAACAATGAAGCTCATGGCGATGGTGGAAAAATCAGAGACTCACCTGGGAATACACCTGAAGATCAGAGAGCTCACCTGGGTGCCGTGTCTCCCTGCTAGAGGAGAGTCATTGACGCTGAAGGTCATGGCGATGGTGGGAGGGTCGATAGCTGCCACTGGGAGGGGTTTAAAAACCTGGAGGGGAAGAGGAGAGAAAAAACGATGGGGAGAGGGGGAACGGAGTGGCATGGAACAAAGGGGTGAATGGTAAGGGGTGAAACGGAGTGCCACAGTGCCACACCACCACACGCACAGCACTGGCAGGGGTGAATCGTAAAAAGATGCTCTTGACAGTGAAGGTCATGGCGATGGTGGGAGGGTCGATGGCTGCCACTGGGAGGGTCGATGGCTGCCACTGGGAGGGTCGATGGCTGCCACTGGGAGGGTCGGGTTTTGAGGCGCCTCACAACTAGACTTCTCACACGCGGATTGTATGTAGATAGGGTTTTTGTTGCTTGGAAATTGGAGTGTAGCTTATCAAGGCTACTGGTGCGCGCGCGACTCTCGAGTTGGCGAAGTGGCGAAGATTCAGGCCCTGTTACTCACGAAGAAACTGTCGAGGGATGAAGACGTGGCTCCTTGGAATTTCCAGGGCAGCCTGGATTGGTCCCCATCTTTTTGGGTTGACCAGGGTGAAGATAGCCTAGGGATTTGCATATTTCGTTGGTTGGCTTTTCTTGCTTTGCTTTAGAAGGCTAGGCCTTGCTCACATTCTTTCATTTGGCATTTGAGTCGACTCAAAAGTCACCTCGTTAGCCTTTCTTGCTGCGCTTTAGAAGGCTAGGCCTTGCTCACATTCTTTCATTTGGCATTTGAGTCGACTCAAAAGTCACCTCGTTAGCCTTTCTTGCTGCGCTTTAGAAGGCTAGGCCTTGCTCACATTCTTTCATTTGGCATTTGAGTCGACTCAAAAGTCACCTCGTTAGCCTTTCTTGATTTGCTTTAGAAGGCTAGGCCTTGCTCACATTCTTTCATTTGGCATTTGAGTCGACTCAAATGTCACCTCGTTAGCCTTTCTTGCTTTGCTTTAGAAGGCTAGGCCTTGCTCACATTCTTTCATTTGGCATTTGAGTCGACTCAAAAGTCACCTCGTTAGCCTTTCTTGCTTTGCTTTAGAAGGCTAGGCCTTGCTCACATTCTTTCATTTGGCATTTGAGTCGACTCAAAAGTCACCTCGTTAGCCTTTCTTGCTGCGCTTTAGAAGGCTAGGCCTTGCTCACATTCTTTCATGTGGCACTGATGAAGGCGTGCTAGGGGCTTCCCTACAGCCGAAACATGTTTGTCCGTGTTTTAACCACTGCTTAGTGAAGAGCTTCGAATTTACAGAACCCTACGTGAATCAGCTAGGATTTTTCTAGTACTGTTTTCTCCTTTGCTGAACCTTCTCCTTTAACTGCTGCTCGCTGGAATGTCTTTTAATCAGCTAGCGATTACACTTACTCCAGATGACGCCGGTACAGGAGAAGGGAGTTTTGCAATCGTTTTTCGTGAGGCAGCGGCGCCGACGAGAACTTACTCAGGCTACCATCGGAATTTGAAGCGGCCTCGTAATCTTGACGGTGCTGGAATTTCTCCTCCAACTCACGCTAATTCGAAGAAGGACAAGCAACTCCTCCCGCCAAACTGCTCCTAACGCTGGTCCAGCTGATACTTCGGCACTGGCTGGTTGTAGCAACTCTGCGGCTGTTCCTGATCAGTCCATCGTGATTCCTGAGCCTTTTAAAGGCTGGACTGCAGAAGCCGTCAAGGGATTTCGGGCAGATTTCAAGACTTACCTGAAGTCGAAGTCCAAGCTTAAGAAGATGAAGGCGCTCGACACACAGGGCGTGATTCTTCACAGCCTCCGCACTAAAGTCGTCGAGTTCCAGACCAAGCGAATCACTGCTATTATCACTGCCTATCGCTGCTATTCATCTCGCGAACCAGAAGCGAATCCACGCGGACTTCATTAAGACCAAGGAATTGGAGGTTGAAGAGGCGCTGGCAGTTTCCGATTCACACCTCATGGCTCTGGCGGCCAGGCTTGAGGATCACATCAAACGCCTCTTGAGGATCACATCAAACGCCTCTTGAGGATCACATCAAACGCCTCTTGAGGATCACATCAAACGCCTCTTGAGGATCACATCAAACGCCTCTTGAGGATCACATCAAACGCCTCTTGAGGATCACATCAAACGCCTCTTGAGGATCACATCAAACGCCTCTTGAGGATCACATCAAACGCCTCTTGAGGATCACATCAAACGCCTCTTGAGGATCACATCAAACGCCTCTTGAGGATCACATCAAACGCCTCTTGAGGATCACATCAAACGCCTCTTGAGGATCACATCAAACACCTCTTGAGGATCACATCAAAGGCCTCTTGAGGATCACATCAAACGCCTCTCTCCCCCTTGACCTCTCTCCCCCTTGACCTCACTCCCCCTTGACCTCACTCACCCTTGACCTCACTCCAACCTCTACTCACATACATACCGAGAGATCAGCGAGCGTGTGTGAGACGTGGGCGTGTGTTAGCCCTGCCACAGCCACAATGTCTCCTGCTGCAGCCTCACTCATATCCTCCGACTTCACTCCCATCCGCTTCACCAACTTCACCACCTGCAGAGAGCCCAGAGAGGCAGAGTGGAAAAGTGCGGCAACGTGGGATTTTCTCACAGTCAAGCACCCCCTGCTGCTGCAGCCTCACTCATATCCTCCGATTTCACTCCCCTCCGCTTCACCAGCTTCACCACCTGATGACGGCATAGCAGGGTTGAGGGAAAAAAAAAGGAAGTCGTGATTCCATACTTGGGGAACAGCATGGGGCGTTCTGAGTGGTACTGAAGGGTATTTTTGAGAATTCTCAAAAATACCCTGATGCTGAAGGGTATTTTTGAGAATTCTCAAAAATACCCTTTAGCATGATGACGGCATAGCAGGGTTGAGGGAAAAAATAAAAGGAAGATGTGATTCCATACTTGGGGAACAGCATGGGGCGTTCTGAGTGGTACTGGACGTGCACTGAACCTGCCATATGTGACTATCCCACTGCTTCAAGCCGCTCCAATGCTCCACTCACCTTGCTCTCGTCCAATGAAACCGCCTCCCCTTCACTGTCCCGCATCAGCGCCCGCACCCTGTTGCCCTCGCGCACTGAACCAGACGCTATCCAAGGGATGTTCATGTTGTAACTCCATATTTTATACAACATGCATAGGCTAGACTTAGATGTGTAGCAGTCTTATAAATTGGGGGGTTGGTTAGTGTACCCTCCAACCACATTTTGTGGTTGGTGGGGATTGGTCCTTACCTCAACCAATCCCAACCAACACACATTTTGTGGTTGCTTGGGCCACAAGCAAACTCACCCATTGGCCAACTTATTGGCCAATAGGGTAAGCTTCCCTCTCATCTCTCTCTTGCTCATTGCTTGTACTAAAGAGCCTTTTGGCTCATTATTCAGTGCAACAATTCTTCTTTCTCACATGGTATTCAGAGCTTATGGCTCACGCCCTACCAAGATCCTTAGGACCGTCCTAACATGTACCTCTCTTCCTACCCGGCCAATAATGGCCTCCCTCGCTATGTTTCCTTAAGCTACCTCCCACTTCACGTCCTAGGCGCTATCCTCCCTCCCGCGGACCAGATCCGCCCTCCTGCGGACCAGATCCGCCTTCCCGTGGACCAGATCCGCCCTCCTGCGGACCAGATCCGCCCTCCTGCGGACCAGATCCGCCCTCCCGCGGACCAGATCCGCCCTCCCGCGGACCAGATCCGCCCTCCTGCGGACCAGATCCGCCCTCCTGCGGACCAGATCCGCCCTCCTGCGGACCAGATCCGCCCTCCTGCGGACCAGATCCGCCCTCCTGCGGACCAGATCCGCCCTCCTGCGGACCAGATCCGCCCTCCCGCGGACCAGATCCGCCCTCCCGCGGACCAGATCCGCCCTCCTGCGGACCAGATCCGCCCTCCTGCGGACCAGATCCGCCCTCCTGCGGACCAGATCCGCCCTCCCGCGGACCAGATCCGCCCTCCTGCGGACCAGATCCGCCCTCCTGCGGACCAGATCCGCCCTCCCGCGGACCGTATTTGCCCTCTCCGCGACCTACCTTTGCGACGGCCGCGATTTCCTCGTCAACGGCAGCAATTTCCTCGTCAACGGCTGCGATCTGCTCGACGGCCGCGATCTACTCGTCGACGGCCCAGATCTACTCGTCGACGGCTCAGATCTGCTCGCCGACGGCCGCGACCTGCTCAGCGGCCGCGGTTTGCTCGCTGACGGCCGCGATCCACTCGTCGACGTCCTTGATCTGCTCGCCGACGGCGTCGATCTGCTCGTTGACGGCCGCGATCTGCTCGACGGCCGTGATTTGCTGGCCGACGGTCGCGATCTGCTCGCCGACGGTCACGATCTGCTCGTCGACGGCCGCAATCTGCTCGCCGACGGACGCGATCTGCTCGTCGACGGTCGTGATCTGCTCACCGCACGGGCTCCCCTGTCGCGTGCATCCGCGGCGGCTCTGCCTGTCGCGCGCGTCCGCAGCAGGCCTCTTCGTCCAGCGCCTCCGCATCGCACCTCCTCGCCCAACGCGTTCGCCGCAAGCCTGTTCGTCGTCGTCGTCCTCCCGCCCTCCACCCATCCCGCGCCCCCCCGCCCCCCTCCCTCCCCCTCTCCTCCCCTCTCCTCCCCCTCTCCTCCCCCCCCTCTCCCCCGTTCGTCCTCCTCCTATTCTACCCAGCAGCAGCACCAGCAGCGGCAGCAGCAGCGGGACCAGCAGCGGCAGCAGCAGCGGGACCAGCAGCGGCAGCAGCAGCAGCACCAGCAGCGGCAGCAGCAGCGGGACCAGCAGCGGCAGCAGCAGCGGGACCAGCAGCGGCAGCAGCAGCAGCACCAGCAGCGGCAGCAGCAGCGGGACCAGCAGCGGCAGCAGCAGCGGGACCAGCAGCGGCAGCAGCAGCGGGACCAGCAGCGGCAGCAGCAGCGGGACCAGCAGCGGCAGCAGCAGCGGGACCAGCAGCGGCAGCAGCAGCGGGACCAGCAGCGGCAGCAGCAGCGGGACCAGCAGCGGCAGCGGGACCAGCAACAGCAGCGGGACCAGCACATTACCCGCCTCCTCCTCCTCCCTCTCCTCGACCTCGTCCCTATGGCATCATCATCCGACTCCTCTGTCGATCTCGCCACAGTTGACGCACTTGAGCTACTTGCTGACAACTCTGCTGCTAATTGGCACTCTTACGCTCACTCGGTCGAGGTGCTTCTCTCCTCTGTCGTTGTCAGCGGCTACAACCTTTGATCAATTGTGTTCCAGGAAGACACCGGTCTTCAGCCCGTCGCCCCCGTCGCTCCTACTGGGCCTGCCCCCGCCACTCCTGGGGCCGAGCCTATCCCCCCGGGTGACCCTCCCACCTTCGCGCCGAATATAAACGACCCACAGAGCTCGGAAACCGCCATTCGCACATACCGCACCGCTCTCCAAGAGCACCTACGCCAGCAACTGCGTTACGAAGAGGACAAGCGCACATATGATGCTGCTGCTGCCCTCCACAACAAGTACCAGGAGGACCTCAACACCTACGCTGCACAACTTGCCGACTACATCACCAAAATCACTGCCTGGCGAGTTGCTGACCGACGCGCGCTTGCTATTCTTCTCGCCACCATTCCCTCCTCCCTCAAACGCGAGCTCTCACCCACCTCCTCCTCCCACCTGTGGCGACTACTCGTCGACCTTTTCGACCGTCAAGACGTCGCCACCCTCTACGCTCTTATCAAAGAATTCGGAACTCTCTCTATGGATTCAACCTCCGGCGCAGCTGCCTTCACTCGCCGCGTCCTAGATCTCGCTCGACGCCTTGCAGCACTTGATGTGGTGTACCCAGATACTGTCATTTGCTGCCACCTTCTTGAGGGCCTGACACCTGCCTTCGACGCTCACAAGCTTGCGTACATGCAGCTTATCTCCAAGCACCACACCCCTGCTGAAGTCGCTCAGTGGATTATCACCACCGAAGCTGAGATCCTTCGCCACTCTTCCTCCACAGCCGCAGCAGCCCAGTCGCGCAGCAGCCGGGCTGGCCGTGGCGGTGGGCGTGGGGGTGGGCGTGGTGGTGGGCGTGGGGGTGGACGAGGGGGATCAGCAGGTCGCGGTGGTGCTGGTAGCAGTGGTACAGGTCGTGGTGCGGCAGCTGCCTTTCCTCCCTGTCAGTACCTGCCTCGCTACGGTCCCACTCAGGGACAGCGCTGCGGCCAAACCACCCATGCCACTGAGACGTGCTTCAAGGCACTCAGTGATGAGTGGTTTGCCCGTGGCAACACCGGCACCCCTCCTCGCTGGTCCGCCCTCAACCCTCGCCCCACTCCCCTTGAGGTCCGTTCCTCTCCCCTCTATGAACCTTCCTCCTCCACCCACGCCCACCAGGCCCTCGCCCCTCCCCAGCAGCAGCACCAGCAGCAGCACCAGCAGCAGCAGCAGCAGCAGCTTGGGAATCAGCAGCAGGGGTCACAGCAGTATGGGCAGCAGCTTCTCCTATCTCAGCTCCAGCAGCAGCTAGACCTCCAGCCGCAACTGCCCCTCCTCCCTCCTCCTCCAATATCCCAGCAGCAGCCCTTTCCTACCTGGACTGCTGGGAGTGCTGCCTCTGCAGCCCATCTCTCGGGTGCATCCCCGGCGCCGTCTGCAGGTGGCAGTGAGACCACTTTCCCTTCCTTTGGTTTTGTTGGTTTATTAGGTCAACCTGAATCTGTTGCATCTCCCATGTACCCTTCTTCTGCTAATGAAACGTCGTTCCAGTACTCTGCCTCACCTTCCTCCACCATTGACTTCGTTCTGGACAGTGGAGCCACTGACACTGTCCTTCGTGACGCTGGTACACTGCGCCCTCTCCCCACACCAACCTCCCTCCTCGGCGCTGATAGCAGTTTTTCCATCCCTTGTCACAACACCTCCACCCTTCCCTGTCCTCTCTTTCCCTCAGGTACTGTCACCGGACTCCACATTCCCTCCCTTGGTACTAACCTCCTCTCCCAAAGGTCCCTCCAACAAGCCATGATCACCACTCTCATCCCAGGTGGTGCTAACCATTGTGACCTATACCAAACCTCCACAGGTCGTTTTCTCGCCCGTATTCCCTATTGTCCCCGCTCCCGTCTATACACCCTTCGGGTTCCCCGCCCCCTCACCTTCCAAGTTGCCTCCCCCCCCCTCCTCCCCCCCCCCCCTCCCCCCCTCCCACTAACCCACCCCTCCCCCCCCGCCCTCCTGACTCTGACTGTTCCTGTCGCTCCCTCTCCCACCCCACCATCCTCCTCCATCACAGGCTAGGTCACCCCAACTTCGCCACTCTGCGCTCATCTGTCTCCTCCGGTCTCCTCCACAGTCTCCCCTCGTCCCTCCCTCCCCTCCCCAAATCCCCTGCACCCCCCTGCACCGTCTGAGTTCAGAGCAAGCTCAAGCAGCAGCCGCACCGGAGCTCCCCCTCCGCTGCTGCTCAGCCACTTGATCTTGTTCACATGGACCTATGGGGCCCTAATCCCTCTCCCACTCGCCAGGGCCATCGCTACCTTCTCGTGCTTGTTGATGATCACAGTCGGTACTCGTCCGTCTCTCTTCTTCGGACAAAGGCGGATGCCCCGGCTGCGATCATCGCCTGGCTCGAGCGGGCAAACACCCATTTTGGGCGCCCTGTTCGCCGCCTTCACTCTGATGGAGGTGGTGAGTTCCTTAACAACCAAGTCTCCTCCTATTGTCAGTCTCGTGGCATCCTTCAGACTTACACCCTCCCTCACTCCCCACAGCAGAACGGTGTGGCTGAGAGTCGTGTTCGAGAGATCACCAAAACAGCCCGGTGTCTGCTTGTCCACGCCTCCTGCCCACCTTCTCTTTGGGGCCACGCCCTCCTTCATGCCGCCCTTCTTACTAACCTTTACCCTCACCCCCTTCTCCCCTCCATCACCCCCACTGAGCCTTGGACAAAAGACAAGCCTGATGCCTCATCACTTCGTGTCTGGGGCTCTAAGGCACATGTCCTTATTCACCCCTCTGACCGCTCCCGTTCCATGGGAAAGCTTGCCCCTCGTACCCTTCCTTGCGTCTTCCTTGGTCATAACCCCTCCTCCCCCGACTACCTTTTCCTCCACCCCCCATCCGGTCGTCTAATCCGCAGCAGGGATGTGGTCTTTGACGAGTCCACTCCCTACTACTCCTCCCCTCCATCTACTGATCCACTCCCCCCTCTCACCCGTCCCCTTGTCTGGTCTGACACCACCCCTCCCCCACTACTCCCTCCTCCCCCCATCCTCCCACCCCCCCCCCCCCTCTGCCGTCCCAGTCCCACGGTACCCCTCCCTCATCTGGTGACATCTTTGACCCGGACCCTTTGTCTTCTCCTGTCTCCCCCGCTCACTCCTCTCCTAGTGCCCCCCCTCCCCCCCCTTCCTCTCCCTCGCCACCTACCCGTCCTTCTCCTCCCCGCACTATACTCACCCGGTATCCCCACACCAGGTCACGTGACAGCATCCTTGGTGCACCACCTCCCGTTACCCTCTCTACCTCGACCCTCCCCCCTCTCTCCCCCCTCCTTCGTCACTTCTTCCAGGCTGTTTTGCATCAAGCCCCTCATGCAACAGCCCCCTCAGCCACCTCTCCAGCAACGGCACCAGCAGCGGCTCCAGCAGCGGCACAAGCAACGGCCCCAGCAGCGGCCCCAGCAGCGGCACCAGCAGCGGGACCAGCAGCGGCAGCAGCAGCGGGAGCAGCAGCAGCAGCAGCGGCAGCAGCAGCGGCAGCAGCAGCAACAGCAGTGGGAGCAGCAGCGGCACCAGCAGCGGCACCAGCAGCGGCACCAGCAGTCATCCGTGCCTTCCACACCTCCCTGTCTGAGGACTCCCATGAGGAGTTCCTTGACCTCCACCTTTATAACCCCTCGCTTCTACCCATCACGTTCGACCTTTCCGGCACACCTGTCTTCGCCTTCTCCTCTGCTCCCTCCATTTTCGTTCCTACCACGTACGAGGAGGCGATGGCGTGCCCTGACGCTCCACTATGGCTCGCCGCCATCATCAAGGAGCTGGAGGCCTTTATCGGCAACTCCTCTTTTGTTGATGTGCCTCGCCCTCCCGCCCCTACGAACGTGGTGAAAGGAAAGTGGGTGTTTCGCGTCAAGCAGCTACCAGGGGAGCCGCCCGTCTATAAGGCTCGTTACTGCGCCAAGGGGTTCACGCAGCGGTATGGTTTTGACTTCTTCGATACCTTCTCCCCCACTGCCAAGCCTGCTACTGTTCGCGCCGTGCTCGACCTCGCCGCCTAAGTGGAGAAAGACGCGTCCTGCGTCTAGGACGCTTGCGTCCAGACGCAACGTCCTAGACGCAGGACGCTAGAGAAGGGCCTTTAGGACGCATGAAAAGACGCATGCCCGGGCAGGGCAAAAAAACCCCCAGGCTGCCGAAAAATGATGTTATAGGGTATGGGAAGGGGGGGGGGAAACGACGATGCACACATTTGAGGCAAAATCGCCCCCTTTACATTTCCAGGGTTTAGGGTTTACGAAGGAGAATTGTCTTGGTAAACTCTCTAGGGTTTTTTTATGGTCGAAATGGGTTAGGGGGGGTCGACATGACGCGAAATTGACAGTCGCGTCGAAATCGTTGAAGTCAATTTCGCGCTGAGGCAAATTTTTTTTTCCGGTCAGCCCGAAAAAAAACGGGGTGCGTCCTGCGTCTCTGCGTCTGGACGCTGCGTCCAGTCGCAGGACGCAGCAGGACGCGTGCGTTTTTCTCCACGTAGCTCGCCGCTCGCCTCAATATGGAGATCCACTCGATGGACGTTTCTAACGCCTTCCTGCAAGGCGTCCTCCGCGAGCTTATCTACATGGAGCGTCCAGCCGGTTTTCACCTCCCCTTCCCAGCAGACTCTGTCTGGCAGCTGCGTCGACCTGTGTATGGGCTCCGACAGGCCCCGAGGGAGTGGCATGCTAAACTTGCCGCCACCCTTGCTGAACTTGGGTTCCGCACCTCCCGCTCTGACGCCAGCCTCTTCCTCCGCACCTCCCCCTCCCCTTTTTACATCCTTGTGTATGTCGATGACATGATTCTGCTCACTGCCGACCTTGGAGAGTTGGAGCGTGTTAAGGCTGAGTTGGGTAGCCGTCTCAAGTGCAAAGACTTGGGAGAGCTACAGCATTACCTGGGCATGACCATCACCCGCGACCGCTCCGCCCGCACCATCTCACTCTCCCAGGGTCATTACTTGCAGCAGGTCTTGGAGCGGTTTGACATGGCCCGCGACGGCGCCCAACCTACACCTCTTTCTGTCGGGCACCACCTCTCTCCACCCACCTCCCCCTCAGCCTCCTCCCATCCTTATCCCGAGCTCATTGGCTCCCTCATGTACGCCATGGTCTCCACTCGCCCTGACCTTGCCTACCCCATCAGCGTCCTCGCTCGGTTTGTTGGCGCTGGCAAGCATTGGCAGGCTGCCAAGCGCGTCCTCCGGTACCTTCGTGGCACCAAGGACTATGTCCTTACCCTTGGCGGCCCTTCCCCACCTCTCCTCAGCGGCTACAGTGACTCCTCCTGGGCTGACTCCCGACCAGATCGTCGCTCCTCCCAGGGCTATGGCTTCTCTCTTGGCAGCGGCCTCATCAGCAGGCGTTCCGCGCGCTCCTCGGCTATCGCCCTCTCGTCCTGCGAAGCCGAGTTGTATGCCGCCACCATGGCTGCACAAGAGGCTCGCTGGCTCTCCTTCCTTCTTGAGGAGCTTGGTGCCCCCCAGCGCTGTCCCACCATTTGGTGTGACAACGCCAGCACCATTCACCTCACGAAGGATGCTGTGTTTCACGGGCGCTCCAAGCACATTGAGCTCCGTCATTTCTTCATTCGCGATCTTGTTCAGGCTGGGCACCTTCGGCTCGATAAGGTTGACTCCGCAGCCAACCTTGCCGACATCTTCACGAAAGCTCTTCCGCATGCGGCTCACTCTTCACTGATTCGTCTCCTTGGCCTTACACCTCCGAAGTTGGTCTCCACTTCTTGATTATAGCCTTCTAGCCTTATGCATGTTGGGGGGTTGTGTTGTAATTCCATATTTTATACAACATGCATAGGCTAGACTTAGATGTGTAGCAGTCTTATAAATTGGGGGGTTGGTTAGTGTACCCTCCAACCACATTTTGTGGTTGGTGGGGATTGGTCCTTACCTCAACCAATCCCAACCAACACACATTTTGTGGTTGCTTGGGCCACAAGCAAACTCACCCATTGGCCAACTTATTGGCCAATAGGGTAAGCTTCCCTCTCATCTCTCTCTTGCTCATTGCTTGTATTAAATAGCCTTTTGACTCATTATTCAGTGCATCAATTCTTCTTTCTCACAGTTCATACAGCTCAACACTTCACACACCTTCCCCTCTCTCTCAAATCAACCCACCTTGCTCTCTTCCAACGAAACCGCCTCCCCTTCACTGTCCCGCATCAGCGCCCGCACCCTGTCGCTCACTTTCGATGCACTGCATGACTGGGCCCTAAGACCACACACACAGCCACACCACCCACCTTGCTCTCTTCCAATGCAACCGCCTCCCCTTCACTGTCCCGCATCAGCGCCCGCACCCTGTCGCCCACGCGCACTGAACCCGACGCTATCCGGCCAATCAGCAGGCGACCGAGAAACGGGTCCCTATCAATGAGTGACACCTGGCACACGAGCGCATGGACGGTGAAAGAATCTCAAGTTACGATAATGATATAGGAGAGATGGGTTTACGTAGGAGAGAAAACGGTGGGTACATTGGATGAGTGGCACCATCATTGGTGGGCCAATTAGGTTGGCCACCCAATGATTGGTGGGGTCGACCAAGATTATTCGGGGGGGGGGGAGGGGGGGGGGAGGGGGGTGGGTGGGTGGGGAATGATTGGTTAGATGGTCCAACCATTACTTGGGACTCCCGTCAAATGCGGTCCAAAAGGGTCGGGAAGCGCCCACCGAAAATTGGTTGGGGCGACTTGGCCCATGTAACACTTGCGATATCATAAACTAACATGTGCTATAATCTAACAGACGGGACAAGAGGACACAGCTAAGAGGAACGAGCTGAGCACTGGGGCCGGCATGGCAATCGGTCAAGAATGGTTACGAATGGCATGGTGTTGTTGATACGACGAGACAGTGGAATGAAGAGAGCTGAGCACACTGCGGATGCTCAGCCTACCAGCATCTGAAAGGGCGCTGTTGGATTGGATCCACCACAGGAGGCGGCACTCGGTCCAGAATGGCCCTCGAGAATCGGCACCACGCCACTCTCCCCTCTCGCTGCTGCTGCTGCTAAAGAGGTGCGCATACCTGGATGGATGAAGAGCCTACCAGCATCTGAAAGGGCGCTGTTGGATCCACCACAGGAGGCGGCACTCGGTCCAGAATGGCCTCAAGAATCGACACCACTCTACTCTCCCCCTTCGCTGCTGCTTCTGTTAAAGAGGAGCGCATACCTGGATGGATGCAGAAAGCCTACCAGCATTTGGAAGGGTGCGGTATGATCTACCACCGGAGGCGGGACACGATCAAGAATGGCATCGAGAATCGGCACCACGCCGCCGCTCTCCCCCTTCCCTGCTGCTGCTGCTGCTGCTGCTGCCGCTGCTGCTGCTGCTGGTGCTGCTGTTTCAGCTCCTGTTGCTGTGAGCTGGGGCGGGGGCCAGGAGGGGCTGGCCCAGCCGTGTCGGGCCGAGGCGTAAAGCACCGGGAAGTCCAGCTGCTCCTCTGAAGGGGTATAGGGGAAGGGCGGTTGAGAGGGGAATCGTATGTTAGGCGCGAGTGAGGAAGGGAGGGAGCATGGAGCACAGAGGAGCTGTCCCAGCCATGCCTGACCGAGGAGTAGAGCACCGGGAACTCCAGCTGCTCCTCTGAAGGGCGGATTGGGGAGGGTGTGAGGGAGGCGACTTAGATCGGTTGCAGCATGCAGCATGGAGCATGGAGCATGGAGCATGGAGCATGGAGCATGGAGCATGGAGCATGGAGCATGGAGCATGGAGCATGGAGCATGGAGCATGGAGCATGGAGCATGGAGCATGGAGCATGGAGCATGGAGCATGGAGCATGGAGCATGGAGCATGGAGCACCGTGTCAAGAGGAGCTGGCCCAGTTGTGTCGAGCCTACGCGTAGAGCACACCACAGGGAAGTCCAGCTGCTCCTCTGATGAGATATGGCAGATGAGCGGAGAATTGGGGAATTAATCTTACATGAGGTGGGAGGGAGGCAGCACGGCGCACAGGGCAGGGGACCAAGAGGAGACATAGTGCTGGTAACCACCTGAGACATGGTGGTATGTAACCACCTGACACACAGATATAAATACCTGGAACATAGTGGTAACAACCTGTCACATAGTGGTAACCACCTGACACATCGGGTAACCACCTGACACATCGGGTAACCACCTGACACGTAGTGGTAACCACTTGACACATCGGGTAACCACCTGACACGTAGTGGTAACCACTTGACACATCGGGTAACCACCTGACACGTAGTGGTAACCACCTGACGGACAAGTAGTAGTAGCAACCATCTGATAGGCAAGGAGTGGTAACCACCTGACACGTAGTGGTAACCACTTGACACATCGGGTAACCACCTGACACGTAGTGGTAACCACTTGACACATCGGGTAACCACCTGACACGTAGTGGTAACCACCTGACGGACAAGTAGTAGTAGCAACCATCTGATAGGCAAGGAGTGGTAACCACCTGTGGCATCAAAGGAGGCGAAGAGGTCGAAGATGGCTGATTCCACTTGATGCACCATCTGCGTGGTCACTGCAGTGTGGTGCGGTGGGGTGTGGTGCAGTGTGGTATGGTGCAGTGGGGTGTGGTGGGATGGGGTGGAGAGGGGAGAGAAGGGGAGGAAGAAGAGTAAGAATGGCGGTTCAAGTCGGCAGATTCCACTTGGTGCACCATCAGCGTGGTCACTGACTCACTGTGGTGTGGTGTGGTGTAGTGGGGGGTGGGGGGGAGTGGAATGGGGTGGGGTGAGGTGACAGAGGGATGCAGAGCAAACCCAAAACATAACATGACATAACATGAAGTGACATGTCATAGCATGGCAAGGCATGGCAAGGCGAGGCATCACATGGCATGACATGGAATCGCATGGTATGGCATGGCGATTGAACAATTTTGCATCGGCATGAAAAAAAACCAGCTAATAAGTTGGAATCACCTGAGTCTCGGAACCTCAGTAAAATTCACCCGCTACTCTGCAAGAACCACCTGAGTCTCTAGGAATCACCTGAGGCTCTGTTGAAGTCAGCTGCTGCACTCTTAAAAGCACCTCAAAGACTCCGTTGGAATCACCTGAGACTTTGTAGGAATCACCTGAGGGCCGGTCGCACTTGTTGAGCACAACGATGGGCTTTAAGCCCCTCTGCAGCGCCTTCCCCAACACAAACTTGGTCTGAGCCAAGGGACCCTCGGCCACATCTACCAATAGCAGCGCCCCATCCACCATGCCCATCACCCGCTCCACCTGTGGGGTAGTGGGGGGAAGAGAGGGAGGGATCGAGTGATAAGGGATGAAGAAATGGTGGGTGGGAGAGGGGAGGTGGGGGCTGGAGGTGGGAGGTGGGAGCAGAGCCTTCCCCAACACAAACTTGGTTGGTCTGAGCCAATGGCCCCTCCGCCACATCGACCAATAGCAGCGCCCCATCCACCATGCCCATCACCCGCTCCACCTGTGGGGTAGTGATGAGGGGAGGGGGATGTTAACCAAGGGGGTGGTTTAATGCCGTGCCATCCACTCCCCCCATCCAACTTGGTTTGAGCCAAGGGGCCCTCCGCCACATTGACCAATAGCAGCGCCCCATCCACCATGCCCATCACCCGCTCCACCTGTTGGGGGAAGGGGGGAAAGGGGGAAGGGGGGGATGAAGTGGGTGTATAGACAACGGGTACAAAACTTTCAAAACCCTACAAATCAGTCAATCCTAAACCCAGAAGCTTTGAAAAACCAAAGAGTTGACTTTTGTGATCAAGACGCAACTCAATGGCCTGATCTCCCTCCTAGGGAACTCACCTCTCCCCAACAAGTCAATTGCCCAATTTTCCTTCCTGATCAAGATGTAACCTTCCCCACATTTCACCCCCTCAAAATCTCAATCCCTTGAATCTTATCTTACCCCCTCGGATCTTACCGTCCCCCTCCCCCATCTCACCCCCCTCGAATCTTATATCCCCCCCTCCGATCTTACCACCTCCTCCCTTCCCCCCCCCCATCTCACCCCCCTCGGATCTTACCTCCCCTCCGAAATCCGCGTGACCAGGAGTGTCCACGAGGTTGAGAGTGGTGCCCCTGAACGTGACTGACGTGTACTGTCACAGTCACATGAGTCACAATCACAAAATGGCATAGATTAGGAGCAATAGTTGCGAATGCGCGACACTATCCCCAGCAGGTACAACACCCACACTCGGACAAGAAAGACGCTTGAAAGGGTTTCAGGTTTGTGGTTCAAGGTTTTAGCGTCGTTGAAAAGTTGCAAGTGCCAACATTAAGTCTCCCAACCCCTGTCAAATCTCGTGTTTTAGACCGGATGTTAAATCTCGTGTTGCTCTCTGCTGTTTCGTGATTTCCCCTGCTGTCTCCTGCTGCCTAGATTGTAATGCGCACCTTGCTCGCGATCGTGATTCCTCGTTCTCGCTCCAGAGCGATCGAGTCCATCACTCGTTCGCACGGCAACTCCGACGATCCCGATCCGCCTCCTCCGCCGCTAGCGGAGGTGGTGGTGGCAGCAGCAGAGCTCGAGGCGCGGATGAGGCGATCCATGAGCGTCGTCTTGCCGTGATCGACATGCGCGATGATCGCCACGTTGCGAATCGCGTCATTGCGAAACGCGTCGTGCGATTCGGCGATCGGAGTTGCCGAGGAATTATCTAGGCCGACCGCGTCAGCTGCGGCGCCAGCGGCGCTGGTGCTGAATCTGTAGCTTCTAGGCGGTCTAGCTTCTCGACAGATCGAGCCGCTATAGTGCGGCGCGGAGGAGACTAAGGAACAGGCGGATGCATTCCAAACCAGCGAACGGTTGAGATGATCAGGCCCTACGCCTAGACGGCTTGGATCCACTTCAACAGATCGGATCCACGAGCAGGAGCTTAAAGCCCTGCTGACGTGGCACAGGAAGGAATCGGCGCTACTGGCAGCAGAGGAGATGCTGGTAGCGTGCTCTCCGCGCCTCGCGAGGAACCCGCGAGCCCCGGAAATGAACAGCCGGGCGCGAGTCATTCTGGCCTACATGAGCTGCTCAGGCCGAATGGAAAGTTCTCCTAGAACGGGCTAGTTGTTGTGTCGTAACGCACCCATCCAGATCGAGTCGCAGGACGGTAATTCAAGTGCCTGCCTATACGTTGTCGCCTAAGTTGTTGGATGCCTACCCAAGTGTTCTATATTAGTTGTGTTTTATGCTATGATTGAATATCATGTCTCTGTGGACAGCTTTCATTTCAGTCATCTTCAGGTCGGCCATGTTATGATTTACCAAGAGATTTAACTCCTCTCTGAAAGATTTTTCAAAAGTATCTCGCATAGATTCCATTTCATTCCGGAGGTATGTGTATATTTTATGTGTATGAAGATGGTTTTATACACATAAAAGAGTTTGACTCAATAAGCACCAAACGTCAAGTCTCGGATTGTGCTGACGTCAACTCATCTGCTTCTGACACGGCAACGGCTTGGCGCAATGTCCCAAGAAAAGGGCACCTCCCCGACACCGTCAGCTTGGATTTCCCGCCAAAAGCATTTGGATTCCCTTCGTGGCAGCACCAGCGGTGCGCATTTTCGGGCATTTTCAAGGTCCAAACCAAACTCGGGGGAATGGCTTGGCCAAACTCTTGTTGAGCGTCGCCCCGCAAAGAGCTCTTTATTAGGGGGTACGGAGTGATAGAGAAGGGGTGCATTGCGGTTTAGAGTAAATTTTGCGGCATTCTACTTAAAATTGCCGACTTGTGAGCCTGCCATCAGGAATATTCAGCCTGGTATAGTTGTCTGCGCTGGAGTCGCTGTGAGCTGAAGAAGCTTGGCTTGCGGACGGCGTGCACCGCATGCATGCCCGCAAAATAAGAGGTCACGTTATCTTTCCTTTCTGGTCGAGATGAGGCAGATACTCGGCGAGCTACGCTAGTGCTTATCACATTTACCTTGCGATCCGTCACTGTACTATCTGCTGAGTCATCCTCATTAAAGTGATAGGACCAAAATTCTGCCTTTACCGTCGTTATCATTTAAAAACTTGCTTCTGAATCACGCCGCACGTGTAGCGCGCAGCTATAGTTGGGGAACTTGGGCTCACAAGTCGAGATAATGGCGGTCGCAACCATCCGCATTCCTGGCCTCAACTACAGGCCGCGGAACCCTACATTAGTACGCTATCGCTCAAGCGCCGGTTCCTCTTCGCAGACTTCCTTCCTGCGAACTTTTTTTCCGGGTAACCACCGCTTTGAACGTCGCCGCCAGTTCGAGTTGCCTCGCGAAAAACGACGGCTGGTGCTCGTTGATGCGAAGATTTCGAAAGCCGACGACGCGGCTCGCGACAGACGGAACCTGCAGAAACGACACGATGGCTGGCGGGGGGAAAGCGCGAAAAAGAAATCATCAACGGCTAGTACTACCGCATCTGCTAGTAGCCCCCCCAAGGAAGTCCCTGCTGATTCTTCCCCTCCTGCTGTCGTTTCCTCTCCTGCTGATTCTGGTACCTCCGAGCCTGCTGCTACTGTTTCGGTAACAGCTGCTGCCCCCGAACCTGCTGATACCTCTGTGCCTGATACCGTACCTGCGAATGCTTCCGGCACGGAAACGGCTCTCGCGACGGAACCAGATGCATCAACAGCGGCAGCCGCGGCCGCAGCCGCAGACACAGCGACAGACACAGCCACAGCAGCAGAACCGGTACTAATTGCACCTCCAGAAGACGTGCCGCCAAGCGAAGCAGCATTGCCGCGTACAGCAATTGCAACGGAGAGTCCTTTTCCCGCCCTTTCTGCGGCAGCGCAGGAGTCTTTAAGTCGCGCTCAGCGTGCCTCTAGCGGTGCGTGGCAGAGCCTAGCGACGGCTGCTGCCGAGCCTGTCACCCTGCCGAAGCAGCTGCAGGAAAGCGTGCAGGCCCTGCCTCTCCCGCCGAGCCTGACAAGGAGGCTCGGGGTCGCAGATGGCTCGGCTGTGCTACTAACGAGGGGTCAGCTGGCAGCGGCGTTGCTCGCTGTTGGCCTGCTGGTTAAAGGGATTCAGTCATGGTTGAAAGCCAGGTGAGCTTCGATTCTTGTTTCTTTGAATTGAATTTATTTGATCTAACTCTACATAAAAAAGCGTCTCGTCGCTGTTGGCCTGCTGGTCAAAGTGATTCAGTCTTGGGTGAAAGCCAGGTGAGGGGGAGGAAGAAAGGGGAAATGGGAAGAGGAAGGGTGGGGTCAGTTGGCTATGACATTGCTTGTGATCTGGCTGCTGCTGAAAGGTCTAGCTGGGTCATAACTGAATGCGTATGAAAGTGTGCTTTCTCTTTTTACGATTTCAATCGTGACTAACCTCTCTCCACACACCCTGACTAACCTCTCTCCACACACCCTGACCAACCTCTCTCCACACACCCTGACCAACCTCTCTCCACACACCTTGACGAATCCGATTTGAGAGTCTCTCGCTACACACCCCAGATCCTCCCCCCATGCCTCCATCCCCACCCACGCCTGCCCCCGTTTTCTTCTCCAGTCTGCTCGTCGTGACAGTGAGTCTACTGTATGCTGGAGTAACAAATATAATTAAATATTCACAGCAGTGAGAATCCAATTGATTTTATCCCCACGTTTGCCCCCTCTTCTTTTTCAGAGCCACTGCTCTCAACAATGAGTACGCCGTTCCTGCGCCGCTCCTCCCTGCTTCTCCGAACTTCCCTACCATACCGGACCTCCCTCCTGTCGTACCTACAAAGCGGACACCAGAGGAACTTCCGAACCTCCCTGTTTCTTCACCTCCAAGACAACTTCCTGAAAGAGCTATAGCTCCAGTGCCTGTTCCAGTCATGGCGTCTGCGTATGTAGCAACTGCGTCCGCTTCTTCATCATCATCATCATCATCAGCAGCAGCAGCAGCAACGTCGTCAGCAGCAGTAGCAGCAGTATCATTGCCATCAGCTGCAGTAGCACCCTCGTCAGCAGCAGCAGCAGCTGCAGCAAAGGAGGCATGTGCACCACTGCCAGCAGCACTGATCGAATCAGAACCACCCTTTGAGACATTCACTAACCCTGACAACACTGGAAGCAGGGCAGAAAGCAGGGAGGAAGAAAAGACTTTGCTGCCCCCTGCATTCTTCAAGTTCACTGACTCCCTCCCTCCGTTACCTTTCCCTTTCAAAAATTGGAGTTCTTTTGGAAAGGCCTCTGGTGTGAGTCCAATTGATATGGACGAAATAGACCGGATGGCAGCAGCTGCAGCCTCTAAGGGTGATGTGTCAGACTCGGAAATAGACGATCGTCCGAGGCTGATAAAATTACAACAAGGTAAGTGTCTCTTCTCTTTTCATATATGTGCTTTTGTACTCACGACTCCAAAGAATTCAATCTTGCAACATATTTATCCTTGCAAATTTCTTAAATCGTTACTTGTTCCTCCGTAATACTGTTGTATGCAGATAACGCAATGGCGTGGTTCGCTTTGATAACAGGGTTTCTCGTGCTTGTTGCGTATGCATGGAATCCTGCTAACCCGTTGAACCCATGAACCTTACTGGCTCTCCTTTTCTTACTACCCGTATTTGCTTCAAGAGAATATATGCTAACTGTAGGACTGATATGGTATGTATTTAGTTTATTGTGGGTGTTTAAGGTATCTGTCCCTATAGCGCGTGAGTTGAAACTGTTGAATTTGTTGAAGTTGACTTGACAGTTAAAGGCAGGGTCTCAAGTGACCAAGTGCTTTGCAGTCGATGAAAAACGGGCCTGTCTAATTGGTGTACAAATTTGGGGACAAAGTTTTGACAAGTCGAGACTCTCCAAAGAGCCCACGTTTCGCCCAAGTGCTTTGTCGAGACCCTGGCTTTAACTGGCGCCCGAGTCTGTCTTTAGAGCGTGTTCGCTCAGCCTTTCATTGACAATGCATTGATCAAATTTCAGGTGGGCGGGTGTGTGAGATGATTGTGCTACTGTGGGTGTCAACAACTGGTTTACGAGTTACCAGTGCGCAATTCATGGCGGCTTGTTTGAGTGGTGAATTTGGCTAAAATCTAGAAATCCTTCGTTTCTTGCTTTGTCAGCAAATACAGCTCATAGCTAAAACCGTTTTGTCTCCTCACTGGCTGTCCGCTGACTGGACAGGGAGAAGCGTTTGGGGCAGTACGTCTCATCCGATCAGCTACTGTACTGTAGCCAAAGCCGTTGCCCCGCAGCTTCGGTCAACGTCGCGACGTGACGTCGGATTTCGATTGGACATAGGGAATGCAACGTCACATGAATTTGGGGAGCGACGGTTTCACGCTGAGCTGATTGTGGCTCCACCAAATCTCACGCCTCCGTGCTAACTGCTGCTGTGCAACTTCACACCAGCTGCTTCCCCCCATCCCACCCGCACTCCAGCAAGAAATTACAGATTTGGTTCGAGCATCGTGCGGTATCAGACTATAGCGTTAATAAACCGCACTTGACCTTTTCAGAAATACTCACTACTCTCTCGATTTTCCTCCATGCCCCTGCATTTGTCAGCTGCCGTGCTGCGGGTGTTCTCACCTCACTAAACCCAACCCAAACCAACCCAAACCATCCCAGCTCATAGCAACCCAATCCATTCTCCAATCACCCCCAGCCCTTCAGTACGGTTTTCTCTGGTCGGCGAGAGTGCCAAGCCACAGGCGGTTTGCACGGGACATCCATTCTGAAACAGCTATCATTTGCCTTATGTTGTCGCCACTACCGTTGCTTTACGTTTAGCACACGCATCGCACTTTTTTACGATCAGGCATTCGAGCAGTGGACCGACCAGCAGTCTTTCCATGGCTTATCTGGAAAACTCAGCCCGTATTCCTCCTCTTTCCGTTCCCTTATCTCAACCTTCCCTGGTGGAAACGCAGTTTAGGTTTCTCTCATAACTGGATAGGTTTCGCTTCTCGCGTAAAACTTCTGGAAAGCCAAAAGTATCGCGGCTTGACTGGATAGGCTTGAGTCGGAACCATGCGGCGTTCACACACGATGGCGGGAGCAAAATACCCTCGAGGCGCGCGTTCGATCACCTTTCCTCACGACGCGCTGTGCGCTCACGCCAGTGCTACAGCATGCATCTTCCTGCTACTCCTCTACTGCTCACCAGCGACGGCTTTCGGGCCCATATCGAGGCAGCTAATATCGAATCTGCATGCAGCACGCCGCGTACGGGGAGTCTCCGCGCGGACGGTTCCGCCACCCGCAGCGCGATTGGTCGCCGCGCGGAGGGCGGAGAAATCGTCCACGGAGAAAGAGTTACCCGCGGAAAAGGCATTTTCCGCGGAGCGCGCGGAAGAGGCGTCGGCGGGCGGCGGAACCAGCGGCGGAACCAGCTTCCCTTACAGCATGTCCACGAGTTTAGGGTTGCGCGTATCCGCAGTCTCGCCGCAGGCTTCGGCGGCTAACACGGCAGCTCTTAAGGCAATCTTCGCGGCGGCGCTGCTCCCAATCCCGGCAAACAAGCCAAACGCGTGCGCGTGGCCCGGCGTGACTTGCGCCGCAAACGGAGCTGTCGTTGGGCTAAACCTCACGAGCACCGTCAGCCGTCTCTTGCTCCCACCCACGCCTCGCCTTTGCAACCGCACTGCGCGCGTACCCGGCGGGAAATTCCCCGCAACCCTCTCCGAGTCTATCGGCCAGTTAACGGATCTCGTCCAGCTTTATCTGCCTAACCTCTGGCTTGCCGGCGCGGTCCCGCGATCCCTTTCCCGGCTTACGAAACTCGACACTCTCGATCTACAGGATAACTGCTTCGCTGGTCCTCTTCCCGTCGCGTTTTTTCGCCTGCCGAATCTGTACTCCCTGACCGCGTCGCGAAATTTCTTCTCCAGCGGGTTACCACAACGCGCTGCTTCGTACGCTTCGATGACTTCGCTAGCGATTCTGGACCTGGGGATTAATTGGCTGTCCGGGCCGATTCCCGCTGCTCTTGCTACGCTGCCGAGTCTTGGGGGGTTACTTTTAAACACGAATCGGCTATCTGGAAAAATCCCGCCTGCGCTGCTAAAAAGGGAATCGTTCTCGCTTGTTTTAGACGGGAACCGGCTTTCTGGTGATCTGAGCGGGCAGCAGATAAAAGCTACTCTCATTGGCATGAGCCAAAACAGGCTGACCGGAAACTTCAACACGATCCAGTTGACCGATTCACTGACCTTCATTGATGTTTCACAAAACTTGTTTTCGGGCTCCTTTCCGCGGATCTTGTGCCGTTCGGGCAGCCTTGAAAGCGCGGACTTTTCGCGCAATCGGTTGACAGGAACCGTTCCAGCCAACTGCTTCAAGACTGCGAATCCTATGCAGCTTGCCATCTTCTTAAGCCACAACAATTTCTCGGGCAGCTTGCAGCCTTTTTCGAACCTGCCCAGTTCCATCGCTGCAGTGGACCTTGGATTCAACAGATTTACAGGGGGAATTCCCCGAGGCCTCACCACTTTACCCCAGCTAAACTATTTGGACCTCGGTGGAAACTCTCTGACAGGTAAGCTGACTGTTGTTCACTCTTCTTGTCCACACTTCCCCCTCCCCCCTTGCTAGCTCCTACCTCCCTCTCCCATCCCTCAATCCAAATCTTTTTCCTCATCACTTTGATTTCCACGCCACCGCTTTCCTGCCTCTCCTCTCCCTGCTCCACGTCCCTCGCCCCTTCATCCCCCCTACAGGCCCCCTCCCCCCCTTTTGTCAGGCCCATCAAGCCCTCACCGTTCTCGTCCCTAAATCTGCTTTCTCGCGACTCTTCTTCCCACTTTCCTGCCTCTCCTCTTCTTGCTCCGCACCCCATTCCCTCTTCTTCCACGCCCAGCAGGCCCTCACCTTCCTCAACCCTAACTCTGCTTTCTCGTGACTCTGCTTTCTCGTGACTCTGCTTTCTCGTGACTCTGCTTTCTCGTGACTCTGCTTTCTCGTGACTCTGCTTTCTCGTGACTCTGCTTTCTCGTGACTCTGCTTTCTCGTGACTCTGCTTTCTCGTGACTCTGCTTTCTCGTGACTCTGCTTTCTCGTGACTCTGCTTTCTCGTGACTCTGCTTTCTCGTGACTCTGCTTTCTCGTGACTCTGCTTTCTCGTGACTCTGCTTTCTCGTGACTCTGCTTTCTCGTGACTCTGCTTTCTCGTGACTCTGCTTTCTCGTGACTCTGCTTTCTCGTGACTCTGCTTTCTCGTGACTCTGCTTTCTCGTGACTCTGCTTTCTCGTGACTCTGCTTTCTCGTGACTCTGCTTTCTCGTGACTCTGCTTTCTCGTGACTCTGCTTTCTCGTGACTCTGCTTTCTCGTGACTCTGCTTTCTCGTGACTCTGCTTTCTCGTGACTCTGCTTTCTCGTGACTCTGCTTTCTCGTGACTCTGCTTTCTCGTGACTCTGCTTTCTCGTGACTCTGCTTTCTCGTGACTCTGCTTTCTCGTGACTCTGCTTTCTCGTGACTCTGCTTTCTCGTGACTCTGCTTTCTCGTGACTCTGCTTTCTCGTGACTCTGCTTTCTCGTGACTCTGCTTTCTCGTGACTCTGCTTTCTCGTGACTCTGCTTTCTCGTGACTCTGCTTTCTCGTGACTCTGCTTTCTCGTGACTCTGCTTTCTCGTGACTCTGCTTTCTCGTTACTCTGCTTTCTCGTTACTCTGCTTTCTCGTTACTCTGCTTTCTCGTGACTCTGCTTTCTCGTGACTCTGCTTTCTCGTGACTCTGCTTTCTCGTGACTCTGCTTTCTCGTGACTCTGCTTTCTCGTGACTCTGCTTTCTCGTGACTCTGCTTTCTCGTGACTCTGCTTTCTCGTTACTCTGCTTTCTCGTTACTCTGCTTTCTCGTTACTCTGCTTTCTCGTTACTCTGCTTTCTCGTTACTCTGCTTTCTCGTTACTCTGCTTTCTCGTTACTCTGCTTTCTCGTTACTCTGCTTTCTCGTTACTCTGCTTTCTCGTTACTCTGCTTTCTCGTGACTCTGCTTTCTCGTGACTCTGCTTTCTCGTGACTCTGCTTTCTCGTGACTCTGCTTTCTCGTGACTCTGCTTTCTCGTGACTCTGCTTTCTCGTTACTCTGCTTTCTCGTTACTCTGCTTTCTCGTTACTCTGCTTTCTCGTTACTCTGCTTTCTCGTTACTCTGCTTTCTCGTTACTCTGCTTTCTCGTTACTCTGCTTTCTCGTTACTCTGCTTTCTCGTTACTCTGCTTTCTCGTTACTCTGCTTTCTCGTTACTCTGCTTTCTCGTTACTCTGCTTTCTCGTTACTCTGCTTTCTCGTTACTCTGCTTTCTCGTTACTCTGCTTTCTCGTTACTCTGCTTTCTCGTTACTCTGCTTTCTCGTTACTCTGCTTTCTCGTTACTCTGCTTTCTCGTTACTCTGCTTTCTCGTTACTCTGCTTTCTCGTTACTCTGCTTTCTCGTTACTCTGCTTTCTCGTTACTCTGCTTTCTCGTTACTCTGCTTTCTCGTTACTCTGCTTTCTCGTTACTCTGCTTTCTCGTTACTCTGCTTTCTCGTGACTCTGCTTTCTCGTGACTCTGCTTTCTCGTTACTCTGCTTTCTCGTTACTCTGCTTTCTCGTTACTCTGCTTTCTCGTTACTCTGCTTTCTCGTGACTCTGCTTTCTCGTGACTCTGCTTTCTCGTGACTCTGCTTTCTCGTGACTCTGCTTTCTCGTGACTCTGCTTTCTCGTGACTCTGCTTTCTCGTTACTCTGCTTTCTCGTTACTCTGCTTTCTCGTTACTCTGCTTTCTCGTTACTCTGCTTTCTCGTTACTCTGCTTTCTCGTTACTCTGCTTTCTCGTTACTCTGCTTTCTCGTTACTCTGCTTTCTCGTTACTCTGCTTTCTCGTTACTCTGCTTTCTCGTTACTCTGCTTTCTCGTTACTCTGCTTTCTCGTTACTCTGCTTTCTCGTTACTCTGCTTTCTCGTTACTCTGCTTTCTCGTTACTCTGCTTTCTCGTTACTCTGCTTTCTCGTTACTCTGCTTTCTCGTTACTCTGCTTTCTCGTTACTCTGCTTTCTCGTTACTCTGCTTTCTCGTTACTCTGCTTTCTCGTTACTCTGCTTTCTCGTTACTCTGCTTTCTCGTTACTCTGCTTTCTCGTTACTCTGCTTTCTCGTTACTCTGCTTTCTCGTTACTCTGCTTTCTCGTTACTCTGCTTTCTCGTTACTCTGCTTTCTCGTTACTCTGCTTTCTCGTTACTCTGCTTTCTCGTTACTCTGCTTTCTCGTTACTCTGCTTTCTCGTTACTCTGCTTTCTCGTTACTCTGCTTTCTCGTTACTCTGCTTTCTCGTTACTCTGCTTTCTCGTTACTCTGCTTTCTCGTTACTCTGCTTTCTCGTTACTCTGCTTTCTCGTTACTCTGCTTTCTCGTTACTCTGCTTTCTCGTGACTCTGCTTTCTCGTGACTCTGCTTTCTCGTGACTCTGCTTTCTCGTGACTCTGCTTTCTCGTGACTCTGCTTTCTCGTGACTCTGCTTTCTCGTGACTCTGCTTTCTCGTGACTCTGCTTTCTCGTGACTCTGCTTTCTCGTTACTCTGCTTTCTCGTTACTCTGCTTTCTCGTTACTCTGCTTTCTCGTTACTCTGCTTTCTCGTTACTCTGCTTTCTCGTTACTCTGCTTTCTCGTTACTCTGCTTTCTCGTTACTCTGCTTTCTCGTTACTCTGCTTTCTCGTTACTCTGCTTTCTCGTTACTCTGCTTTCTCGTTACTCTGCTTTCTCGTTACTCTGCTTTCTCGTTACTCTGCTTTCTCGTTACTCTGCTTTCTCGTTACTCTGCTTTCTCGTTACTCTGCTTTCTCGTTACTCTGCTTTCTCGTTACTCTGCTTTCTCGTTACTCTGCTTTCTCGTTACTCTGCTTTCTCGTGACTCTGCTTTCTCGTGACTCTGCTTTCTCGTGACTCTGCTTTCTCGTGACTCTGCTTTCTCGTGACTCTGCTTTCTCGTGACTCTGCTTTCTCGTGACTCTGCTTTCTCGTGACTCTGCTTTCTCGTGACTCTGCTTTCTCGTTACTCTGCTTTCTCGTTACTCTGCTTTCTCGTTACTCTGCTTTCTCGTTACTCTGCTTTCTCGTTACTCTGCTTTCTCGTTACTCTGCTTTCTCGTTACTCTGCTTTCTCGTTACTCTGCTTTCTCGTTACTCTGCTTTCTCGTTACTCTGCTTTCTCGTTACTCTGCTTTCTCGTTACTCTGCTTTCTCGTTACTCTGCTTTCTCGTTACTCTGCTTTCTCGTTACTCTGCTTTCTCGTTACTCTGCTTTCTCGTTACTCTGCTTTCTCGTTACTCTGCTTTCTCGTTACTCTGCTTTCTCGTTACTCTGCTTTCTCGTTACTCTGCTTTCTCGTTACTCTGCTTTCTCGTTACTCTGCTTTCTCGTTACTCTGCTTTCTCGTTACTCTGCTTTCTCGTTACTCTGCTTTCTCGTTACTCTGCTTTCTCGTTACTCTGCTTTCTCGTTACTCTGCTTTCTCGTTACTCTGCTTTCTCGTTACTCTGCTTTCTCGTTACTCTGCTTTCTCGTTACTCTGCTTTCTCGTTACTCTGCTTTCTCGTTACTCTGCTTTCTCGTTACTCTGCTTTCTCGTTACTCTGCTTTCTCGTTACTCTGCTTTCTCGTTACTCTGCTTTCTCGTTACTCTGCTTTCTCGTTACTCTGCTTTCTCGTTACTCTGCTTTCTCGTTACTCTGCTTTCTCGTTACTCTGCTTTCTCGTTACTCTGCTTTCTCGTTACTCTGCTTTCTCGTTACTCTGCTTTCTCGTTACTCTGCTTTCTCGTTACTCTGCTTTCTCGTTACTCTGCTTTCTCGTTACTCTGCTTTCTCGTTACTCTGCTTTCTCGTTACTCTCTCTCGTCCTGCTTCCCCTCCCTCACCCTCCTCCGGGCCCCTCTCTCTGCTCTCCTTTTAATCGACTTTTTTCCCCTCCCTATTCCATCCTTGTCTTTCCTCTTACCTCCCCTCCCCGAACCCACAAACCCTATCCTGTAAGGTCCTATCCTACCGGGCGAGTAACCCCCCCCTCAGCCTCAATCCCGCCTCCAACGCACTCTTTGGCCTGCCCACCCCTCTCCTCCCTCTCACCCTCCTCTTTCCGCGCCCTGCCTCTCCTTCCCCCCCTCTCTGCTCTCCACTTTAAACAAATATTTGTTCCTTTTCTTTTCCATCTGTGTTCCCTCCTTCCTCCCCTCCCCCACCCCACAGGCCCCATCTCCTGCTTCTGCCAGGCCGAGCAAGCACTCATCTTCTTCAACTGTAAATCTGCTTTCCCATCACTCTCATTCCCACTCCCCGTCTCGACTCTCCTCTCCCTGTTCATTCCCACCCCACAGGCCCCATTCCCAACTTCTGCCAGGCCGAACAAGCCCTCCCTTTCCTCAACCCTAAATTTGATTTCCCTCACTCGCGTTCCCACTCCCCCGGCTCTTTTCTCACTGTTCATTCCCCACCCCACAGGCCCCATCCCCGCCTTCTGCCAGGGTAAGCAACAACTGACCTACCTCAATCTCGCCTCCAACGCCCTCTCCGGCCCGCCCACCCCGCTCTCCTCCCAATCCTGCTCCGCCTCCCTCGCCCTCCTCTACCTCTCCTCCAACCGCCTCTCCGGCCCAATCCCCGCTACAATCAGCTCCTTTACCCGTCTCAAGCGGCTTCTCCTTGACAAAAACGCACTTACAGGAGCGATCCCAGCTGGTGTCAGCAAAATGCAGCGGTTACAGGGACTTGGGTTGTCATATAACAGGCTAACGGGGAAAATCCCCGCGGTTTGGCCGGCAGCTGTACGGACCTTGCTGCTGGCGGGGAACCGGCTGTCAGGGGCTGTTCCGGCTGCTCTGAGCAAGCTGAAGCGAGGCTCGTTCAAACCAGGGAACCCTAACCTTTGTGGAAAACCACTGCCTGCTTGTGCATAGAGAATATAACCACCATCCGTGCTTGTGCTTTTAATGCAATCCAATGCAGTCGCTCCTGTTTAAATGGTCACATAGTGTGAGCAAGTTCAGGAGAGGCAGCGCGACACATGCCAGAGTGTCTCCCGTTTTAGTCTGTCCAAATATATGATGTAACAACAATAGTACTAATATGCATATTGTCGTTTGGGGGAAAATAGTTGAGTGTCACTAAAACTTGAACGCTGAATTTTTTGAAAGCACAGAAGCTGATTGACTGGGGTAGAAGTTGGCGAGGGACAGGTGTATCTCCTGACAGGCTGGATGCTGACTAATCATCGGGAAATGCGGTTTCGTGCTGAGCGTGGCTGGCTGCGTGGCCCGCATCGCAAACTGCCCCCGCACACGGTCACATGGTCTCAACGAACCGGCAGACCCGAGGAAAGAAAACAAGGTTTTGATTCGATCACCATGCTGCATCAGACTGCAGAGATAATGGACCGCATTTAAACTTTCATAAATCGCTATCATCTCGTCCGGATCTCCTGCAACGCTGCTGGATTCGTTTGTTGCACCAATGCCCGTGCCTTGCCGAGGTGTCCCCTCCCCTCCTGCTTCACCATCCATCCAACCAATCCCCTTGATAGCTCCAACTTACCAATCAACTCCCCCCCTGGATAAATCTCACCTCACCCACCCAACGTAAACGACCCCAACCCATAGTAAACCCGTCGCTTGCAGCCATACATGCTGCTGCTGATACAGCCCCCTTTCGCGGTCCCAACACTAAGGGCGCGTCCCCTTCCTCGATCGATCGTGCGCAGGATCGATCCTGCGCTCGGTTTA
Organism: Closterium sp. Yama58-4; assembly: GCA_947470075.1. NCBI lineage: Eukaryota > Viridiplantae > Streptophyta > Zygnematophyceae > Desmidiales > Closteriaceae > Closterium > Closterium sp. Yama58-4. Next base: position 281,719 of record CANIUD010000033.1, read on the forward strand.
AAAGGGTTCAAAAAGTTAAAAACAGAACAACGCAGGATTTTAGTGCGGTGGAGGATCGATCGTCGTCGATTTTGCACGATCGATCGAGGGAGGGGACGCGCCCTAACATTCAGCACACACGCATCGCTAGGGCCAGCTCGTATTCTATCTCTATTTCTTCCTCTCATCTCGACTTCCTCGCTAGATACGCACCATATCAGGCTTTATTCTGACGTTTCTTTATTTTGTCGAAAAAAAAAAAACCGCTACAAGGCACCCGTACGCTTGCAAATAATGGCTAACCCGAACTATCCTAGAATCGCGCGCTCGACCGCCGTTCCTTACGGCGCGTTGCGCGCTCGCGCTAGTGCTACAGCGTTCCTCCTGCTGCTACTCCTCTTCTGCTCACCGACGACGGCTTTCGGGTCTATATCGAGACAGCTTGTATTGAAGCTGCATGCTGCTCGCCGCGCACGAGGAGTCTCCGCGCGGACGGTTTTGCCACCCGCAGCGCAATTGGTCGCCGCGCAGAGGGCGGAGAAATCGTCCACGGAGAAAGAATTACCCGCGGAAAAGGAATTTTCCGTGGAGCGCGCGGGGGCGTCGGCGGGCGGCGGAAGCAGCGGTGGAACCAACGGCGGAACCAGCTCCCATCACGGCATGTCCTCGAGTTTAGGGTTGCGCGTATCCTCAGCCTCGCCGCAGGCTTCGGCGGCTAACACGGCGGCTCTTAAGGCGATCTTCACAGCGGCGCTGCTCGCAATCCCCGCGAACAAGCCGAACGCGTGCGCGTGGCCCGGCGTGACTTGCGCCGCAAACGGCGCTGTCGTTAGGCTAAACCTCACGAGCACCAGCAGTCTCTTGCTCCCACCCACGCCTCGCCTTTGCAACCGCACTGCGCGCGTACCCGGCGGAAAATTTCCCGCAACCCTCTCCGAGTCTATCGGCCAGTTAACGGATCTAACCGAGCTTTGTATGAATAACCTCTGGCTTGCCGGCGAGGTCCCGCGATCCCTTTCCCGGCTTACAAAACTCGGCAATCTCGATCTCCAGGATAACTGCTTCACTGGTCCTCTTCCCGTCGCCTTTTTCCGCCTGCCGAATCTTTATTACCTGTCCGCGGCGCGAAATTTCTTCTCCGGCGGGTTACCACAACGTCCTGCTGCATACACATCAATGGCTTCGCTAAGTACTCTGGACCTCGGGATTAATTTGCTGTCCGGACCAATTCCCGCTGCCCTCGCAACGCTGCCGATGCTTCAGACGGTTTTTTTAAACACGAATCGCCTGACAGGAAATATTCCACCTGCCCTGCTGAAATTGGAACGGTCTATCCTTGTTTTAGACGGGAACCGGCTATCTGGCGATCTGAGCGGGCAGCAAATAAAAGCTTCTCTAATTGACTTGAGCCGGAACAGGCTGACCGGAAACTTCAACACGATCAGGTTCAGCGAATTTCTGGCCTTCATCGACGTTTCGGATAATTTGTTTTCGGGCTCCTTTCCTCAGATCCTGTGCCGCTCGGGCAGCCTTTCTATTGCTGATTTTTCGCGCAATCGCCTGACCGGAACCGTTCCAGCCAAGTGCTTCAAGTCTGGGAGTAGCGTGCAGGTTGACCTCTTCTTAAGCCACAACAATTTCTCGGGCAGCTTGCAGGCTCTTGCGAACCTGCCCAAGGACATCGCAGCTGTGGACCTGGGATTCAACAAATTTACAGGGGGAATTCCCCAAAGCCTCACCACTCTACCCCAGCTCAACTACTTGGACCTCGGGGGAAACGCGCTCACTGGTAAGCTGACTGCTGTTCACTCTTATTTGTCCACATTTCTGCTTCACCTGCCTTATGCATGCTCAGTCCTTTCTTCAACATCCCATCCCTCATGCCCTGCCCCACAAATCAGCTTTCTCAACCAGAAATTAAGCTTTCTCTATCTCTCTGATTTCCATTCCGCTGTTTCTTCTTTGCCTGCCTACTTCTCACCTTCCCCTCAGGCCCCATCCCCACCTTTTGCCAGGTCTATCTGACCCTCGCTGCCCACCCCTCTCCGCCCTCCCACCTCCACTTTCGGCCTTCTATCTCTTTCGCTCTCCTCCAATCGGATCTTCGTTCCCTCCTCTTCCATCCCTGTGTTTCCTACCTCCCCTTTTCTCATCCCACAGGCCCCATCCCCACTTTCTGCAAGGCTGGGCAACAACTCATCATCCTCAATCTCGCTTCCAACGCCCTCTCCGGCCCGCCCACCCCGCTTTCCTCCCCCTCCTGCTCCGCCTCCCTCTCATTCCTCTACCTCTCCTCCAACCGCCTCTCCGGCCCCATCCCCGCTACAATCAGCTCCTTTAAAAACCTCGAGCGTCTTCTCCTCGACAAAAACACACTTACAGGAGCCATCCCAGCTGGCGTCAGCAAAATGCAGCGATTACAGGGACTCGGGTTGTCATATAACAGGCTAACAGGGAAAATCCCCACGGTTTGGCCGGCAGGTGTACGGACCGCTCCTTCCAAAACGTATATGGCATGTGGCGCAGCGCTAGATAAATCATTCTACCGTGTCACGACAAAATGCGATTGTAAAGGAATCCCGTTTGAACGAATGCTGTTGTTGTGTGACGATCTGCTTTGGGAATCGCGATGCTACCTTCGGTTATGGTAGTCTGGCGGGTGGCCGCAGGTTATCTAATCGAATCTCTAGGTACTTTTGAGTTGACTAAAAAGTAGCTTAGGGTGCTCCTCATCTCTATTGCTCTACGTACTCCACACTACATCTAGTGATTCCTGAAGGGCTATGTGGTTCCTAAAGAGATAAGCTTCCTGATGTGTGAGCAAATGAGAGTCAGTGTAAGGTTGGGAGGGATTTGAAAAAAATAACGACGCAACTCACAACTTGGCAATTTGGAATTTCTTGTCACAGTATGTTCAAGAATTTTGAAGTGTGTGCGACATTCCCATCAGTGTCGTGTTTGATGTTTGTGCAGAGGTGGAAAGAACGAGTGTGCGTTGCACTATCGAGGTCAAGACTAACGAAGCGCCCTGGGGGTTCGAAATAACCTACAGTATCCATTGGCTGGGCCAAGGCGTGTCGGGCGCGCAGACTAGAACGCTGGCATGGTTGGGCCACGTGTTCCCTCGCCACTGAACCCGCACTTTTCCCGCCAGCCTCTAGCCTCAACAGTAACAGCTACTTTTGCATTTTCGACTTGGCAAGGTTGCCTGCTGAGTCACATTGGGCCCCGTCCGTCAAAACCATCCAACCCGAGGACAAGTAGACAGACAGAAGTCCGTCTCGCCTCATAGCACCTCACTGGAACTCACAGAAAACCCTGGTTCCGCACAAAGCCAGTCTATCTCTGAATGAATCATGCTGAAAGCTTCTGTTGAAAAACACTGGCGAAGCGATTTTCAGCTTTCAGCGAAATCGGAAATCCGAGAGATAAAGCGCACAGATGCACACACGGAGTCTAGAGCTGACTTCTTTGATCAGAACGTAAGACCAGCAATTAGTTAGTAGAGCGTGTTAGTCTTGGTTAGTCCTTTGCGGGATGGCGTCCTCAGCGTTGCCGTCTCGTATTAAGAAATCGTCGTGCCTGTCGCTCGATCACTTGCCGGATGACGTCCTATGTACTGTCTTTCGCCTGCTGGACAAGTATAGTAGCTCCTTCAACCACGCGTTGGTCTCGAAACGATGGTATCGCGTCGCTTGTCTCGCGCTTCCGTCAATCTCCTTTCGCCGCTCTATTCTAATCGTCGATTTTATCCGATCTCTTCTGAAGTTTAAGAATCTGACGTCCGTAACTATTAGAGGATCCGATTTCAGTGAGGTCGATTATGTTCTCCTCGCTGGCCTTGGTTCCGCCTGTCCCAAGCTGACGCGTCTTGAACTCTATGACGGAAGCTACGATCGTTCCCCTAAAACGACGAGCACGGGACTGGATGCTCTGTTCACCGGTTGCACGGCGTTGCAAACCCTTGTCGTCGACACTTGTGATAAGATCGAACGGATGCCGTCTTCTTTCTTCGGCTTGTCTTCCTTAACGGACGTTAATCTCAATTTCCGCCTGAGGGAGTTCCCGGACGAGTTCGGCGGGCTCAAATCTCTCACGAAACTGAAACTGCAGAAGTTGCTCATCAAGGACCTACCCGAGTCTTTTGGCCAGCTCACCGCCTTGACCGAGCTAGATATCTCCGAGTGCATACTGCTGTACGGCCTGCCGGATTCCTTTGGCAATCTCCGCTCGTTGAAGAAGCTCACCATTTACTACTCAAGGTCTTTTGAGGTTCTCCCTGATACCCTCCGCCAGCTTCAGAATCTCGAAGAGGTTACTTTATATGGCAACGAGTCCCTTTTGCAGCTCCCACCTTCCTTCTACCGCCTTCCTTCTCTCAAGGATCTCAAGCTGTGGATGTTGGAGGATCTCAAAGAGCTTGATAGCGAAGTGTCCAATCTCGTGTCTCTGGAAGAATTCAGTATCGACATGTGCTGCCGATTCTCTTCGCTTCCTGCATCCCTCTGCACGCTCCCCAAGCTCCGTTCCCTGGGGATCTCCGGCTGCAAGCTTCTCACTCACCTACCGCAAAGCATCGGCGATTTAACCTCACTGGAATATCTAGCGTTATGCAAGCTCAGAAACTTGAAGCGTCTGCCAGGAACAATTTCCGAGCTATCCAATCTCCGGTCCTTCACCCTGCAGCATTGCAACAGCATCACCAACATCCCTACTTCTCTATTACAGAAATCCAGGGGACTGCAAGAGCTCAGGTTTCAGTGGCCATCTTGTGCGGGAAGCCAGCAGGCTGGCAGAGTATCCTCTGGCGAAGCTGCTTTCATCTCTTCAATCTGCAAGTTATCCCACCTTAAATTTGCCTCTCTCTTTGGCTTTCCCCGCCTCAGTACTCTTCCCCAGGAATTCGGGAATCTCTTGCAGCTGGATCACATGATACTTTCCTCCTGGCCCAACTTGTCAGGGTTTCCGGATTCCATGTCCAAGCTGACGAAGCTATCGAGCGTTGTAGTGGCTGCATGCCCAGCTTTCAAGAAGTCTGCTGCTGCCGTTCCTGGGCTTCCGAATCTGAGAATCAATCTGACAAGCGATGACTGGGATTGGGACAAGGATGAAGAGGACGAGGATGAAGATGAAGAAGATGAAGAGGAAGAGGATGAAGAGGAAGAGGAGGATGAAGAAGACGAGGATGAAGAGGACGAGGATGAAGAGGACGAGGATGAAGGTACTGGTAGTTGGATGCATTGGAGGTAGTAGCTTAGTGCGTCTCGCATAAGGTACTGGTAGTTGGATGCATTGGAGGTAGTAGCTTAGTGCGTCTCGCATAACGTAGAAATATATGTTTTTCCAGTAATATGACTTGATTCAGAGGGATGCAGTAGCCATTATGCAGTGATGCTGCAGAATATTACAGTAATTTTGCATTCCTAATGTAGTACCTGCGAAAGCAAGAGGGGAGGGGAGGATTGGGGAGGTGTTGGGGGTTGAGTTTGAGGATTGAATCAGTGTGGCCTAAAAAACAAACAGGCGGCTCTGGCAAATAATGATATCTAGTCAAGGGTGACGTCTGATAACAAATTGTACCGTATGCTGCTTGCCCTGTCATCGGTGTGGAAACTGAATATTTCAGGATAAACACATAGGGTAGAGTACAGATTGCTCCTCCTCCCCACCCTCATTAATTATGAATCTCCTAACCTGACCCTACACATGTACCATTTAACCGCAACAATAAGCATAAGGGCGTGTTCCTACACCCCGTATCAGACACACCTCGTATCAGCTTCGCATGGTTAAATATGTTTCAGTGTGTTCGATTGCGCTTGGATGCGTTCTAGTGCGGTTCGACGCGAATCAGATATGAGGTTGCTGGACAAGAGGCTGTAGGAACACGCCCTAACAGCAGAGAATAGGTGTTGCGTCAGTCAGCAATGGCGCCATCCATTGCACAATACACGCACGGTTGCTCCACCTGCATGCGACATAGTTAGTCGATTTTTGAGTCGACTAAAAAATCGACTCAATACACGCACGGCTGCTCCACCTGCATGCGACATACCCAGATTCTTCAACCCCTTTTTTTTCCCCGTTCGCAATGCGCACCAGCTGGCGCACACCCATTGCCGCGCGATCAAATTCTTGCTGCCCAGAAAAAATGCTCTGGGCCAGCCCAGGCCTCTGAGGGATACAAGCGGTACCAGAAGATGCTGCCTCGGGACGGCTGCACGTTGCTTGAGTTACCGGTAACCACCTACTGTCTTGAGGTGCGTCAAACGCGGTACCAGAAGATGCTGCCCCGGGACGGCTGCACGTTGTGGGAGTTACCTGGTAACCAGCAACTGTCAGTGGTGCCGCTCTTCACGCTGTTTCTTGGTTGAAAGACGCTGAGTCTGAGGGAGGTGTGTTGTTGCAGCACGCATTGGTATCGAAACGACCTACAGATGAAGGTGGTCGGTGGAGGGAAGGGTGAGGTATGGAGGGCATGGAAGGGGAAGGGGGTAAAGGGAGAAGAAGAGGGGTTGGAGAATGGAACGGAAGGGGAGAGAGATGAGTACAGGATGCAGAATGGTGAGGGGGGTATGATGTGGATGATGCCACATAGCAGCATGATTTGGATGATGCCACATAGCAGCATGAGGTGGATGATGCCACATAGCAGCATGATGTGGATGATGCCACATAGCAGCATGATGTGGATGATGCCACATAGCAGCATGATGTGGATGATGCCACATAGCAGCATGATGTGGATGATGCCACATAGCAGCATGATGTGGATGATGCCACGTAGCAGCATGATGTGGATGATGCCACATAGCAGCATGATGTGGATGATGCCACATAGCAGCATGATGTGGATGATGCCACATAGCAGCATGATGTGGATGATGCCACATAGCAGCATGATGTGGATGATGCCACATAGCAGCATGATGTGGATGATGCCACATAGCAGCATGAGGTGGATGATGCCACATAGCAGCATGATGTGGATGATGCCACACAGCAGCATGATGTGGATGATGCCACATAGCAGCATGATGTGGATGATGCCACATAGCAGCATGATGTGGATGATGCCACATAGCAGCATGAGGTGGATGATGCCACATAGCAGCATGATGTGGATGATGCCACACAGCAGCATGATGTGGATGATGCCACACAGCAGCATGATGTGGATGATGCCACACAGCAGCATGATGTGGATGATGCCACACAGCAGCATGATGTGGATGATGCCACACAGCAGCATGATGTGGATGATGCCACACAGCAGCATGATGTGGATGATGCCACACAGCAGCATGATGTGGATGATGCCACACAGCAGCATGATGTGGATGATGCCACACAGCAGCATGATGTGGATGATGCCACACAGCAGCATGATGTGGATGATGCCACAAAGCAGCATGATGTGGATGATGCCACACAGCAGCATGATGTGGATGATGCCACACAGCAGCATGATGTGGATGATGCCACACAGCAGCATGATGTGGATGATGCCACACAGCAGCATGATGTGGATGATGCCACACAGCAGCATGATGTGGATGATGCCACACAGCAGCATGATGTGGATGATGCCACACAGCAGCATGATGTGGATGATGCCACACAGCAGCATGATGTGGATGATGCCACACAGCAGCATGATGTGGATGATGCCACACAGCAGCATGATGTGGATGATGCCACATAGCAGCAGAACGCCCTGGATCAGAGGTGGGTCGTCGTCACTGCAGGCATCGGTATCGAAAAGAACCGCAGGTGAAGAGCGGGGAAGGGAGGGGGAGGGAACTTGAAATGTTTCTATTGAGATGTTTAGGAAGTGGGTTAGCAGGGGCGTACGGATTGGGATAGGAAGGGCCATCGGTCCAGCACTGGTTCTGAACAGACCTGCACGTGAAGCGGTGTGAAGAGGGGTGGGCGGATGGGGGGATGGGGAAGCTGTTGGTTGAAGTAAAGGGGTGACAATTGGGATAGGAAGGGCCATGGCAGCGTCACTGGTTCTGAACAGACCTGCAAGTGAAGCGGTGTGAAGGGGGTTGGGGGGATGGGGAAGCAGTTGGTTGAAGTATGGGGGTGAGAATTGGGATAGGAAGGGCCATGGCAGCATCACTGGTTCTGAATAGACCCACATATAGGTAGGTTAGCTGCTAGCAGGGGGAAGGGGATTGAAAAGAGGAGGAGGGGAATGGGAAGGGGGATGCGGAGGAAGGAAAGGAGCGGGACAAATTGTTAGATGGTTGGTTATAATTGAAACAGGGGGATAGTGAAAAGGGGATGCATCAGGTGAAAGCGGACATGGTGCAGGTGGGTGAGGCGTTAAGCAACAGGGGTTACAGAATATAACTCACCAACAGTGTGTCTGTGTGTGCCCAGTGAAAGCAGCCTCCAGGAGTATATAAGTCTTGCCGAGCGGAAATGTTCAGGCTCGGGGTAACTTCCATGGGACAGAAAGAGCAGCAGCAACCAGCTGAGGCAATAGCCCAGGTTTTGCTCCTTGGGCTGGGCATATCCATTTATCACGCCACACACTCCCTCTGCTTCTCTGCTAGCTGCAACGCCTCCCATCGCGAGAATACAAAGCCTGCACGTGGGCTTCGGCCTGCACGTAGACGACGCACCACAGCCGAAGCAAACGCCTGCACTTGCTTCCCGCCTTCAGCAAGCCTGGCAAGTGCCGTCTTGTGGATCTTCTTCCCGACGAAGAGCATGAAGCAGTCGGAGCTGGAGTCTCCAGGAGAGGTGGTGGTTGGAGTCGAATTCGAACCTGAGCTGGTTGCGGTGGAGACGGCGGAGATTTTTGAGTCGACTCAAAACGAGGTGACTTTTGAGTCGACTCAAAAGTGACTTTTGAGTCGACTATGTGACTTTTGAGTTGACTAAAAAGTCTTCCCGACGAAGAGCATGAAGCAGTCGGAGCTGGACTGGAGTCTCCAGGAGAGGTGGTTGGAGTCGAAATCGAAACTGAGCTGGTTGCGGTGGAGACGGCGGAGGGGACAGCAGGAGACTGTTGTCAGAGACAGCTGCGGCCCCCATCGGCCTGTATCTAATGTTTTAAAGACTGTAACTAATATTACAGGGAAAGTAGATACAAAACATGAAATTACATGTTTGTTGTGTGAAGACCCAATGTGTTCTAATAGAAAACCTGACGCTTAGAGATTCTCGGATGCTTCTCGGAAGGCGTGGGAGTGGTCTGTTGGGAGAGAAGGGCACATGGAGGGAGGGAGGCAGGGACAGAGAGAGAACAGAGAGCGGCGCTGGGTGGGAGGAGAAGGAAAAGCGGCGGTAGTTGTTTGTTGAAAATGAGATTTGAGTCGACTCAAAAATCAAGAGGACACAGAAGGAGGGAGGCAGGGACAGAGAGAGAACAGAGAGCGGCGCTGAGTGGGAAGAGAAGGAGAAACGGCGGTAGCTGTTTGTTGACAATGACATGACATGATATGACATGGCGCAAAGGATCACTGTGTAGAGGGCGATGGGGAAGGCGGGGGGAGATACTTTTAAGCTGGCAAATAAGTTACCTGGTCTCATAAGTCGACTCAGCAGATTAAAAAATCACCTGGACAGGTTCAAATGGATGTTGCCCAACCCCCCCCCCCCCCCCCCCCCCCCTCCCCCTCCCCCCCCCTCCTCCCTCCACCACCCACCCCAACCCCACCCCACCCCCCCTCCTTACCCCCCCCCCCCCCCCCCCCACCCCCCCTCCTTCCCCCCCCCTCCCCCCCCCCCCCCTCGAAAAAAAATCACCCCCCAGCCCCCGTTCCCCCCTCTCTCCCCTCCTCGCTTCCCCCCCACCCCCCCATAAAAGGAATGTTAGGTCAAAATTGCAAGATTTGTATCGTGAGGGTTTGGACGCATGTTCACTCACTCACGTCCAGTGAGGTTAAGCGACACATCAAATACGTGCCTCAAAATGCTTGGAGTCGTTTTTGTCAGCTTCAAATGCTGGCAAAGCTGACTCCAAGCATCACATTCCGGTTCGGTTCAAGGTACGGCGGAGGTGGCGCGGGGAGGCCCGGCCCACCTACTCCGCCGCACGGGAGGGAGCAGCAGGTGGGGAAGCAAACGGCAGGTGTTTCAGAGTAGCGCGGAGATATCAGAATTGCCATGATCATGGGTTCTCACAGGCCCATCCACTCCGCTGCATGGGAGCAGCAGGTGGGGAAGCGAAACGGCAGGTGTTTTCAGAGTAGCGCGAAGATATCAGAATTGCCATGATCATGGGTTCTCACAGGCCCATCCACTCCGCTGCACGGGAGCAGCAGGTGGGGAAGCGAAACGGCAGGTGTTTTCAGAGTAGCGCGAAGATATCTGAAGCGCTTTCATCCTGGGTTCTCACAGCCCTATCCACTAGGCTGTAGGGGAGCAGCAGGTGGGGAAGCAAAACGGCGGGTGTTCTCAGAGGAGAACGGGAAAAGCAATGATCTAACTCGGGAAACTCTTGTACGTGGGTACTGCAAAGGTACCGCCAAAACTGCGAACCTAAACACACACACATAGGCGGAGCACCGTCAAACGAGATTAGCAGAATTAAACACTTGCTGGCATTAGCAGTACAGTAGCAGAATTTCTGAAGATAGTAATTTCGAACGGCACTAATCGCTCACCTGAGAAGACGATGGTAATCTTGCCGTCGCGCACGCGACCCGAGGGATGTATTTCGTTCCATACGGCGGGATGTTGAGCGTAAGCGAGGACATCCCGTTATTGTTGTTTCCTAGAAGACTCTCGAGTCGACTTAAAAGTCAGCAGTTACATCCCGTAGTAGCTATTGTTTCCCACATCCAGATGCGAATCGCTCAACACGAATATCGCCTCGATTGGCTCGGGACATAGGAGTAAACTATCCACGGGCGCCGCGACCTTTTGCGGGGCAGGCGATTTTTCGAGGAGGAGCGTGGCGAGGAAGAGGAGACAAGGTGAGGCGGAACATCGCTGGTGCGACATTATCCAGGTTGCCCCACGCCGCTAAAGCCCGGGTTCCGAACGTTTGGGGCGCAGTGCGGACGCCGAAATAAACAGATGTCGGGTAACAGATGTCGCTAAGGTTTTCGTGAAAGCTGATCAACCTTCGCTTCCTGAATGACAGGCTTGTAACACTACCCACCCTTCGAACCAAGCCCCAGTGCCCACCAGGTTCCGGGTGGACACTCATTACTGGCGGACGGAGTAGGCGAACGAAATGGCCCGCAACTTCACCACATTTCTTCAACTCGAGCCCTTTCGCGTAGGCTTTTCTAAGGGATTCGGGTTTCGGGTTTAGCACATTTTGCCACCTGGGGATCTCACCTAAACGGCTGTCAAAATGTGTGTGAGATCACAAGGTGGCAATTCGCAAAAATTGCGAACTCAGTTTCCACAGGTTGCAGAGTTCACTTTGCGTTTTCGCGAACCGGCAAACGAAGCCCTTCGTCAAACCAGATTCGGGTCCAGAGGAGGGTCCGGTTCGGTCGGGTCCGGACGTGCGAAGCTGCGTACCACCAAGTGCTGCGTAAGGAACTCTGGAATTTTCTAGGAGTTTGTTGATAATCTTCGCGCGGGACTGAGCCCTGATAATGACGCTGACCCTTGTCTCTCCTTGCGACCAGCGGAACGTGGTTTGTCTAGCTGTTTGTAAAAGCAGGCGCTCGCTAGTAGAGAACTTAGTGAATGCGGTAGTGCTCGTAAGGTGCTGAGAGCATTGTCAAAGCTCGAAATCTCGTTATCTTAGGCTACCGTATTTGGTTAAAATCGTCCCTTTCGGTGGTGATACTGAGACTCGTTCTCATCCAGTCACTCTTAGAGTCGTCTTCTCGCCGATCCTTCGTGTTCGTCGGCGTTCGCGAGGGATCTCGCAGCATGGCAAACCAAACGGTTACGAGAAACACAGCTGCAGTAACAATCACGGAGCAAACAGGTAACCACTTTTGAGACGTCGCAAAGCTCGCAGCATGGCTAGCCAAACGGCTAGTATAACTCGCAACGCAGCGGTAATAGTAACGGAGCGAACAGGTAACAAATCCTGAGCAGTCTTAGGGGGAACGAAGGTGCCTGCAGTCATGGTAAAAGAGCCTTCTCAGGCAGCTATTACCCTGTGAGCTCTCCCCATTGCCCCCTGCTTGTACCTTCGCGAAACCCGCGTCTCGAGTCTCTGAACAATGCTCCCGTGATTCCAGATTTTCCCCTCTTTGCCATTCCCGTTAGCCGCCTACCTTTCCCTGACACTTGTAACAAAAGCCAACTGCTAGGGTCTAAAAATTCCTGGACTGTATATCCTTTTCTGAGACCCTGTGCTTGCAACTTTATCATAACGGCGTCGAACCCCAAATTTGCTTCACCTGCCCTCATGCGTTCAGCTTTTGTGCTCGTCTCTCTTTGCTCATCTCGCTTTGTTACTGCCTTTCATGATGGTATCCTGACCGCACGTCCGATCCTCACCGTCCACATCAACTGTGTGCATGATCCAGTGGTGGCGATCCAATTGCCACAACAGTTCCAACCGCAATTCAAAACTGGGCCGTCCAACCTGATCTCTCCCCTTGCATTTGTTGTTCGTTCAATCTGGACCGTCCAAGCAGCCGTGGTGGATCAAGTGGTGATCCGATTGGCTCCGCGGCGGAGAGTGCAGTGGACGGAGGGAACGGTGGATAATGAGCATCTGAACAAGAATAAGTCAAAGAGTGAGTGTGTCTCTACTCAGGCACCGTATGCATCCGTGCATCATGTGGTTTGAGTCGACTCAAACGTCGCAGGGGAGAGTGCAGTGGAGGGAGGGAATAGTGTAAAACGAGCATCTGAACAAAAGAGGGTCAAAGAGTGAGTGTCTGTCTTTTTGTGCAGCATATGCGTGTGTGAGGTGCCTTATGAGGCGGTCTAGCTTGCTCCTTTCTTTCCGATTGGGACTCTCTTCCTCTGCCTACACCTGTTCTGCTCCTTCCCCACGTCCCCACGTCCCCATATAGAGCGCCTCGTTTTCCGTAAGCTATAGGCTGTTGTTGAGAGCTCTTATAACCACCCCGAAGCTCTTCTCTTCTACCCCTGCACCTTCCCCACACCCTCCTCGTCCCCTGCAGGGTGCTGCATTTTCCACAAGCAGCGGCCTTTTGGCGAGAGCAGCAGCAGCAGCAGTAGCAGCAGCAGTGACAGTGAGAGTGACAACAGCGACGGTGACAATAAAGGGGTGGGAAGAGGAGGGGATGATGCACGAGGCATGGGAGAGGCAAGTTCAGATGCTGGCAGGTCAGGAAGTCTTGAGGGGGCGAGAGAAGGAGCAGCAGATGCACATGGTTCTGCTCCTTCCTCCTCTTCTATACCAGTGGGATCGGAGGGGAATGGTGAAGGGGGGAGCAGTGGGAGGAGGAGAAGGAGGCACAGGCATGGACATGGGAAGCACTGTCATGGGGACTGTGGGGGTGGGGAGGGAGAGGTGGGAGAGGATGGTGGGGAGGGAGAGTAAAGTGGAGGAAACGAGGATATGAGAAGAGATACGGGGGAAGCAGGGGGTTCCTTATCTGGGTGATACATCTTGCCTGCATTTGTTTTTTGGGCATTTCTTTAAGCCGTATTATTTTTCCATCATGGGAGGCCAATGGTGAAGGGGGTTAAGAAAAAAGGAGGGGAGGAAGGGAGGAGGGGAGGAGGGGGAGGGGAAGAGGGGAGGAGGGGAGGAGGGGAGGAAGGGAGGAGGGGAGGACGAAAGCAGGCACATGCTGTGATGAGGGTATGAGAAGAAAGGCGGGGGAAGCAGAGTGGTCTGTATCAGAAGTGATTCAGCCTATCTAGCCCGCACTTGTTTTTTGGGGCAGTATTCAGGCTATCTAGCCATGGACTTTCTAGTCATGATTCATCCCTTCTCTCACCGTCTGATTGGGGGGTGTTGGAAACAATGAATCTTAAGCGCCTCTGTCGTGTCGAAACACTATGGCACAAGCGAAGCGAAGCATACCGAAGCACCAGCGAGTCAACCCTCGGAGGTTGAAAGTAACTGTTGGAGGTTACGCGAAAGTCAAAGGTCAGCGACCTTTGACCTGACAAATACAGCGCGACAGCAAGGACACACAACTGACTCACTACAGAGCGGTTGCCCGAGTCGTCACTGTATCGAATCGCAACAGCAAACAGTAAAGTAGTTATAACTGTATCTCTTCATATTCCTTGTACTCTTATATAAATGCTTGTATCTCTTTGTTTTAATCAACTTACTTTGCCCTCACATACTAGCGCAAGGTGGTTCACAACTACATCATCAAACGCTTCCGCTATTACCGTACATCGTTTCTACCCAGAGTTTACCCTTGCAAAGATCCTAAGGGCTTTTCTTAGCCCAACATGGTATGAGAGCTCACAAGGGAAACTCAACTACTATCAAGTCATCACAAGACATGGCAACACAAAAGGAGAGGAGCTCTTCTAATGGCTCCCAGGGTACTACTCCTACTCCACCTCCTGCCTCTGGCCTACAGACAGAGGAGGGTACGACAACCAGACCAAGGGGAACATCTACTGAGACCCCTGCAACTCAACCTGCCAGTTTCGACCAGAGCATGATGGAGAAGTTTTTCTCCTTCATGTCCTTCTACGAGCAACACCTGTCAGAATGTTATGATCTAGCCTGTAGTGGGGTGCTCTATAGCGGGTACAACCCAGTTAGGGTTTGCAATAGGTATCCCAACTGCTGCTAGTGAAACCCCTCCTTTGCTCATTTCTCTCTTGCCTAGCTAGGGTTTACCTAGCTATGGCTCCTCGTTCTAACTACTTTTCTCACATGCTATCAGAGCATTTTACGCTCCTGGCCTGTGGGCCCGCCTACTGCTTCCGCTGCTACCTGCTGCGCGCGCCCCGGGCGCGCGACACTTTTTCATCCCGCCGTGCGCTCGTGGCGCACGGCGGTTTCCTGCCCGCCGTGCGCCCCGAGGCGCGCGGCGGTTTCGTCGCTCATCGCGGCGCTTTGGGGGCCCGCGCGCTCCCCCCTCCCGTCGCCTCATCGCGGCGCCTTGGGGGCCCGCGCGTCCCCCCCCTCCCGTCGCCTCGTCGCGGCACCTTGGGGGCCGCGCGTCGCCCCCCCCCTCCCGTCGCCTCGTCGCAGCGCTTTGGGGGCCCGCGCGCCCCCCCCCCGTCGCCTCGTCGCGGCGCCTGGGGGCCCGCGCGCGGCCCCTCCCGTCGCCCGTCGAGCCGCCCTCGGGGGCCCGTGCGCGGCCCCCCCCCTCCCGCCACCCGCCGTGGCGCCCTCGGGGGGCCCGCGCCCTGCTTCTTCGTGGCGCCCTGGGGGCCGCGCGCCTTCCCCCCCGCCGTCCTCCGCGCTCCTGCCCCGTGCCACCCGTTTTAGGGTTTGGGGGTGGCGAGTGTGGGGGTGGGGTGGCGGTTCTGGGGGTGCACGGTTGTGTGTCCCGTCCCCTGCTCCTCCTCCTCCTCCGTCTCCCGCTGCTGCAGCTGCCGCTCAGGGGGGTGGGTGTGTGGGAGCCGAAGGAGTGGTGCTAGGGGGGTGACGTGGGAGTGGAGTTAGGGGTTCAGCAGGGGGTGTGTGTCAAGGGTGTGGGTCAGTTGGAGGAGGTTGTGTGGAGGTAGCTGTCGTGTCGCCTGCAGCGCCTGTAGTCCGTCGCCCTTGCTTCGGTAGCCAGTGAGCCTGTTGCACCAGTCGCCAGTGGGTCCGTTGCTCCTGCCGCTCGTCTTAGCCGCGGAGCCAGTCCCTCAAGTAGTCCGTCGCCCTTGCTTCGGTAGCCACTGAGTCAGCCGCTCCTGTGCCCGTGCCTCTGCAGCTTCAGTCGTTGCCTCCCATCTTCTCTCCTTCCACAGTTCCTCCTCCTCCTCACTTGCCCTTTGTGAATGCCTCTAGCTTTGCTTGCACTTGTGAACCTGCTCTGTGCCTGCTTATTGTGCTGATTACACCCCACTTTGGCTATGGGGGTGTGTCAGAATGTTATGATCTAGCCTGTAGTGGGGTGCTCTATAGCGGGTACAACCCAGTTAGGGTTTGCTATATGTATCCCAACTGCTGCTAGTGAAACCCCTCCTTTGCTCATTTCTCTCTTGCCTAGCTAGGGTTTACCTAGCTATGGCTGAACATCGAGGCCTTTCGATGGAAATGACTTCTTCACCTGGTCGTTCGAATTCGAGTTGATGATGGAAGGCGCGCAGATACTTGGCTTCTTCGACGGGTCCCTGCCATACCCAACAAACGGCACACAGTACGAGAAGCAGCAGTACACCTATCAGTCAATGATGGCGTACACGATCCTACTGAGAAACATCACACCGACTCAGCAGCAGAATATACGGTCTTACCGAGGTTACGGCAACTCCGCGGAGCTCGCATACAGCCACTTGAAGAACCTGTATCAAGCAACAGACAGCGTAAACCAGAGTCGGTTAATGGCGCAATTGACAACGGTCGAAATGAAACCAGGCGAGAAGGGAATGGCGTATATCAGCCGCTGTCGCGAGCTGCGCGACAAACTTCTTTGATGCGGAGGGTCGATATCTGAAGACGCCTTCGTGACAGTCATCATCGGCGGCCTCGGTCCTCAATGGCGCGCCACAAAGGCCATTCTCCGAGCCCACGGAAGAATCTCCGAAGCAGCACTCTGCGCCGAAATCCACGCCGAGCAGCAAGACATGGACCTGCAAGAAGAACGACACAAGAGAAAAACATCAGTACCGGAGTTCGCGTTCCACACTCAGCGACGCTACAACAACAACAACAACCGACAACAACCAAAACCCGTACCTCCGTTCTGCCACATCTGCAAGACGTCTGGGCACCCACGCACGCACTGCCCGAATCGACAACAGTCAACACCACCGCAGCGACAACTTCGACCTTCAAGCAGCCAAGTTGCCTCAACACAAGCGAATCCCACGACCCAGGTTCAAGCTTCAACGACACCAACAAGACAACCTGCACAAGGAGCAAGGAACATCGTCAGTTGCATGGCAAGATTGACCGACTCCTGCGTCACTGAATCACCACCACACCGGAAGAACAGGTTGACAATAGCACGCCCCGCCGCGAATCATTTCAACCGAACCCAACGTACGCAGCCATCGTCAAAAGCGAGCCATCCGGGAAAGACACCTGGTTCTTGGACAGTTGCTGCGGACAGCACATGTGCTCTTCAGGACGCTTCGTGCAGCGAGAATACCAACTCCAACGCGAAGTCGTCATCACCGTCGCCAACAATCAGAACCTGCGCACACGACGACAAGGTGTGGTACAACTTCAGTCACGAGAGACAAATGTCATTC
Source organism: Closterium sp. Yama58-4 (assembly GCA_947470075.1). Classification (NCBI taxonomy): domain Eukaryota; kingdom Viridiplantae; phylum Streptophyta; class Zygnematophyceae; order Desmidiales; family Closteriaceae; genus Closterium; species Closterium sp. Yama58-4. The sequence goes on from CANIUD010000033.1 coordinate 298,933, forward strand.
TACAGATGTCTAAGGTTTTAATCGCAGAAGGCCTCGGCTACAACTTACTGAGCGTCAGTCAGTTGATGACGAAGGGTATTCACCTTGAAGCAGACAGCACCACCCAGGAGTTCAAGCTGTACCACGGGAAGGGCGGCCTCTACATCGGAAAAGCGTTTCTCAAGAACAACGTCTTCGTTCTTGATTTTGTTCCAGATCTTGGCACCGCCGACAGCGACGGCATCGTCAGCTTTGCTCCTTGGACACATCCTCCAGATCTTGACCCAGACTTCAGCCCCGGTGGTTTCTGGCACTCTCACACGATACCTGAGACAGAACGAACAAGAGCGTTAGCAACAATTCAACAATCGGCAGCAGCAGAGACAACATCGGCAGCAGTAGAGACAACACCGGTAGCAGCAGAGACAACACCGGAAGCAGCAGAGACAACACCGGCAGCAGCAGAGACAACACCGGCAGCAGCAGAGACAACACCGGCAGCAGCAGAGACAACACCGGCAGCAGCAGAGACAACATCGGCAGCAGCAGAAACAACAACAGCAGCAGCGGCAACATCGACACCAATCGCTGGTCCTTCAACGGCACCAATCTTCATCGACGATTCGCCACCGACACCCGCACAGCAGTTATACCCGGCACCACGTGAAGTCCACCGAAGCACCAACGTCACTGCCGGCTTCTACTCCAACTCCGATCTGTATCGACGATCACCCGGACATCGCGCCTTTGAAGGAACCTGGCACGCAAGAATGGGACATCCAAGCAACACAGTGTTAAACAACACGATAAGAGCAGGAGTGCTCGACAAAGACTCACTCCTACTGACCGACGGCAGAGAACTTCAGCGAGCCCGTGGAACGTGCTTCACCTGCCCTGAAGCTGACTTACCGCATCAGCCGTTCGTCTCGCATCACAATCCAAGCGCACCTGCATACACACCTCTGGAAAAGGTGTACAGCGACATATTATACAACCGTGAACCCGGACAAAACGCCTACAGTTACACCATCACGTTCATCGACGCCGCGACACGCTACGTGTGACATCTCAACCTTCCGAGCAGGGACATGGCCTTCGAAGCCTTCGTCGCGTGGCTCCCCGTAGCAGAAAGGGAATCGGGCGTCAAGCTATAGAGTTTTCAGTCAGACGGGGGAGGAGAATACACCTCACAAAGGTTCAAGCAGTACTTGGCAGAAAGAGGGATCAAACGGCTCATCTCTCTTCCCTACGCCCACCAACAGCAAGGTGTAGCAGAACGGATGAACAGGACGCTCCAAGCCACCATGCGCAAGCTGCTACGTGGCATGCACCTGCCCAACCACCAGTGGCCCGAAGCAATGGACCATGCCGTGATGCTGCACAACTTGCTTTCGTCATCATCGCTCCCGAACAACGCATCACCGCATCTGCTGTGGACAGGAAAATTGGGCAGCACAAAAATGTTGAGAGTTTTCGGCTGCATGGTACAGTACCGACCTCCATCTGCACGAGCTGGACGATTCTCTCAACGCGCACAGTGGGGACTACACCTGGGCATCGAAAAACATTACAACGCATGGAAAATCTTCGACATCAACAGCAAGGAAACAGTAGCAGCACGTGATGTTATCTTCTACGAGAACCTCATGTCAGTAATAACGGACTGGAATGATTGAACTATGAGTGAAAGCAGTACAAGTACCAAACCCTAGAATTGTGTACCCCCTATAGGCTAACCCACTGTAGCCTAAACAAACACAACATATATAATGTTTGACACACCCCCATAGGCAAAGTGGGGGAGAGCAAGGGGTCACAAGACCAGTCAAAGCAAAGCAAGCTCAGGGTGGACCTCAAGGATACCACACAAATTCTGAGCACAAGCAAGCGGTCACAAGACCAGTTCACATGCAGGTTTATAACAGAGCATGAGATACAGTGATCACAACCTAGCAAGAGTAAACATGCAGGTATAGATATATATAGTGATCACAGTACAAGCAAAGTCAAGAGGTAAGTAAGTGAGGTCCAGTAGGCACAAGGCCTAGTAGAGTGCAGAAGCGCTGATGGTCACGAGGCTGAAGTGCCTTGGTGAACACATCAGCAGTGTTGGCCTCAGTGGCCACGTAGCGAATACAAAGCTGACCGCGCTGCTGCAGCTCACGAGCAAGGAAGTACCGCAGGGCGATGTGCTTCGTTCTGTGCTCCAGTCTGTGCTCCTCACACAAGGCAATGGCAGCCTTGTTGTCGACGTACAGTACTGGAGGAGAACGAGGCCGCTCTCCGAGGTCGGTCAGCAGGTAGGTCAGCCAGCGTAGCTCCTGGGCAGCCATGGCTGTAGCGTAGATCTCAGCCTCGCAACTGGAGCCGAGAACAGAAGAAGAGCGTGTAGAGCGCCAAGAAACTGAGCCAGAGCCAAGACTGAAGGTGTAACCCTGAGACGACCGCTGAGTGGCCTGGTCGTCTGCCCAAGAAGCGTCTGAGTGTCCAGTGAGAACAACTCGGTCTCGCCCTCCAAGCACAAGCCCCATGCCCGACGTACTGCACAAGTAGTGCAACACCCTCTTAGCGGCATCCATGTGCTCCTTCCTGTGACGGCCAGGAGCGACATAGCGTGCAAGGATGCTAAGAGGGTATGCAAGGTCAGGTCGAGTGCAGGTCATCAGGTACATGAGGCAGCCCACAAGCTCTGGATACGGGCCACTCGGCTCTACGGACTCATCCGAAGGCAGAGCTGAGAGCGAGTGACCTGTAGCAAGAGGAGTGGACTGAGGCGAGGAGTACGTGAAGCGGAAGCGCTGGAGAACCTGCTGCACCATGTGTGACTGAGTCAGGGTGATGGTGCGCCGTGCTCTGTCCCGGGTGATCCGCAAGCCAAGATAGCTTGTCAGCTCACCCAGGTCTGTGCACGTGTGTCTCCTCTGCAGCTCTGACTTCACGTGGGCGAGTCCTGCAGTGTCAGCAGTGGCAAAGACCAAGTCGTCGACGTACACGAGGATGTAGAACGGCGGCAGCGAAGTGTCGGTGCGCAGGAACAGCGACGGGTCAGCTGTAGAAGGCGCGAACCCAAGAGCCGCAAGTGTAGTCCTCAGTGTGTCGTGCCACTCACGAGGAGCCTGGCGGAGACCGTAGACCGGCCGCTGAAGTCTCCACTGGGTACCAGGAGGAAACGACCCAGTGAAGCCAGGTGGGCGGCGCAGCCAGATCTCCTCGTGCAGGCTGCCCTGCAAGAAAGTAGTGCTGAAGTCAAGTGAGTGAAGCTCGTAGTCGCGCTGAGCGGCTATGTGCAGCAGCACCCGAAGAGTGGTCATCTTCGGGGTGGGGGAGAAGGTCTGGAAGAAGTCAACTCCCTCTCGCTGACTGAAGCCTCGAGCCACGTAACGCGCCTTGAAGACAGGCGGAGAACCCGGCGGCCGCTTCACCCTGAAAATCCACATGCCACTGACGATGTTCGCCCAAGGTGGGGGAACCTCGTCGACGTAGGTGCGTGTGGACTTCCAGGAAGCCATCTCGGCGTCCATGGCTGTCTGCCACTGAGAGGAGTAGGGACCCGCCATCGCCTCAGCGTAAGTGCGCGGGGTCGGGATGTCTGGTGCATCCGGGTCTCCCTCAGGGGCAACTAGCAGGGACACGAGACGGGGCAAAGCAGCAGCAAGACACTGGAACTCCTCCTGTCTGTCCTCAAGGACGTCCGTGCCAAGAGCACACTCACCCCCGACGGACGGAGGACAGACAGACTCAGACTCAGACTCAGCAACAAGGCTAGCAGCGTAGTCTAGACGACAGGCAGCAGCAAAGTCAACCAACTCAGCGACCAGAGCAGACGCAGCAGAGGACTCAAAGGTAGGGTCAGTGACAACAGTAGCAAGGAAACGCGTGACAGTAGGGTGCTCAGCACGATACCGGTCAGACTCAGGGTCCGGAACGTCAGGCAAAGAGGAAGCAGGAGGAGACGGTAGAGGGACACGCTGAGGAGCAGTAGAGGGACGCAGAGTCATGTAGTGAGTGCCTGGGACAGGAGGAGGACGCTCACGACGGACACGACTACCAGTGCGAGCACGACGAACAGGCGACGCAGGACGAGACTCAGGCTCACGACGCTCTGTAAGACCTCCTATGGGACCAGTGTAAGGAGAGGGAGCAGGGAGAGGCGAGGTAGGTGGTAACTGTGACTGCGGCTGGACAGGCGGAGGACACTCTACGGAGGGAGGAGGACAAGGAGGAGGAGTCTGCCCAAGAACCTGCTGAAGGAGCGGTACGAAGTACGGTCGCGGCCGCACAGCGTCTCCGGAAGCAGAGGAGACTCCAGCGGCCGGGTCCTCAGTACCAGTAGGAGCTCCAGCGTCCGGGTCCACAGCACCAGCAGCAGCTCCACCGGCCGGGTCCTCAGCACCAGTAGTAGCTCCAACGCCCGGGTCCTCAGCAGCAGCAGCAGTGCCACCGCTCGGGTCCTCAGCTCCAGCAGCAGCTCCACCGTCCGGGTCCTCAGCACCAGCAGCAGCTCCACCGTCCGGGTCCTCAGCACCAGCAGCAGCGCCACCGCCCGGGTCCTCAGCTCCAGCAGCAGCTCCAACGTCCGAGTCCTCAGCACCAGCAGCAGCTCCACCAGGCGGGTCCGCAGCACCAGCAGCAGCTCCCATTTTGGGTCCTCAGCACCAGCAGCAGCGCCACCCCCAGGGTCTGCAGCACCAGGAGCACCACTCCGAAGACTGCAGCGGCGTGTGTACCACTCGCGGATCTGCTGAATGGGGGGGAGCTCCTGGGTAGGAGGGGAAGTACCGGGACGAGCTCCAGCAGCACCTCTCCGGAGGCGGCAGTACTCGAGGTACCTCTCCTGCAGCTGCTGGGAGGAGAGGGCTCCTCCAGGTGTAGCACGCTCAGGCTCAGCACCCCCAGACTCAGCACCCCCAGGCTCAGTACCTCCAGGCTCCGCACCTCCTGGCTCAGCACCCCCAGGCTCCGCACCCCCAGACTCAGCACTCCCAGGCTCAGCACCCCCAGACGCAGCACCCCCAGGCTCAGCACCCCCAGACGCAGCACCCCCAGACGCAGCACCCCCAGGCTCAGCACCCCTAGCAGGACGAGAGTCAACAGCTACCTCGACAGGCTCACCCGGGTCTACCTGGGACACACCTGAGGGAGCGGCACCCTGAGGGGGGAGGGGGTCTGGTACCTCAGCACCTGGAGCGAGGAAGAGAGGCGGGGGGGGGAGCGGGGCAGTGCGGTAGGGGAAGAGGCGGTAGTAGGGGACGGACTCGTCAAAAGTGACGTCCTGAGAGGCCAGGACACGACGCGAGGTGGGGTGGTAGAACTGCCAGCCAGGGGCGTCCGGGACAAAGCCAAGGAAGACGCAGGGGACAGCGCGACGGGAGAGCTTGTCCGCGGACGTGTCGCGGACAAAAGCTCGGGATCCCCAGACCCGAAAACGCGACGCATCGCCAGCCTCTCCCGTCCAACGCAGTGTCGGAGAAGTCTCGGGCAAGGAGACACGGGGCCAGAGGTTGAGCTGATGCGCAGCGTATCGGACTGCAAACGGCCACAGAAAATGGGGGGCAGCCGCATGGCTCAAGGAGGTACGAGCGACCTCCATGACCAGACCAATGCGGCGCTCAGCAACCCCATTCTGCTGTGGAGAGGCCGGAAGCGTGTACGACTGCTCAATGCCCTCCTGCTGACAGAAGGCCTCCAATAGGCCAGAGGAGAACTCCCCACCTCTGTCAGAGTGCAGACGCAGGACAGGGAAGTCGGAGCGGAAACGCTCACGGAGCTGGAGACGAGATCTGCGGATCCAAGGGATCAAGACATCAGGGACGTCACCCTTGGCGCGCAAGGGGAAGACCGTGGTGTAGCGCGAGAAGTCGTCAACAACAATCAGGAAGTACCTCTCCTGACCCTGACCACGGACGCGGGCTGGGCCCCACACGTCCATGTGGAGCGTCTGCAAGGGAGCAGTCGTCGGGGGAAAGGAGGAGGAGTGAGGAGCGGCGCGCTGCCGTCCCTCGACACAGGGAATACAGGGAGGAGCAGGCGAGTCGGGAAGGGGAGGGAGCACCCTGGGAAGACCAGCAACAAGGTCCCGTTTGTGCATGGCCCGAAGGCGCTGCACAGACGGGTGACCAAGGCGGTGGTGCCAAAGGACAGTCTCATGCGCCAGAGAGCGACACGAGCAGGGGGCGGACAGCTGACCTGACGCAGACGCAGACGCAGACGTAGCTACCTGAGGGGACTCAGTGGTCAGTGTGTAAAGGTCCGACCCCGGCTCCCGAGTGAAGGTAGCCAGGTGGCGACCCGTCCGAGCACACGTGCAGTGTGTCACGCGCTCGTAGGCAGGGGTGAACTGGTGGACACCCCCGTCCTGGAGCGCACTACCTGCCACCAAGTTCGTAGAGAACGAGGGGAGGTAGAGACCTGACAGCGTGCCGGACGGGACCGCCGGACAAGGAAGGACAGTGGAGGAGGTCGCAATGACCGGACCCCCAGAGGGGTCAGCAAGGGAGACAGCAACTGGCCGAGCGAGTGGCTCAAGGACAGTGCGGTCACGAAAGAAGGAGCGAGAAGCACCTGAGTCCAGTGTGAAGGTGTGCAGTGCTGCAGTCGACTCAGTACCAGGGGGCACGGACGCACGAGCACCTAGGGCTGCAGCCTCACCAGGACCTGTGGGAGCAGACGCACTAGCACCTAGAGCGGCAGCCGGACTGGCCTGAATGCCCGGGTCGGGCGGAACACGCAAGTACTGAGCACCCTCTCCACTAATAGACATCGCATACATGGCAGTGAGAATAGCATCAAAGTCTAAAGCCCAAATATCAACACCCCTCTTTTCCAGATCAGCCCAGCGCGGCAGCTCAGTGGCAGCAGGAAACTGAGTGCGCCACGCGTCATTAAGGCGCGCGAAGCAGCGCTGCGTGGGGTGCGGCCTCCCACACTGCTGGCCGCTGCGGTCACCTGTGCGAATGACGTACGTGCAGGTAACGCTACGCTGCGCATACCACTCACGGGCGGCCTGAAGCGTCGGGGCGGGCTGCTGACTCTGCCCTCCGCCAGTGCCTCCACGACCACCACCCCCACCGCCGCCGCCCCGGCCACCTCCACCCCTGCCGCCGCCACGACCACCTCCGCCTCCGCTGCCGCCTCCACCACCACTCCCACCGCTGCTGTCTCCTCCCCCACTGCCGCCACTAGTCTCCCCAGCCGCGCCTCCACTCCCACCGCCTCCACCCCCACCTCCTCCGCCACCACCCCCACCCCTGCCCCCCTTGTTCCTGCGGCGCCCGCTCGAAGCAGACGCGGTCCCGACCTTCTCAGCACCAAGAAGGTCGACAGCAGCAGCAGAGGCGACAGAGGGGAGGAGGGGGGAAGGGGAACACCCCTCAAAGAACGGGGTGCGGGGGTCGCCACGAGAGGTGCCTACAGCGACGATGCTCGCCTCAGCTGCAAGCAGTTCCTTCTCGAGGAGGGCAACAGTGAGCTCAGTGGGGGAGCGAGAGAGGAAGTGGTCCCTGACTGCGCGCAGAGAGTCAGGGAGGCGGGTGACGATGTGGTAGAGAGTGATCCAGAGCGGGGGGGGGGTTGCTAGTGAGAAACTCGGCAGGCATAGCAGCGCGAAAGCGGGCCTCACTAGTCTTAAGGTGGGTGATGAGGTCTGCGACAGTGTGAAAGGAGGCTAGGTCGGGGAACAGGTAGGGGAGAGTGAGGCGGCCTAGCGTGGCAGAAGCGGGTGAGGAGTAGCGGGCAACTACAGCGGTGTAGAGGTCCTTAGCAGTCTTGCACTGGCCGAAGTGCTCGCGCTCGTCTAGCGGCAGGGAGTTGCGAATAGCAAAGCGAGCGTGCGCATCACGGGTCTGCCACTGGGAACGCAGAGTGCTGTCAGCAGACGAGTCAGGGGCAGTGGCATGGCCTAGGGCATGGTCGTACAGTGAGATATCTTCCTTGGCAGTGAGCTGTAGGAACAGGTGCAGGTCATCGAGCCAGGTTTCGAACTTCACTGGACGGCCCTCGGCATCGAAAGCTAGAACTGGCGGACTAGCCATAGTGACAGTAGCAGTAGTAGTAGTGGCAGTAGTAACAGTAGTAGTAGGAAGCGTGGCAGCAGGAGCTGCAACGGCGCACTGGTGGCAGCTGCAGTGGTAGCAGTGTGCGCGGTAGGTAGAAAATAAACAGCAGTGAGATCGAGTGCCTCGCGGGCAGCGGCTGCAGAAGCGCACGGGCGGCAGCGGCGCACGGGGAACGGCAGTGCACGGGCAGCGGCGGCGCACGGGCAGCGGTGGCGCTCGGGAGGCAGCGGTGCGCAAGCAGCAGCGGAAGCAGCGGCGTACAAGCGGTTGCGGGCAGCGGGGCGTGTGCGAGCAGGCGACGAGCGGCTGCGGGCGGGCGGCCGCTGCGACGGCGGGCTGCGGGCCTGCGGGGCGTGCGCGAGCGGCAGCGGCTGCGGGCCTGCGGCGCACTAGCGGTAGCGGGCGACTCGCGGGCGGCGGCTGCAGAGGCGCACGGGCAGCAGCGCCGACAGCGCACGGGCGGCTGCAGCAGCGAGCGGTGCGCAAGCAGCAGCGGCAGCAGCGCACGGGTGGCAGCGGCGTCGGTGCACGGGCGGCAGCGGCGTCGGCGGACGGGCGGCTGCGGGCAACGGGCGTGCGGCAGCTGCGGCGGCGAGCTGCGGGTTTGCGGGGCCACGGCGGGGTGTGCGCGAGCGGGCGACGGGCGGCTGCAGCAGCGGGCGCGTCAGCGAGGCGCACAGGCAGCGCGCGGGCCGCGTGCAGGGCCGCGCGTAAAGAAAAACAGCCGCGCGCGTGCGGCTAGCGGGGCGCGCGCAGCGAAATCGACCGCGCGCGGGCGGGTAGCGGGATACGCGCGCTAAAAAAAAAGTCGAGTCGCGCGCGGGCGGCTGGCGGGCTGCGCGCGCGCGGTAGGTAGGAGGCGCACGAGGGCGCGTAGGCGCACGAGGCGCACAGTAGGTAGGTAGGTATGTAGGTAACGGTGGGCCCTAAGAACGGTCCTAGCGAAGGACCTGCTCTGAAACCATGTCAGTAATAACGGACTGGAATGATTGAACTATGAGTGAAAGCAGTACAAGTACCAAACCCTAGAATTGTGTACCCCCTATAGGCTAACCCACTGTAGCCTAAACAAACACAACATATATAATGTTTGACACCTCACCCTCGGAACTCACCTCATGTACGTCGAAGAAAACAGACCTGACCTCTCGGGCGGATTTCTTGGGAACCGAGCCTTCGCCTCGGCAGAAGACGAAGCTGACTGGGACGAGCAGAACGTGGAGGGAGCCTCGGAGGAAGCCGGACCTCTCCCTTACTGCTCCGTGGATGTCCCAATGGATGACGAAAATCCTCGCGAAAGCATCAACGCCGACGTCTTCTACGACCTCGCCGACGAGGGTTACGTTACACCTGCACAAGTCAACACCAACGAAGCAGAACGCGTAGGACCAAATTTCAATCCTACACCAGAAGCGGGAGACGAAGCAGTCTATCCCGAGGACACCACACTCCCCCGCTACACACAGAGTGGACTCCAGATACTTGGACTCGTCACCGCAGTCCACGGCGCAGCCATTCCTAAGGAGCCTGCGACAGTTCAACAGGCTCTGGGGGGGGAGCATAAAGAAAAATGGCGCGAAGCCATGGACAGAGAACTGAAAGCATTAGAGGAGCGCAACACGTGGAAAATTGTCCCTATCGGCGTAGCACGGAACAAGACCATTCTCACCGGGAAATGGGTCTTCCGCGTGAAGACGAAGGCCGACGACACCATTGATAAATTCAAGGCGCGTTGGGTCGTACGCGACTTCGACCAAGAACACGGACGCGACTTCACCGAAACCTTCGCTCCGGTCAGTCGACACACGTCGCTACGAATCCTCCTCGCGATTGCCGCCATGAAGAAGAAGAAACTGCGACAAATCGATGTCGCAAACGCATTTCTCTATGCACCCGTTGATGCAGAAATTTTCGTGGAACTACCGCACGGCTCCAACGGAGAGCCTAATCACGTCTTCCAGCTGATCAAGTCGCTCTACGGCATCAAGCAAGCTCCGCGGCTATGGCAGCAGTACCTGCACGCTCGCCTCATTCGCATCGGCTTCAAGCAACTACCGCACGATCAGGGCATGTACCGGCTCACGAAAGGCGCAGATTACATCCTGCTAATCATCTACGTAGACGATCTCCTCTATATCGGCTCAACCGACAGCGTCACTACCTGGTTCGAAGGGGAGCTGCAGCAGGACCTGACGCTAACGGTCTCATCTACCGTTACACAGTACCTCGGTCTCAACATCAGGGAACAGAAAGACGCAATCTACCTCAGTGCCGCTAAATACGCCGACACTATCGCTAAACGCTTCGCTCTCACACCAACCGCCATCTCCACACCATATCGCTACACGACAGGAAACATCAAAGAAGGCTCTACTCTACTCAAACCCGCCGGCATACGCGACTACCAGAGGAAACTGGGCTGCCTTCTCTTCGCAGCCGTCACCTGCCGTCCGGATCTATCATACTCCGCAAGCCAGCTCGCAACCTACCTGAAGAAGCCTGAAGCAGAACATCTGGCAGAGCTCAACCCAGTTGCTCCACTACTTCGTCAGCACTTCGACGATCGGCCTAACATGCCACAAGAACGCAACTACAACGCTCAAGTTAATCGGCTACGTCGACGCCGATCACGCCGGCGACTCCGACAACAGGCGCTCGCGCACCGGCTACATCTACCGCTTCGAGCCTATCGGTCCTATCTCCTGGCAGTCGAGCAAACAGGAACTAATTTCTCTCTCCTCAGCTGAAGCAGAATACATCGCACTCTGCTCAGCCACCAAGGAAGGACTCTATCTTCGCGAACTGCTGGAAGAGGCAAAATTGGCTCAGTTACCCAACTTCACCCTGTTCTGCGACAACCAGTCGGCAATTCGTATAGCCAACAAAAGCGGCTTCGCGAACAGGACGAAACATATTGCCCTGCGATGCTTCTTCGTGAAGGACGAGATCAAAAAAGGAAGGCTCGAACTGTCATACTGCCCCACATCCGAGATGGCAGCTGACTACCTGACCAAGAAGCTCGGAAAACAGAAATTCGAGTACTGCATGCTGCTGACTGGACAGAGCCACGTCACCAGCAGCGACACTCCAGAAGCGAAGGGGAGTGTTGGAAACAATGAATCTTAAGCGCCTCTGTCGTGTCGAAACACTATGGCACAAGCGAAGCGAAGCATACCGAAACATCAGCGAGTCAACACTCGGAGGTTGAAAGTAACTGTTGGAGGTTACGCGAAAGTCAAAGGTCAGCGACCTTTGACCTGACAAATACAGCGCGACAGCAAGGACACACAACTGACTCACTACAGAGCGGTTGCCGGAGTCGTCACTGTATCGAATCGCAACAGCAAACAGTAAAGTAGTTAAAAAATCTCTTCATATTCCTTCTACTCTTATATAAATGCTTGTATCTCTTTGTTTTAATCAACTTACTTTGCCCTCACATACTAGCGCAAGGTGGTTCACAACTACATCATCAAACGCTTCCGCTATTACATCGTTCCTACCCAGAGTTCACCCCTGCAAAGATCCTCTAAGGGCTTTTCTCAGCCCAACAGGGGGAAATGGTGATGGATAGGAGGGGGAACGGGGAGGTGGGGATGGGGGGGCGTAGGGAAAGGGGGGTTGAAGTTGAGGAGGAGATGAGCACAGGTGCTAGCGTGGGAAGTGTTTCCATGACATGGCGGTTGTGGGGGTGCTTATGGAGGTTAGGGTTGGGGAACTTCAGAGAGAATTGTTTCGAGAAGTGGAGCTGTCGAGAATTGGATTTGCATACAGGGTTTTTGGCACCTGAGCGGAGTGCAAGCATGCTTGTGAGTAATCAGCACATAAGTAGCAGTTAATGCTAGCACTGGTAACCTGCACAATATGTAACTCTGGAACCATGGTTCTTCATTAGTGGTGAGATCTATCGTCCCATCATGGAATCGAGTTACTTCTGTGATGAGTATTACCTGATGTGCCATGCCATCCCGCCAGCACATACCCGCCAAGTGCAACCCCCAAACCTAGCCAACATCCGCAGCGCACCTCCTCTAACCCCAATCCCTAAGACCCTGTACCCCGCGCTGCCCCTATTCAATGGCACTCGAGGAATATTTCTAGCGTTCAGTTCATGGCTTCTCTTCCCCCAAGCTCGCGCCCTTTCACTTCGAGAAGTAGCGCCACTTCCGCCTCGATCTCCGGCGACTCCGCGTTCCGCTCCCCTGCGTTCGCGCGCTGCCCCTCTCCTCCGCGCGCCAGCTCTATTTCCCGCGAAACTTCAGCCTTGCGGAAAGCAGAACAACGCACCCCATTCGCAGAATCCCCTTCCGCTCACGCGCGGAAGAATCTTTCCGCAAACGCTGCTCCCGCGGCCGGCGCTTCGAGCCAATCATTCGTCGCGAGCGACGAATCTCGACCGTCCGATCTCGTCGAAACTCCCTACTGCCCGCTTCCGCCAATGGCCGATCCGTCCGACGCGCTCGTGCTGGCGTTGCACGAAGTCGAGGCCGTGAAATTCGGCAGCTTCAAGCTTAAGAGCGGAATCTGGTCGCCGATTTACATAGATCTGCGCGTGATCGTATCGTATCCGAAGCTGCTGCAGCAGGTCGCCGACGCGATGTGGGCTCTCGTGTGCCCGTCGGTTGTGGGCGAATCCGACGCCGCTGCGAAATTCGACAACGTCTGCGGCGTCCCGTACACCGCGTTACCCATCGCCACGGCCATTTCGCTTTCGCGAAACGTCCCGATGGTCATGCGAAGGAAGGAGGTGAAAGGGTACGGCACGAGGAAGGCGATTGAAGGGGCTTTCCAAACTGGCCAGCATTGCCTCGTTATTGAGGACCTCGTTACAAGTGGGGCATCCGTGATGGAAACTGTAGAACCGCTTAACGAAGTAGGGTTAAAAGTAACCGACGTGGTTGTCCTTATCGATAGGGAACAAGGCGGCGCCGCGCATCTGGCGGCGCGAGGGCTGCGCCTCCACGCGGCGCTGACGCTGACACATGTCGTCACGGCACTGGTCAAGCACGGCAAGCTGACCAATGACGTGGCAGAGTCCGTTACCAAATTCATTGCGGAGAACCAAACCGCAAATCCCGCCGCTGCCCCCGCCGTTGCCCTCGCCGCTGCCCCCGCCCCTGCTGTAACGGTTACTCCTGTAACCGCCGCGCCTTCGCGAAAGTCGTACGCCGCTCGCGCGGCCCTGGCGAAGAACGAGGTGGGCCGGCGGCTGTGGGAGATCATGGAGCGGAAAAAGACAAACCTGTCGGTGGCTGCTGACGTGGAGTCGGCGGAAGAGCTGCTCAAGCTGGCGGAAACGGTGAGCTGGCGCGGGGGGGGGGGGGGGGGGACGTTGGGGGAGGGGGGTGGGGAAGGGAATGAGGTGAAAAGAGGGTGTTGAAGGGGGGATGGTGGGGAACGGGTCGCCGAAAGGGGAAAGGAACAAGAGAATGTCGAGGATGAGTTTTCATTCCAACTATCAAACATTCCTAAGTTCACAGTATCAATAGCGAGGCAACGGCCTTCCTTCCGTTCCCCCCATTCCCCCTCCCTCTCCCCTTTACACCCTCCACTGTATTCAATGCCCAAGAATTTTTATCTCGAATCCCTTTCTTTCTCCTATGTCACCAGAACCTCAAACTCTACCGTCCAAAACCCTCAACCCTGCTTTCCCAACCAAACTCCTTACTTCCAGTGCAACACGCGTATCGGAAAGGGGATTTGGGTGCTAAAGATCCACGTGGACATTCTCCCATGCCTTCGTCTGCCTGTCTAACTCCTCCATGCACGCTCCCCCCGGCTACACTTATCCCCCAAAACCCAACCCCCTGCAAACCCCTCGCACAGATCGGGTCGGAGATCGGTGTACTAAAGACCCACGTCGACATTCTCCCGAACTTCACTCCCGAGTTCGGCAAGCTCACCCGCCCTTATCCCCCCTCCCTTACTTTCCCTCCCCTCCCTTACTTTCCCTTTCTCCCTATCACCCCTTCAAACCCCCCTCCCTCAAACAGATGGGGTCGGAGAACTGTGCGCTCAAGACCCACGGACATCCCCCCATGTCTTCTTCCCCTCCCTCTGCCTGTTTTTCCTCTTTAAACCCCACCCCTGCCGCAGATCGGGTCGGAGATCTGTGTGCTCAAGACGCACGTGGACATCCCCCTATGTCTTCTTCCCCTCCCTCTATAAACCCGTGCTTGTTTTGTCCCTCCAAAACCCCCTCCTCACCATGCAAACCCCCCTTGCAGATCGGGTCGGAGATCTGTGTGCTCAAGACGCACGTGGACATTCTCCCGGACTTCACTCCCGAGTTCGGCAAGCGCATCCGCGAGGTGAGTGGTGCTATGCGGTCCCCTGTGGCTCTGTGCGGCGATGAGCAGCTGTGTGGGGTGAGAATCAGTGGTGTGATTTGTCGTCTTCATGATGACCAGTGTTCATCGCCGTCCGCCTAGTCTTGTGGGGCCGCAAGCCTGTGCCCGTGCCCGTGCCCGTGCCCGTGCCCGCGCCTGTGCCCGTGCCTGTGCCACACACTAGTGACTGTGTCTCCTGTCTCATGTCTTTCCGCTCCCTGCTTTGCCCGTCTCTGCTCTTGTCTGCTCCTCACCCCCCGTTCTCACCATTTGTGCTGCAGATCGCCACGCGTCTGGACTTCCTGGTGTTTGAGGACCGCAAGTTTGCTGACATTGGTAACACGGTTACCATGCAGTACGGCGGGTGAGTAGTTACGTGGTGGGGTTCCGTACCTGTCCATCTCTCTCACATTCTCGTCCCCTTTACCCATTGTTCTTCTCACGCCTAGAAGAAACATTTACATGCATCATCCCAGTTTTTGATGCGCTTCAAACGAGGCCCCACAGGCAACAACCCAGTTTCCATCCATGCCACTACTAATGTCACTCTTCTCGCGTGTTTTCATTTTCTAGAGAGTCTATCATCGGACTTCACATTCTCACTCACATTCTCACTCACATTCTCACTCACTTTCTCACTCACCTTCTCACTCACATTCTCACTCACATTCTCACTCGCATTCTCACTCACATTCTCACTCACATTCTCACTCACATTCTCACTAACATTCTCACTCACTTTCTCACTCACATTCTCACTCGCATTCTCACTCGCATTCTCACACTTTCTCACTCACATTCTCACTCACATTCTCACTCTCCGCCTGCTGCTCACAGGGGCATCTACAAGATCTCGGAATGGGCTGACATCATCAACGCGCATGGTGTGCCGGGGCCAGGCATTATCAAGGGACTCAAGCAGAAGGTAAGGCACGATGGTGTGCGGTGGGATGGGGTGGGTTGGGGGTTTCGGTGCGGTGGAACGTGGTGGGGTGGGGTTACATGGATGCCACTACGTGCATAGGCTCACGGACTGGAAATGGGCTCAGGTCTTAAAAAACGACCGTTTATTTATTTATTTATTTACTGTAAAGAACGGTACCGTAAAATTCGACCGTTTAAATCGGTTTAAAACGGTTCCAGGAGGTGTTTTCAGCTTAATTAATCAATCGGCCACTTTATGGGACCAAATTGAACCCAAATTTCAGCAAGATGAAGGGGACAGGCCCCTTCTTGCATGTGTGCGCTTGTTGGCATGATTAAAAATGTATTTGACCTTGTTTTCCCCTTTTTTTACTTGGTGACCAGAGTTCTCTAACAAAAAAACACCCGTTTTTATTAATCACCGTTAAAAACGACTGTAAAAAACGGACCGTATTTTGCGAAAACCGTATTTTTTAACCTTGAATGGGCTGACGTCATCAATGCACATGGTGTGCCGGGGCCAGGCATTATCCAGGGACTCAAGCAGGAGGTGTGGGAATGGGAGATTGTTGTGCGGTGGAATGGGGTGGAGTGGGGTTCAAGTCCATGGTGTGCCGGGGCCAGGCACCATGTAGGGACTCAGGCAGAAGGTGTGGGCAGGGGACGGGTGCAATGGAGTGGGTTGGAAGGAGTGCGGTAGGGTGGAATGGCATTGAGGGCCCGTGGGGTTCAAGCACATGGTGTGCCGGAACCAGGCATCGTCCAGGGACTTGAGCAGAAGGTATGGGCGGGATGTTGAACGGTGGAGTGCGGTGGAGTGCGGTGGAGTGTGTTCGATTGGGATGGGCCAGGGTTGAGAAGTGTGGGTTGTGGTGGGTTGGGGCTCAAGCACATGGTGTGCCGAGACCAGACATCGTCCAGGGGCTTTAGAAGAAGGTGAGGCGGGATGGGGAGTGGTGGAGTGCGGTGTTGTGTGTGTGTTCTCCTCCTAGCAGAGCTGAGCTCGGCAGCCACGCTGCAAGCCACCCTCCCCTGCACGCTTCCCCTTCACCCCCCTAACAGGGCGGATCCTGCTCGCCGAAATGATTTTTGAGAATTCTAAAACACCAACCCACCCTCCCCTGCACGCTTCCCCTTCACCCCCTTAACAGGGTAGATCGCTCCTGCTGCCAGCCGAAATGAGCTGGGAAGGCATTCTAGCCCACTCCACCTACACGGCAGCCACGCTGCGCATGGCACTCACCCACCTTCCCCGCCCCACTTCCCCCCCCCCCGCTCACCCCCCCCCCTAAACCAGGGTGGGTCGCTCTTGCTACTCGCAGAGATGAGCTCAGCCGGAACCCTAGCCCACTCCACCTACACTGCCTCAACGCTGCGAATGGCGCTCACTGACCCGGACTACGTGATTGGATTCATCTCCATCCACCCGGGGGGCTGGCGCACCGGTGCCACTGCTGCTGCTGGTGGTGCAGCGTGTGAGGAGCTGGCAGCGGCTGTGAGGGAGGCGGAGGCAGCAGGGGTGTGGGATACGTTGGTGCACATGACACCGGGCGTACAGCTGGCGGCTGGAGGGGACGCGCTCGGACAGCAATACAACACGCCAGACGCGGTGAGTTCTTGAGTGGGTGTGTGCTGCGGCTACTGCTGCAAGCGGAGGCATGTGAGGAGCTGCAAGCGGAGGCATGTGAGGAGCTGGCAGGGGGGGTGTGGGATACGTTGGTGCACATGACACCGGGCGTGCAGCTGGCGGCTGGAGGGGACGCGTTAGGGCAGCAGTACAACACGCCAGACGCGGTGAGTTGATTGAACCGTGGGTGTGGTGGGTGGTGATGAAGCTGCAAGGGTCCGACATCACCGTAGGTCATGGGGTTGTCCGAATCTTGGTACTTGTTCTTCTCGGTCCCCCTCCTCCCCCTCTTCCTTCCCCAGGTGATCAAGCAGCAAGGGTCTGACTGACGTCATCATGGTGGGTGGGATCCATTGGTGGTCCACATTCTTCCCTTGCAACCTCCCCCACCCCTCTCGTACCCCCCTCAACCGCTCTCCACCCCCAGGTGATCAAGCAGCGGGGCTCCTTCATCATGATAGTGGGCTGGGGAATCATCAAGGCGGCTGATCCACTGGCCCATTCCTCCTACCCCCAACACCCCCAGTTACCCGTCTCAACCCATCTCCACTCCTCCCCGCCCTCTCCCACACTTCCCCAGGTGATCAAGCAGCGGGGCTCCGACATCATTATAGTGGGACCCATGGAAGCAGGTTCTTGACTCTTACCCCCAATACCCCCTCAACCCCTCACAATCCCTCTCCATCCCCAGGTGATCAAACAGCGGGGCTCCGACATCATTATAGTAGGCCGGGGAATCATCAAGGCGGCCGACCCGCTGGAAGCTGCCAGGAAGTATCGCGAGGCTGGGTGGGCGGCGTACGAGGAGAGCCTTGCTGCTGCTGGTGCGGTCTAGAAGGCGTGGGCTGAATATAATAGAATGTGAAAGCCTTGGTAACTCGAAGAAAGCCTTTCTGCCGCTGCGACTGCCGGCGCCGCCGCCGCTGCTGCTGCTGGTGCAATCTAGAAGACACGGGCTTGAGTTGGAGGTCTGATTTGCAAAACATAGGCCTACCAGTATCAGGAGTGAGAGAAGCAAAATCTATCTTGGTTGTGTTTTTGTTGTGCTTGTTACCGGTAGGTGTCTGGATGTGGTGTGGAATGTATTCGATGATGCAGGCATTTCTGTTTGATTATTCGAACTCAGTTCGAGTCTTCCTGTAGCGTTACCGGTAGTTTCAATCAACCTGCCATTGTTCATTTAGCGAATTCGCTGTCCAAATCCTATTCCTGGTAACCTATTTTTGCTGGACAGACATTGCCATTGCCAGTATCTCTGTGGATATTAACCTACATTTACTGTTGAATATACAATTCTTCGTTTCAAATCTTGTTAAATGTCGCCGTGCTATCTTCGACTTACCGAGTTTCGTGAAATCGAACATTCTTCATTCTCTTTATTGGTGCATTCACAGTGGTCTGGGGCTGTGCGCCCCCAACCAAGTTTTTTGCGCCAGTCAATACATCATCTCACGACAACCCTCGAGCCCTCTTCTTTTTACATCCACATACATACATCATCTCACGGCAACCCTCGAGCCCTCTTCTAGAACAGCTTCTATAGCAAACTCATCGTCCGTTGTCATTGCATACGGTACAGTCACGTCAGGGTGATTGTAATAGTTCAGTTCGGTAGTGTCACGAGGAGGAATAGGCAGATGGGACGCCCAGGAGGTCGTTTCGCGCCACGTGGCCATCCACGTGGACCGTCGCTGCCCCTCTCCTTGCAGCAGCAGCTTCAAGAGCCCGTCGATGACGATGATGACGTGGCGCTATCGGGTAGGCCGCCGTCAGATTCCCTCCACGTCCTCTTCTAGTTTTTTTTTCTACCTTTATTACTATTTCCATGTGATAGACTTTTAATCGCATTTTAAAATCGAAAGGGCGAGCCGGCTTAGAAATTTGCTGTTTTCCCTTCTCCTGCCCGTTGCAATTACGCAGACGAAGATGTGGGCAGGGTTTCGGGTTTACCGCGCAAAAGGGGTTTATCGCGGAAGGAGCAGCGGCGGCAACAGCGGCAGGAGAAGCAGAAGAAGCGGCAGGAATGGGCGCAGCAGCGAGTGGGTGGGCGGAAAGCGGGGGGCGCAGGTGGAAACGCGGGGGGAGCGGAAGGAGGCACGGGGGGCGGTAAGGGAGCAGGTGGAGCAAGGGGAGGAGGTCAGACGCTGGCGAAGGGGAGGGCCATGGCGGGGGGAAGCTTAAAGCGGGGGAGACAGGTGTCCGGGGGAGCAAAGATCAGGGGGAGGGGGCAGGCGGAAAGAAAGGCGCAACACAAGAGGCTGGGCAAATGGGACCAAGCGGCACTGTAGCAGGGGGAAAGAGCGGAGCGGCAGTTGTTGGCGGAAAGAGGAAAGCGGCGGAGCTGGCAAGTGGTGGGGGGAAAGAGATGGCGGGGGGTGCTGTGGGGAAGGGCACGGGGACAGGAGCGCGAGAGGTGGCGAGGGAGGGAAAGAAAGAGGGGATGCAAGCAGGGACGAAAGAAGATCAGGGAGAAGGGAAGAAGGAAGGAAAGAAGGAAGGAAAGAAAGAGGGGAGGAGTGGGGAGGAGAAGGAGGGGAAGAGGAGGAGGAGGATGACCAACTTTGAGCGGCTGTTAGAGATGGAAGAGAATGGAGGGATGACTGTGAGAGAGGAGGAGGAGGAGGAGAGGAGGCTCGCCAAGAAGCTGAATGTGAAAGGCGGGGTTTTGCCAGGGTCTAAGGACGGTTTGGAAGGGTTTTTGGGGTTTGGGGGGAGTGATGAGGAGGATGGGTGGGGCGGGATGGGAGGAGGTTTAGGGGATTCGGAAGATGAGGAGGAGGACGAGGAAGAAGAGGGCGTAGAAGGGTTTAGTGAGGAGGATTATAGTGAGGATGGGATGGAGGATGGGGAGGAGGAGAGAGAGGAAGGAGAGGAAGGGGAAGAGGGAGAGGAGGGAGAGGAATGGGAGGAAGGGGAGGAAGGGGAGGAAGGGGAGGAAGGGGAGGAAGGGGAGGAAGGGGAGGAGGGAGAGATGGAGGAAGATGAGGATGACGAAGAGGGATCACTGGGTTCTTTTGAGGAGGATGGGGAATGGTCAGATGATGGTAGTGAGGAGGGAGAGGAGGGAAAGGAAGGGGATGAAGAGGAGGAGGAGGAAGGGGGGGAGTGGGAGGACGAGGAGGAAGAGCAGGGTGGAGAAGCAGCAGAGGAAGGGGAAAAGCGCACAAGTGCTCTGGCGAATAAAAAAGTAGGCGAGGGGGGAAAGTACGTGCCACCTCATTTGAGACGAGCAGCGGCAGGAGGAGCAGGGGCCGAGGACGATGCTGCTGAACGGCAGCGGGTGATCCGACGGCTGAAAGGTGAGCGTTGCATGATCTGACGGCTGCATTATTTGTTTTCTGGATGGCTGTCGGTTTTGGGAGGGAGAATGTGTGATGGTTGTCAACTCTTGTGATCGTACCCTGCCTTTGAGAGTGTTTAAACAAGACGCAGAAGCACCATTGCCTCACTTTTCTTCTGCTTCTCTCCTCTTCTTCACCCATACACACCCACACAAACACCTCCTCACCCCACGTACGCCCTCATCTCTGCTGGCGCTGGCCTCTTGAGCCGCCTCTCAAGAATCCGGCATAGATGATTGTGGAATACGTGGGGTGATGCACCCCTCATCCCTCCTCACCCCACGTACACCCTCATCCTGATGATTGTGATGCCTCACATTCCCCCCTCCTATCCCTTTCCATCTCATCCCCCTCTCCCTCCTCCCCTCGCCCTCTCATTCCTCCTCTCCCTCTTTCCCTCACCCCTCGTCCCTCCTCTCCCTCTTCCCCTCGCCCTCTCATCCCTCCTCTCCCTTTCTCCCCTCCCCGCTCCCCCCTCCCCTCCCTCCCCCCTCTGCAGACCTCTAAAATTGCTGCTCAGAGTCTAACGTGATTCCTTTTTTGCTTCCTCCTCTTCCCCTCTCCCCCCTTCCCCCTCTCCCGTTCCCCACCTCTCCCCTCCCCTCCCACCTCCCTTTCCCCCTTCCATCCCCCCTCCCCACTCCCCTCCCTCCTCCCTCCCTCCATCGCCCATCCCTCCCCCGTCTATCTGCAAGCCTTCTGAACCGCCTCCCGCCTCTCGAGTGATATATGAGAATTCTCAAAAATCACTTCTGAAATGCCTCTCGGGGTCCAACGTGGGTGCCGTCACGTCACGAGTTGACTTTTGAGTCGACTCAAAAGTCCTCTCGGGGTCCAACGTGGGTGCCGTCACGTCACGAGTTGACTTTTGAGTCGACTCAAAAGTCCTCTCGGGGTCCAACGTGGGTGCCGTCACATCACGCTCCTGGGAGGAGGATGACTCACAGCCCCTCATCGCCCATCCCTCCCTTTTTCCGCGTGCATCTCATCCGTCCCCCCCTCCCCTCCCCTTTCCTCTCTCTTCCCCACTCGTCGTACCCACTCGTCGTACCCACTCTTCTGCAGGCCTTCTGAACCGCCTTTCAGAATCCAACGTGGATGCCATCAGCTCTGACGTCAGCACCCTCTTCCAGGTGGGTTCCTTGCTCCGTTTTGCAGGGGCCCTGGCAGGCATCCTGGCATGACGTGGCATGGTGCGGCATGGGATGGGATGGTGTGGCACGGCATGGCATGGCATGGCATGGCACGGCGCTGCATGGGATGGCACAGCATGGCATGGCATGGCATGGCATGGGATGGCATGGCATGGCATGGCATGGCATGGCATGGCATGGCATGGCACGGTACGGCAATTCTGTTTCGTCCCTTTCCCATACAGCTGCACAAGCGGTCGTCGTTGGTGGCAGCACGGGTGGCAGATGAGGTCATCGCGGTGCAGCATGGCACCAACGCAACACAACACACAACACGCACAGGCATTCCTATCCACGGTTTCATTCATTCTGTCTTTTATCCATCCCTGCCTCCGTCAATCCTCCTCCCAACCTGTGCATGCAGCTGCACAAGCGCGCGTTGGTGGCAGCACTGGTGACGGAGGAGGTCATAACTGCATGCACCAACGCACCTCGGGGCAACGAGCAGTTACGTCCCGTGCCCTCTGCACTCTTGCTTCCTTTTTCAAGTCTGCCATTCCATCCTGGGCTCCATTACATTATTCTCTTCTAATAGCACTCCGCTTCTCACCCCATCCTATCCCGTCCAACCATGAGCTATATCCCACGCATTATCGTATCGTTCCTGCCAATGGATCCCGTGTCGTTGTAGTCAGTTAATATCGTATCAGTAGTATCATGAGCACTCTGCATTATAGTGACTTTTGAGTCGACTCAAATATCAGTAGTATCATGAGCACTCTGCATTATAGTGACTTTTGAGTCGACTCAAATATCAGTAGTATCATGAGCACTCTGCTGCATTATAGTGTCATCCGCCCCTCCCCTTCTCAAACCACGGCCCCCTGTTTTCCGCTACTCACCCTCTGCGTCCCCTGCTGGTACACACTCAAATCTGTCGATTTCACTTGACCTGTCCTGTCCCCCCACCCACTTCTGCTGCCTGCAGGTACGCGGCAGTGTTTGCGGCGTTCGTCGCTGCCACGGCCGCCACCGTTGGGATCGACTTTGCAGCCAACTTCACCGCCACGCTTGCCACTCGCTTCGAGGTAAGCCGGTTGCTGGGTGCACATATGGTAGGCTCAAGCAAACGGCCAGGGTCGGGTCGGGTCAGGTCGGGTCGGTTCGGGTCGGGTCGGGTCGGTTCGGGTCGGTTCGGGTCGGGTTGGGTCGGTTCGGGTCGGGTCGGTTCGGGTCGGTTTGGGTTCGGTTTGGGGTTGGTTCAGGTGGGGAGTTGCTCCTCTGGTGGTCCTCGATCCGACCCAACCTGTCCCAGCCCAGCCCCAGGTCGCGAAATCCTCAGACCAAAATCCCCAGTCGGGTCGAACATTCAGACCCGACTGACTGGGGCTGAGCAAATCCGGGACGGGCCGGGCCGGGACGGGTGAACCTATTGTCCATGCCTTACAAATGGTGATCGGAAGCCCTGCTCACTTTGAAATAGGCTGGTCCTTCATTGAAAGCCAATCCTATGTTTACAAGTCCTAAAAAAAAAAAGAAGCTGATGCCATATTGACATCATTGGCACAGCACAGTTGCCGTAATCGTCCGCACGCACGCAGGCCTTGCACAACTCGGAGGAGTTCGTTGGGTCTGCTCCAATCCCACCATACTGCTCCAATCCCACCACACCATACTGCACAATACAAGTATTCTAAAGAACCATAAATTCCTGAATTTTACCACCGGCCCCCTCCCCTCCCCTCTCCGTCAATTGCCCCCATCAGGCGCTGTACGAAGCAGATGAAGCGCTGGGTCTGCGTAATCTCACCATGCTGCTTGCCTACCTCTATGTCTTCAAGCTGCTTGCCCCGTGAGTCATTCTAACTATGCTGAGAAGCCAAACTACTGAGTTGACCTTTCAAACGTGCCCATCTTGAAAGCCGATCTCACCATGCTGCTTGCCTTGCCTACCTCTATGTCTTCAAGCTGCTTGCCCCGTGAGTTTGTCGGGATGGTCTGACTGAGAGATGAGATGACGTTTCGAAAGTGAATAAGTCTGGAAGTTGAAAGTCAATCTCACCATGCTGCTCGCCATTGGCTTGTGCCGTCAAAGTGTTTTGCTCCATAAGCTTGGCATAACTGTGTGTCGGCTCAAAAGGTATCTCTACGGTTCTCCTTTGCATGTCTCTCTTCTCCACCCTGCCTCCCTGCATGCAGGGAGGTGATATACTCGTTTCTAGCTCGCCTCACAGATGGATTCAAAGAGCTCGATGTGGCTGCCATGATTAACTTGCTACAGTGTGAGCGTTGTAAAAAGGCTCTATTCTCTCTGCATGCATTCATTGGTCTCCTGAGCCTGCCTGCCTGCGTACATTCACTGTTTTGCTCTGCGTGGAAAGATTTCCCATTCAGAGCCAAGCCTCCTTCATAGCCTTGTAAGGATCCATGAAGAGCCAAGCCTCTCACCTCCACCCACGCACTCACCCGCTTGCTCAGCTTAGCACCAACGCTGCCTTTGCACTGCCTTTGCTCAGCTTAGCACCAACGCTGCCTTTGCACTGCCTTTGCTCAGCTTAGCACCAACGCTGCCTTTGCACTGCCTTTGCTCAGCTTAGCACCAACGCTGCCTTTGCACTGCCTTTGCTCAGCTTAGCACCAACGCTGCCTTTGCACTGCCTTTGCTCAGCTTAGCACCAACGCTGCCTTTGCACTGCCTTTGCTCAGCTTAGCACCAACGCTGCCTTTGCACTGCCTTTGCTCAGCTTAGCACCAACGCTGCCTTTGCACTGCCTTTGCTCAGCTTAGCACCAACGCTGCCTTTGCACTGCCTTTGCTCAGCTTAGCACCAACGCTGCCTTTGCACCGGCACTGCACCTCATATCTCACACCTCCCGTTCTCCCCACTCAACCAAATCACCCCCTCCCCGCTCGCGCCACCTTGTTGCAGCGTGCGGGCTTGGCCTGAGAGCCGATGACCCCGTGGTGACGACCTGGCAGTGCAGAGCAAGGCAGCAGATATGCTCCCCCCCCCCCCCCCCCCCCCCCCCCCCCTCCCTCCTCAACCCCCTCCACCCCATTCCCCCACCTTGTAGCAGCATGCGGGCTGGCTTTGAGAGCCGACGATCCTGTAGCGATGAAAGAGGTGGTTTATGCGTCCCTTGCTCTCCCTCCCTCACATTTCCTGCATTATTTTTTCCCCACTCAACCAAATCCCCTTCGCCCACCTTGTTGCAGCATGCGGGCTTGCCCCGAGAGCTGACGATCCAACAGCAATGAAGGAGTTCAGTTGGGCCGTGCAGAGCAGAGCAACGCAGCCGACATGCTCCTCCCTCCCGCCCTCCCTCAAATTCCCGCCACCCCATTCCGCTTCCCAACTTTCCCCATCTTACTGCAGCATGCAGGCTCTCACTGAGAGTCGAGTCGATGACCCCATGGCAATGAACCCCACTGCAGTGCAGAGCAAGGCAGCGAACATCATCCCGCTCTGCAAGCAACCATTCCCACTCCTCGCCTTTACTCCTCTCCACTCCCCTCCGCTCCTCTACTCTCCTCCCCACTCCTCCCCATGCCAGCATGCGGGCTTGCCCTGAGAGCTGACGATCCTGTGGCGATGAAGGAGTTTATCCTCTCCGTGCAGAGCAAGGCAGCAGACAGAAGGAGGCAAGCACAGGACGCACAGAGTGAGGGTGCTGCTGGCGGCAAGCCAGTGCCAGTGTTGAGCAAGCGGGTGAGTGCCTGGATGAATGATGGAGGGGAGAGGCATGGCTGGGTGTTAGATGAAGGAGTTCATCCTAGCCGTGCAGAGCAAGGCAAGGCAGCTGATACTCGGAGACAAGCACAGGAGTCACGAAGAGAGGCCGCTGGTGGTGGAGCAGAGGCAGCTCCAGTGATGAACAAGCGGGTGAGTGCCTGGATGGAGGTGCGAGGTGTGGCAATGAGTTGAAGGAGGTGCAACTCCCACCTCCATCCACTATCACATGTCTAGTTCAGGCTCGGGACCATCACAGAGATAAATATAGAACAATTGAACACCTTGTGTCAGCCCCCTTGCATTCCCCAACCCCTCATCCTCGCCCCTTCCAAACCCCATCCCAGGTCGAGTTCAGGCTCGGGACCATCACGGACATAAATAACAACCGCATTGCCTTATGTCGCCCCTTGCATTGCCTTATGCCGCCCCTTGCATTGCCTTATGCCGCCCCTTGCATTGCCTTATGCCGCCCCTTGCATTGCCTTATGCCGCCCCTTGCATTGCTTTATGCCGCCCCTTGCATTGCGCGCTCTCACATACCAACCTGGCCCCTCTTATCACCCTCCCACATCCCATCCCATCCCATCCCATCCCATCACATCACATCACATCCCATCCCTTCATGCTCGGGACCATCACAGAGCGCCACATGTCACCTGTTCTCTCGTGTACTGCCCCTCGTGCCAAGCCAACTCACCCCACTAACCTGTACGGTACAGGTTAGTGGGGTGGCTGTACCACCCCTTCATCACCCTCCTTCCTAACCCAGGTAGAGGGCTTTATACTCGAGGCCATGACAAACGTCAATAACAACCGAGCGCCTCGCAACGCTGGCCGCAGGGGAGGGGGAGGAACGGGGACCATGCCAGTAGCAGAGGGGGCAGGAAGGGGGGAAGGCAGCATCTCATGGGGCAGGAAGGGGGGGAGGCAGCATCTCATGCCAACCCTTTCTTCTCCTCACACCCGCCTCCGTTGCAGGTGGATTTCATGCTCGAGACAATCACCGACATCAAGAACAACCGAGCACCTTGTGTCACGCCTTGCACTGCTTGTTATTGTCACCTCAACTTACCCCTCAACCCTCTTAACCCCCCTCACCATCAGGTGGAGTTCATGCTCGAGACAATCACGGACATCAAGAACAACCGAGCACCACGCAACGCCGGCCGTAGAGGAGGAAGTGGGACCATGGGAGGGACAGGGGGAGCAGGAGGAGTAGTCATGGGGGAGGGGGGGCGGCCGTTGGGGGAGGGGGAGGGGCTGCGGGGAAGGGGAAGGGGGCGGTGAGCGTGTTTACAAAGGGAGGCGGGGCAGCAGAGGCAAGTGACGGCAGCACGGCCGTTTCCCGCCTGCAGAAATGGCTGCTCAAGGTGAGTGCGGTGTGGTGCGATATTGGTCAGTATGGTGTGGAGTGCGTGTACAGGGTAACTTCTGTTCCAGCCTCCGTATTCCCAAATTTCCCTTCTGACACTCCAGCCAGCCCCACCCTTCACCCCCTTCACTTTTTGAGTTTACTCAAAAGCTCACTTCAGCCCAACCCTCATCACTGTTATTCCATACTCATCACCCTCCAACCCACCCAACCTTCTCTTCTCTAGCCCACCCAACCTTCTCTTCTCTAGCCCACCCTCTATATTATTATCATCATCGTCGTCGTCGTCGTCGTCGTCGTCGATCCCCCAACCCACCCTTCACTCTCTTCACCAAACCAGAACAAGATTCCTCCTACCCCGCTCTCCATTCCCCCACCCTTGCCCCCGCTCTCTTTCCCCCATTCCCCCCCTTCTCTTCCCCCCGTTCCTCCTGCCCCCAATTCTCCCCCTCATGTCTTCCCAGCGTCCAGTGGAAACCGTTCAGCTACGATCGCTGACGTGGCAGCGCCTGATTGACCCGCACAAGCACGGCCAATGGTGGCACACCTCCTCCTCCCAACCCCTTGGCTCCCTACCCGCCACATCAGCAGCACTGGGCAGCAGCGGCAGTGCCAGCCTGGCGGTCCAGCTGGCGGGAAACGCGCTGCTGGACGCTGCTGACGTGGCGGAAGCCGAGAGGCTGATGCAGCTGGCGGCGGCGCAGAGGATGAACACGGATGCCAGGCGGGCGGTGTTCTGTGTGATTATGAGCGCAGAGGATTATATCGATGCCTTTGAGAAGCTGCTGAGGCTGGGACTACCCGGCAAGCAGGTGTGTTCTCTTGCTTATGACATGTTCCAGGCCCGCCTCTTCTCTGCCTGATGCAGCTCGCAGCAGCAGCGCCAGCAGGAGCTGGAGACAGGGCAGAGGATGAACATGGACGCCAGGCGGGCAGTGTCCTGTGTGATTATGAGCGCCGAGGATTATATCGATGCCTTTGAGAAACTGCTGAGATTGGGTCTTCCAGGCAAGATCCCATTGGTGCACTGCACGTGTGCTTCTCATCCCTGGCAGGGCAGGCAGGGCCCCAGATGAGAAGGTTTGTGAGCATTGATGAAGGTGCGCTACTGACAGCTTCTGATCCCTGGCAGGGCAGGGCCCCAGATGAGATGAGAGAACTTGATACGACGTGAGGTGTCTTTTGAGTCGACTCAGAAGCCACTTGAGAAGCGTACTGTCATTCTGTGGGTCTCTCTTCTCCCCTTTTTTCCCACCACAGGACCGGGAGATGCTGAGGGTGCTAGTGGAGTGTTGTACGCAGGAGCGTCATTTTAACAAGTACTACTGCTCCCTTCTGGCTGGCGTTTGAAGAAGTGTTTTGAGACGTCTCAAAACACTTCTTCAAACACGCAGGAGCGTCATTTTAACAAGTACTACTGACTGCTCCCTTCTGGCTGGCCAGGCGCCTATGTGAGCACTCTCGGAGTCACAAGTTCAGTCTGCAGTACTGCCTGTGGGACCACTACCAGCAGCTCCCTGACATGGACCTGTTCCCTTTCACACCTGTGCCTCTGTTTCCCCCTTTCCGCCTGCTATTTCCCACCACAGGACCGGGAAATCTTGCGTGTGCTGGTAGAGTGCTGTATGCAGGAGCGCCATTTCAACAAGTATTATTCCCTTCTAGCTGGGAGGTTGTGTGGGCACGCTCGGAGTCACAAGTTCAGTCTGCAGTACTGCCTGTGGGACCACTATCAACAGCTCCCCGACATGGACCCCCGCCGCTCGCTGCACCTCGCTCAGTTCGCCGCCCAGATTGTCGGCAACCATGCGCTGTCGCTGGCGCTGCTCAAGGTACTGCTGTGCTTGCCCTTTCCCACCAGTTATGCAGTTATCCGGGTGCTTGCCCTATGCAAGCTAACCCAACCCGCCGCTCGCTGCACCTCGCTCAGTTCGCCGCCCAGATTGTCGGCAACCATGCGCTGTCTCTGGCGCTGCTCAAGGTACTGCCGTGCTTGCCCTTTCCCACCAGTTATGCATTTATCCGGGTGCTTGCCCTATGCAAGCTAACCCAACCCGCCGCTCACTGCACCTCGCTCAGTTCGCCGCCCAGATTGTCGGCAACCATGCGCTGTCGCTGGCGCTCCTAAAGGTACTGCCTTGCTTTTCATTTGCAACAGCTGTCACATGCAGCAGCGATTAAAGCCCGCGTCCCAAATTGCGGAGCGCGCGGGTCAAGTTTTTAAAACTTGACGAAGTGGAGTGTGCAAGCTTTGAAAAGAAGCGCGTGTGCAATTTGGGACTTTCGATGACTGATTGACTCACCAGCGGGAAAAACAAGGGCTGGCTGGGTCTTGCGTTGGAACTCTAGCCAAAACCCAGACCAGAAAAACCCCCTCTTGTCAACTTTTAAAAGCATGAACAATTTGGGCCAACGGCTTTAAGTTACCAGGTGCTTTAGTGGTCTTAATCGTTTAGATGTTTAGTTGTGCGTGGTTGATGGTGTGGAGCATGGAAGGGTCCAGGTGGCTACTATTTCCAGCGAAAGAAAGAAGCATGCAGAGGAAGTCATTTAGCTTCTTGCTTTTTCAGGTCTGGCGCATGAAGCCCAATGACTCCTCTGATTGCTTCTTTCTTTCGGTGGTCATGGTAGCCTTCTGGATCCTTGCTTGCTCCACACCATCACTCACGCACGACTAAACATTCGACGAATTAAGACCGCTACAGCACAATCAGATGGTCCAACATATCAGAAGAAGCTGTATGGGAGGGTTGGGATAAGCTATTCCAATGTCTCATAGATCTGTTCTCGCCCCCTTCCCGCTCAACACCTCGCAACCTACTGTTCCCTCCCAACCGACTGTGCCAACCTACTGTGCCAACCTACTGTGCCAACCTACTGTGCCAACCTACTGTGCCAACCTACTGTGCCAACCTACTGTGCCAACCTACTGTGCCAACCTACTGTGCCAACCTACTGTGCCAACCTACTGTGCCAACCTACTGTGCCAACCTACTGTGCCAACCTACTGTGCCAACCTACTGTGCCAACCTACTGTGCGCCACACCTCGCTCGCTCGCTCACTTCGCCACCCAGATCAACCCCCTTCCCCGTCCCTTCCTTCCCC
Source organism: Closterium sp. Yama58-4 (assembly GCA_947470075.1). Lineage (NCBI taxonomy): Eukaryota > Viridiplantae > Streptophyta > Zygnematophyceae > Desmidiales > Closteriaceae > Closterium > Closterium sp. Yama58-4. The sequence continues at coordinate 328,531 of CANIUD010000033.1, forward strand.
TCCCTCCATCCCAGCCTGTGGATTTCGCAGGCTCAGCAGCCATGCACGCGCACTTAGCACTGCACTTTTGCCTCGTCCTCCTCCTTCCTCTTCCTCCTCTCTTTGTGAAATCTTCCTCTTTTCTACCCCGTACCCCCGTCCTTCCCACCTTCTCCTCCCCCCAGCCTGTGGATTTCGCAGACCCAGCAGCCATGCACGCGCACTTAGCACTGCACTTTTGCCTCGTCCTCCTCCTTCCTCTTCCTCCTCTCTTTGTGAAATCTTCCTCTTTTCTACCCCGTACCCCCGTCCTTCCCACCTTCTCCTCCCCCCAGCCTGTGGATTTCGCAGACCCAGCAGCCATGCACGCGCGCATAGCAACCCACTTCCGCCTCTTCTTCCTCTTCCTCCTCTCCTCCTTCCCCCCCGCCACCCTCTGGTCCCTCTTCTCCCGCATCGCCGCCCCAACCACCCTCGGCCCGCTACGAGACGGAATCCTCCTCTTCTTCGCCGCCCACCTCTCGCCGCATGCGCCATCCACGCGCCAACTGCTACAGTATATTAGGAGCGAGGGGGGGAATGAGGGTGGGGAATCGGCTGCTGGTGTGGGTAAGGGAGGGAAAGAGAAGGTTCTGGAAGAGAGGTTGAGATTGGCAAAGAAAGCGATTTCAAACATTGCTGGGACGCCTTTCAAGTAGACCTGACTCATCATGAGGTGGAATGAAAAAACCCCTTCAATTAAAACAAACACTCCCCTTGCGAGCAAACCTCCTTGGCTTTAAAAACAGTTAGATGCTGCCCTCTCTTCTAGTGAGACTGGTTGCTTCTTGCTTTGCAGTGCGTGCGAGCACAGTTTCTTTTCCTCGAAAGACATCTCACCCAAAAGTTATGTCTGTCAAACGGTACCAGTACTACCGTACCGCAGTGTGATGCTACCAAATGATGTGCTGTTCTACTGCTTTGCAGCACTAGCTAGTATCAAGCAAAACCCTGTGTGCAAATGTGCACTCTGCTTCATCAGACAGGTCCGGTCCAGTCCCTCCATTTGCTCACATACCGTACTGCTGCTGCAGCAGCTGCTCCTACTGAGGGTACATTCCGCTCTGGACACAAATGTCTCAATCGCGTCATAAACCACTGTACCAGTCTGCACCGCATTACACCTAAGTGTCGAACATTTCCACCGCACTGCATCTCTTCGTTTGAGACGCGAGGCCTTTGTGACGCGCTTCAGGAATGTACCCTGATTCTTGACGACGCAGGGGAGGACATGGTTCGGCACATTGCTGATTTTTTTCCAGCCTGTTTTCTTGTTGGGGAAGAAGAGGCTGATGTCACAGCCCAAGGCTTGACTCCAGCAGTGAGATAGTCGGTCATCACATGGAAATGTACGGTACTCGTATGGTGTTGACAACAAAGCAATACATTGACAGCAAATCAATAATCTCTAATCAAGATCCAAAGTACCATTTCTCTACTGCCTCCCTCAAACTCAAACCATCCGAAACAAACGTGTTCCAGGTTTCGTAGTTGATGATACCATGGTTAGGTGCGTATTGTAAAAAACTGCTGAACTTGGCCGATTTTAACGAGCCTGTAACCTGGTGTAGCAGCTGTGCGAATCCAATCACTGCCCGGGCCTCGGCAGATGTGCATTTCTTATTTGCATTCTTCGTCGCCAGTTCTTGAGCCGATGTAGTGTTCGCCTCAATTTGTTTCTTCAAATCTGGTATACTCATAACCTCGCTTATGCAGTTGAAGGCGTATGGTCGGTTGTTGGGGGGAAGCTGGTTACCGAGGATGAGTGCGTTGATGTCGAAGAGCGAGTTGACAATGAAGACTTGCGATTTGATGAACTTTGTCGCGTGCTCGGGAAAGAAACATTTCCACTTGCTCGTAGCATCTTGAGCTGCAAGTGCACATTCACAGCAGCACATCACATGTTCCGCACAGAGAATAGATAAGGAAAATATGAGGGATTTGGATGATGCACATGCATTCTGTGTTATCAGCAACAGAGGCATCCTGTAGCGACACTAGAAGAAAGTGCCACGTTGTTAGGCCACTGCCTGAACCCAAGTGGAGGAAAGGAAAAATAATCGCTTGGATGAGTGACAATTTAAATCTTCTTGTTCCAAACTATTCATTGGACCTCTCCTACCTCTGGCACATCTTGGGTTGCCAATAAAATCATGCAGTGCTGCCATCCGGATTATGGTCTTCTTGAATGCGTGCTTCTTCTTCCTGTCAAGCGCATCTGGCAAACAAACAAAGTAGCAGGAAAGGGATGATTCGAAGACGTGAGTTATTGGGTATTGGAGTTTTATGGAAGGAAAAGAGGTGGAAGGGTGATGCTTTGGAGGGAAGGAAAGGAGGTGGACGGAAAGAGAGAGAGGCGTGAGGGAAGGGGTTGGGTGGTGAGGAGGAGGGAAGAGGGAGGGGTTAGGGTTGAAGTTTGCGTGAATAGAGAAGATTCAAGTTTACACAAAAGAAGCCCATGAGGCGCTTGGTGGAAAGCAGGGAAGAGGGAAATCTTTGTCATTGCAAAAGAAGCCAGAGTCCTTGACCCACTTGGTGGTGGAAGGGAGGGCGGGGTTTGAATGAAAGAGGGAGAGATTGTTTTACTGAGGAAGAAGCCTGAGTCCATGAGGCACGTGGTGGTGGAAGAATGAAGGGGGGGGCGGGGAGGTGGGGGAAGTATGGGGAGGGTTATTTCACCGAGGAGGAAACCTGAGCCCATGAAGCAAGTGGTGGTGGAAGAGGGGAGAAAGCAGGGCGGGGAGAAAGCAGGGCGAGGAGAAAGCAGGGCGAGGAGAAAGCAGGGCGAGGAGAAAGCAGGGCGAGGAGAAAGCAGGGCGAGGAGAAAGCAGGGCGGGGAGAAAGCAGGGCGAGGAGAAAGCAGGGCGAGGAGAAAGCAGGGCGAGGAGAAAGCAGGGCGAGGAGAAAGCAGGGCGAGGAGAGTGGACTCACCAGGGAAGAAGCCCGATTCCATGAGGCACTTTGTGGTGTAAGAGAAGCCAGGGCTATCCATAAAAGTTGATATTCTCACCGAGGAAGAAGCCCGAGTCCATGAGGCACTTGGTGGTGGAAGAGAAGAGCAGAAAGACAGGGCAATGTAGGCTCACCGAGGAAGAAGCCCGAGTCCATGAGGCACTTGGTGGTTTTGGCGGAGGGCACGAGGGCGGGCAGCTGGTCGCACAGAGTCACCACCGCCTCTGCTCCCGCCGACACCCCCGACAGCAGCACCTGCGACGCCGTCTTCAGGCCGCCCCGGTCGGCCACATCTGCAAGGACATTCAGGAATGAGGATTAGTGTGTAGCGAACCTGGTGAGACACTGGTAGTGCTGCTCCTGCAGACACCCCCGACAGCAGCACCTGGGAGGCTGTTGTCAGGCCGCCTCGGTCGGTTACATCTACAGGGAAGCAACAGGAGGAATAGAGGGAAAAAAAAAGGAGACTCTGGTAGTGCTGCTCTTAGTGACACCCCGAAGGCGTGTTGGTCAGTCGCACCTGCTTAAACATCACGGAGTGGTATAGAGGAGCATAACCGAGGCTCAGGTAATGCTTCTCCTGTCGACACCCCTGAGAGAAGTGGCTTGGAGGCGGTGTGTTTTTCACTCAATTATATAAGTCTTGAAGAACATTTGTTTTTGATGCTGTGGATAAATTTGAGCTGCAAAGAAGGGCTGGGAATTTCGAAAGGCTTGCTGTTAGCGGGTGCTGACTGTCTGCGCTCCTCTTGTGAGATGAAACTTTTGCTGTATTTCAGATGTATATCTTGCACCTTCGGCGTCAAAAGGGACACACCGAAGCGGGTACAAAGCAAATCCTTGAACCCACCTGTGAGAACAGCTTTGATGTTGTTCCAACCCGAAAGGTACACTCCTTCGCTTCCGCTCACGTTCTTGAACCCCGCGCGGCCCGCGAATCCACCCCCGTCGCAGTACACTGGCATTACTAAGTTCCAGTTGTAAAACCGCGGGTTCACCGTCTTGTTCACACTTAAAATCCCGCGGTATCCCCACGAGGCCTGAAGGGAGAACGACGCGGGGTGCAGAGGCGTGGAGAGGGGTTGAACTCGAATTCTCAGGAGGGGAACAATTGCGAGTCGCCATCAGCTAGTGTGAAACACACGACTCGCCACCAGCAGGATCATGATTAGCTGCAGGGAGTTGAACGTCAGTCAACTCACGTGTTGCTCTGATCAGTAGCTTTCATGCCAACCCATATTCGTGCATTGTTAACAGCGAGACAGACGTGCGCGAGTTTCAAGGGAGGAACTTGACGAGTGAGGGGAAGTGGGAAAGGGGAGCGTGGAGAAGTGGAGAATGAATGAGAGGTAAGAATATTGGGAGCTTACGTTGGTGGGGGAAGGGGAGGAAGGAAGTTGAAGACGGCTTGCTGTCTAGTTTTATTAAGCCGTAGACGGCTCAAAAACCGTACGAGTCATAGCTCCAAGAATACAGTTACGACTGAGGATGCATCCACGTTTGTTAATGTATGTACACCCTCCCAAAAAAAAAAAAAAAAACACGTACAAGGAAGAAGGCTTGAGTTAAGGACGCCGTTTTTTTTCTACCTTTTGGGTCGACTCAATAGCCGTACCGTACTAGGAAAAAGGCATGATTTAAGAACGCTCGATTGCGCCTACCTTTCAGCGGACTCGGAAAATAGGCTACTAGGAAAGAGCGAGGAAGCTCATGTGGTAGAACGAGTCGGTTTCAGTTTCGGTTGCAGTTTCGGTCTCGTCGAGGCGCGGCGACTTTCAAATCAGCGGCTCGAGAGTCTCAGGGAGGTAGATCGGGAGCGCACGGGAATCGTAACTTAATGAGAATCGGGAGCCTACGGGAACCGGGAGCTGCGAATGGGGAGAGTAGGGCGTTTCGAAAGCTTACGTTGTTGAAAAGGTTGGTGGCTTGCAGTTCCGGCTTCGTCGAACCGGAGTTGACGTTCTCGGCGCGCCACTTGCAATCTTTGAGCGTCGTGCACCATCCGCCGAAGGGCAGAAAGACGTGCCACGAATCCTTGCCCCCGCCGGAGCCTGGCCGAAAGTAATAGCCTGGCGGGCTGAGGGTAGAAAGAATGGGGGTGAATAAGGGAGGGAAAGGAAAGAACGATGTGTTTAATCGAGCCGTGGAGGATCAACGTGGCGCGCCTCTTGCACTCGCTGGGCGTCGTGCAGCATCCGCCGAATGAGGGCGGACTGAGGATAATGAATCAAACAGGGGAAACGGAGAAGAAAGGGGTAAAGGAAGGGAGAGGAGGAGGAAGGGAAGAAACAATCGCGTTCTGTCAAACTTTAGCGATCGGCGTCGGCGCGCGCCACTGCGCATTTCGGGCGTCGACCACCAACCGCCGAAAATCCCTAAAATGTCCCATGCGTCGCTGCACCCGAGGAGCCTGGCCGAATATAGCACGCTGGCGGGCTGAGGGGAGGGAGTAACTTGTAGGCAATAGGAAAAAAATCTGGCTTGAACGCTTCAACGCGCCACTGGAATTCAACCTTTTGCGCGTCTTTCTTGCATCGTTCCACACCAGTCCTTGAGTCATGTGATGGAGGAGACAAGGTTAATGGATTTTTCCGTCGACTAAAAAAAAAGAAGGGATGTAACCTTTTGCGCGAGCATTCTGCATTGTTCCAGCACCATTCGCTGATTCAAGTAATGGGGACAGGGGTAATCTCTTACCTTCCGTCAAGACATTTTGCGCCGAAACGGTTTCTGGGCAGCAGAGTGAACGTCAGACCGGTCCCATCGGAGACGACGGGCGCTGACATCGGTTTCCCTACACTCCCCGCTGTGGTGTCGAGAAATGTCAGTAGCAAAACGCAAAGCGTCGCAGCGGCAGCGCGATTGAGAGAACGTATACTAAAGCTCGTCGTCATCATGTTGCTCACGGCAGCGAAAGGCTGCTTCTATGCTTCTATGTAGCGCGATGGGACGAATTAGGCGTCTCTATTTGACGAGCAACTGTGACTGGCCGCGTAGCTAACTGGCCGCGTAGCGAACAAGTACAATTACGGCATGTGAGTGTCTGTTGTGAATGATGGTATGTGTGTACTGCTTGTAAGAAACAATGCCGAGTGACGGCGTATGGGTGTCATCCAGGAGAGTTGTTGTATACAACCGACCGCGGCGGGCACATTAAACTCCCTGGTCGTGTGAGCCTGAAAGCGTGGCTGGCCACGATGGTGGTGAGCCCATGAGAAACGCTTGTGGGAGTGTTCTTCAGCCACCCAATCTTAGCTGTTCGTACGAGGTTTTTCCAGCGCAAGCTGTCGGTCTTTGTTCGGTCAAGGGAAAATCAGCCATATGACGCATGCATCACTCACTCGTGCAGGAGGGTCATTCTTGTGGCAGGACCACAAGCGTTTTTGGGGGAAGGAGCACAAATTTGGTTCTGGTCTGGTGGTAAGGAGGAATTTCGACGCACGAATTTCCACGGTTGTTGAGTTGACAGATCTCTCCGTCAAACCGCCTCCGGTAGCTGAGGAAAGCGAATCACGTGAGCGAAGTGCCCAGCCCTGGGTTCGTCGTTTTCCTGGCATGCCCCGCGTGAGGACACCGTAAGGGCGCTTCACCTCTCAGTTCGAACAGCACGCTCGTTCGAACAGGCGAAATGTTACTAACTTCGTCACTCATCGTTTGGGTAATCGCGACGTCGCAAGTAGGAAATTTCGCGAATCAGAACAGAGCTGTCACATGGGGCACGAAGCTCTTCATTTCGCGCGTTCGAACAGAGTAGTTCGAACAAGTTGGGCTCGGTGACAAGGATTCCGCACGGACGACTGATTTGATTGGTCAGCAGGCTTCGGGTCGCATACGAATGTTTGCGACCATTGCAAGTGTCGCCGGGCAGGAGAAAGTGCATCGAAAATGACATTGTTGCTGGGAAACAACAAGGTGAGCAGTAGTAAAAGAGCACGAAGAGACATTTTGACTGGATGGGCGACAAATGGGTCAAACTGGAATGGCAGACGACTGAATTTTTTTCTTGCGACGTTTCGCGACGTCGTCCAACACTTGGCGACATCGCATGTTCGAACAGGCTGTCACCTCTAGTCACGAGCTGTCACATCCACCAGGGTGTTCAAATTTGTGTTGGGATCTTGTCAGGAAACTGTTCGCACAGTGAATTCGTTACGTATGTTCGGATTTGGCCCTTCCAGCCCCGAGGTGATGCGCCCTAACCCTCGCACCATTACGGGGCCCTGGTTACGGAGCCTCGCGTGCCATTACGGACCGTTTTTCCTCGCGTGAAATTCTGGATCCATTGGATGCGGTTCGTGTCGGATCTGCATGCGCCACCAAAAAAGTCCAGTATATGAGACGGACAGCCACGATCCTTCATGAAAAAAATGTGAAATCTGACAACCAATTACAACTCACGAGGTCCTGACAAGAAATAAGCATTACTGTAAACCGTATGGTGGTGATAACATAGAAAATGTAAAATCTGGCTTGACCAAAACTTTGGTTGCAAACTTTAGCAGAACATGTAGCTTGCTACTAGATGTTTGAAAACAGGTAGTGTTACGAGTGCAATTGGGTGATCGAACGAAAATTGCACTATCGAAGCAAGAATACCGTACAATGAGCGAAGGCATGGGCGAAGAATATATAGCGAAGCTACAGTGGTAACGGTAATGGACTGTGGTTGTCGCGCGATGGGCCTGGGACTGAGGTTTGGAGAAATGTCGAAGCGGAGGCCCGGAGCGCGGGTTACCAGCCGAGCCGTGAGGTCGGGGTGCGACGTGCGAATGTGGCGGGAGGATTGTCGATGCGAGGGTTGCGAGTGGTAACGGTGCTGACTGAGGTGCTACAGTGGTGTACGCGCTGAGCAGGGACGCGAAGTAAGGAAAGGGAATATTCCTTACACTACCCCCCCCCCCCCCCCCTAAGGAGGTCCTCCTTACGAAAGCGCGTGTACATCCCGGAAGTTTCGGCTGCGCAGATACTCTGTGAGGACGGAGTGGTTTTTGACTCTGTCCAGGGGAACCCAGTTGTCTTCGGTGGGTGTACGGTCTTTCCAGCGGATCAGGAACTCGATCCTTCGGGCTCCTCGAGGGTCGCAAACTCTGTGGCTTAGAATTTTCTCGGGTGTGATGATTGGTTCAGTCGGCGGTCGTATCATACTGGCTGGGCGGTTACGTGGCAGTTGGCTTGTGGACGGGACGTAAGGGCGAAGCAGACTGACGTGGAATGAGGGGCTGACGTACCAGTCAGCGGGGAGGAGGAGGTGGGCGGTGACGGGCGTAATCATGTGGCTTATGCGAAATGTGTCAGAATCCCAGCCACTAACCACTGGGATAAAAGGGCTTGTTTGTGTAGCGGGTGAGTGCGCCCATAACCCCCCAGGCCGCCATGCCTGTAACCCTTCCCTAGGATCAATCGGGGATCACCAGTGGACCTCTGACACCCCCCCGCACTGGGATGCCCGAGGTGCACACACCGGGATTCGAACCCGAGACCTTCGCTCTGATAACATGTCAGAATCCCAGCCACTAACCACTGGGATAAAAGGGCTTGTTTGTGTAGCGGGTGAGTGCGCCCATAACCCCCCAGGCCGCCATGCCTGTAACCCTTCCCTAGGATCAATCGGGGATCACCAGTGGACCTCTGACAAAATGGCCCGCAATATCGGGGGCGGAGTTTTGGGGTGATCGGCAGGCGGAGGTTCTGAGTATCGAGTAAAACTAGGTCGTCAGGTTGGTAAGTGACAGGGCGGCGGTGGCGGTCGGCGTTACGTTTAGCGATGATGTTCGATTTTTTTATTGCGTCCGCTGCCCGGATCCGTGCTGCTTGTAAAATTTCGGCGAACTATTGTGCTCGTGGCACCGGGTTGTCGGGATTCGGGGTCATGGGTACTGTGGGGTCTTGTCCGTAGTTCAGGTAAAACGGTGACTGTTGGGTCGTGGCGGATGGTGAGTTATTGTATGCGAACTCAATGAGTGGCAGCTGTTGTTCCCAGGTGGTCGGGTCGTCGCACGTGGCTCGGATGAGTTGCTCCATGGTCTGATTGGTCCGTTCTGTCTGTCCGTCAGTTTCGGGGTGGTACGAAGAACTGAACTGTAGTCGCGTGCCGAACTGCTGCCACAGGTTCCGCCAGAAGTTGCTGGTGAATTTCGTGTCGCGGTCGCTGATGATCGCTGATGGTATCCCGTGCAGTCAAACGACGGTGGAGATGAAGAGTCGAGCTGTTTCTTCGGCTGTGATCGATTTCTTGCAGGCTGCGAAATCTGCCATTTTCGTCAGTCGATCGACGACGACCATGATCGCGTCGTTCCCACTCGCTCCGGCCGGTAACCCCGTGACGAAGTCCATCGTCACCTGCTGCCAAGCACGCTCTGGGGGTGGTATCGGCTGCAACTGTCCTGCCGACCGCTTTCGTGATGATTTCATGAGCTGGCACGTGGTACACGATGCCACGTGTCGCTGTACGTCGGTCAACATCTCGGGCCAGTAATAATACCGCTGCAGCTGCTGCCGTGTTTTTTCTACCCCAAAATGTCCCGAGGTAACTCCGTCGTGTGCCTCCTGTAACAGTAATTCCCGTAGCAGTGTATATCCGGGCACCCAGATGCGGTCGGTCCCGGCTTTTACGTAATAGACTCCCCTGCTGCGAACTGCTGCGAATTTCCTCCTGTGAAGAATGGATCCGTTTGGTACCCGTGGGTAAATAGGCGTGTCAGTAGTGGGCTGGTTTGGGCGAGTAGTATTGCATGGATCTGGGCAGTGGGGCGGGTTAGTGCGTCGGCGATGTTCGAGGCTCCTTTTTTGTAGGTGACCGTGTAGTGAAAATTGGACTCGAGAAAATCGAGCCAGCGAATCTGTCGTGGGTTGAGGTGGGGCTGTGCGCGGAGGTACTGTAGTGATTTATGGTCTGTCCGTACTGTCACGTCTGCGCCGGTCAGGTAACAGCGCCACACTTTGAATGCATGCACGATCGCAAGCATTTCGCGGTCGTGTATCGGGTAGTTTTTCTCGGGCGGATGCAGTTTTCGTGACTCGTATGCGATGGGCTGTAGGCCGTTGCCGAAATCCTGTAGCAGTACGGCTCCGATGGCGATGTCGCTGGCGTCTGTAACGACTTCGAATGCGCAGTACGGGTGGTGAGCAAAGAATATTTTTTAGGGCAGAGAAGGTAGCATGCTCTTTCTCCCCCCACGTAAAAGCGACCCCCTTCCGTAATAAGTCTGTTAGTGGTGTTGTTAATCGTGCCATGTCAGGGACGAACCGACGCACGTAATTGACGAACCCCAAAAAGCTTTGTAGTTCCGTGATATTCGTTGGGGGGTGCCAGGCTTTCACCGTGTCTAACTTCTTTGGGTCAATTTCGACCCCAGCCTCCGAAATAACGTCCCAAAAACTCTAGCTTGTCATGGAAAAACTCACACTTGGAACCCTTTGTCAGTAGTCGATGTTCGTCTAAAATCTTAAACACTGCTTCCAGATCTTCTAAGTGCTGCTGCTTGTCGCAACTGTAGACGAGGATGTCGTCGAGGTAAACTATCACGCATTTATCTAAAAGTGGCCTAAACGCCTCGTTCATGGTCATCTGAAATGTCGCTGGTGCGTTGGTCAGCCCGAAGGGCATCACGGTGTACTCGAATGACCCGTACCTAGTCCGGAAAGCTGTTTTGGTGTAGTTTGATGGTTCGACTCTAATCTGATGGTAACCTCCCCGTAAATCGATTTTCGAAAAAACCCGTGCTGTTCGCAGTTGGTCGATCAGTTCGTCGGCGCGGGGAATGGGGTACCGCAATTTGATTGTTACCCTGTTGAGCGCTCGGTAATCGATGCACATGCGAAACCCTCCGTCTTTTTTTGGCGTGAACAGTATCGGTGGGGCGAACGGTGACGAACTCGGTCGGATGAATTTCTTCTCTAACAAGTAATCTAACTGCTTCCTCAGTTCGTCGAGCTCGGGTGGTGTCAGTCTGAACTGGCGCTGTACGGTTGGCTGTGCCCCCGGTTCTAATTCTATTCGGTGGTCGTGTGCTCGCTGAGGTGGCAGTCCCTCCGGTAAGTCGTCGGGAAAAATCCCGGGGTATCGTTTCAACAGTTCTTGCAGTTCGGGTGGTACCGCTGCCAGCAGTTTCTTAAAATCACTCGGCTGCTCTGCCCCCTCTACTACTGCAATGTCTATTGCGTACACGTCAGCTCCAGCAGCTACAGCCCGTTCATGGTAGCTCAACCCAGTTACCGCTACTTCACACAGTGCAGCTACCCGTCGTCCAGTCAATTCGCGGGTTATACCGTCGCAGCCAATCACGTCCCAGTAAAATGTCGTGCCCATCTAGTGTTGTCGCGAGCATTTCCTGTGTAAATCCGAAATTTTCCCTGCAGCGGAATTTGACTCTCTCCACCCTTTCTCGTATGGTCAGTGGCGTGCCGTCAACTAAGCGCGCGTCTATCTCAGGTAAACAACGGCTAAGGGACAGTTGCAGTTTTCGTGCGGTTGCGGTATTAACTAAATTGTGACTTGCTCCTCCGTCGATAAAAATCTTCACTGCTGCTCCCTGTATTTTCCCGTGGATCAGTATGTCAGAATCACTAGGCAAGAATGGTCCATTGAATGAAACAGTTGGGTACAAGTAGCAAACCCTAGTTGGGGTTGTACCCCATATTGGCTACCCCACTACAGCCTACAAGCATAATACAGTTTAACACACCCCCATAGGCAAAGTGGGGGAGAACAAAGGGTCACAAGACCAGTCCAGCAAAGCAAAACAAAGCCCAGGGTGGATCACAACGTCACCACACTCCGAGCACAAGTAAAGGCCACAAGGCCAGTTCACATGCAGTGCTAGATATAGTACAAGACAAGCAACACAGTGATAAAAAAAAAACTAGCAAGTAAGCAACAAGATATATATAAAGTAAAGTACAAAGAATGTCAAGCAGTGAGCAAGTGAGGAAACGTGGACACAAGGCCTAAGGAAGTACAGTGCCGCTGATGATCACTAGGCGGGAGCGCCTTGGTGAAGATATCAGCAGTGTTGGCCTTCGAGTCCACGTACACAAGTCGAAGCTGACCGCGCTGCTGAAGCTCTCGAGCAAGAAAGTAGCGAAGAGCAATGTGCTTCGTCCTGTGCTCCAGTCTGTGCTCCTGACACAAGGCAAGAGCCGCCTTGTTGTCACCGTACAGAACTGGAGGAGAACTAGGCCGCTCTCCCAAGTCAGTCAGCAGGTAGGTGAGCCAGCGTAACTCCTGTGCAGCCATGGCTGTGGCGTAGATCTCAGCCTCACAACTAGAGCCGAGAACAGAGGAAGAGCGGGTGGACCGCCACGAGACAGAACCTGCGCCAAGGCTGAAGGTGTAACCCTGTGACGACCGCTGCGTAGCCAGGTCGTCCACCCAAGAGGCGTCCGAGTGACCAGTGAGGACAACTCTGTCGCGTCCTCCAAGCACCAGCCCCATGCCTGATGTACTGCACAGGTACCGCAGCACCCTCTTAGCAGCCTCCCAGTGCTCTCGCCTGTGTCTCCCAGGCGCAACGTAACGAGCAAGGATGCTAAGAGGGTACGCGAGGTCAGGTCGCGTGCAAGTCATCAGGTACATGAGGCAGCCTACAAGCTCTGGGTACGGGCCACTCGGCTCTACGGACTCGTCCGAAGGTGGAGCTGAGAGTGAGTGGCTGGTAGCCAGAGGTGTGGCCTGTGGTGAGGAGAACTGGAAGCCGAAGCGCTGAAGGACCTGCTGCACCATGTGTGACTGAGTCAGGGTGATGGTGCGACGGGCTCTGTCCCGGGTGATCTGCAAGCCAAGGTAGCTACGCAGTTCACCCAGGTCAGTGCAGGTGTGTCTCTTCTGCAGCTCCGACTTCACACGAGCGAGTGCCTCAGTGTCAGCAGTAGCAAAGACCAAGTCGTCGACGTACACGAGGATGTAGAACGGCGGCAGCGACGTGTCTGTGCGCAGAAACAGCGACGGGTCAGCAGTAGACGGCGCGAACCCAAGAGCCGCAAGAGTAGTCCTCAGTGTGTCGTGCCACTCACGTGGCGCCTGGCGGAGACCGTAGACTGGCCGGCGGAGACTCCACTGGGTACCAGGGGGAAACGACCCAGTAAAGCCAGGTGGGCGGCGCAGCCAGATCTCCTCGTGCAGGCTGCCCTGCAGGAACGCTGTGCTGAAGTCAAGAGAGTGAAGCTCGTAGTCACGCTGAGCAGCAACGTGCAGCAGAACCCGAAGAGTGGTCATCTTCGGGGTGGGGGAGAAGGTATGGAAGAAGTCGACCCCCTGACGCTGACTGAAGCCTCTAGCAACGTAACGAGCCTTGAAGACAGGCGGAGAACCTGGCGGCCGCTTCACCCTGAAAATCCACATGCCATCGACGATGTTCGCCCCAGGAGGGGGAACCTCGTCGACGTAGGTGCCTGTGGACTTCCAGGATGCCATCTCTGCGTCCATGGCTGTCTGCCACTGAGAGGAGTAGGGACCCGAGATCGCCTCTGCGTAAGTGCGCGGAGTGGGGATGTCTAGTGCATCCGGGTCTCCCTCAGGGGCAAGCAACCAGGCCACGAGATGAGGTACAGCAGCCGCAAGAGAGTCAAAGTCCTCCTGCCTGTCCTCAAGGACGTCCGTGCCAAGAGCACACTCACCCCCGACGGACGGAGGACAGACAGACGCAGACCCTGACTCAGCGACAAGGCTAGCAGCGTAGTCTAGACGACAGGCAGCAGCAAAGTCAACCAACTCAGCGACCAGAGCAGACGCAGCCGAGGACTCAAAGGTGGGGTCAGTGACAACAGTAGCAAGGAGACGCGTGACTGTAGGGTGCTCAGCGCGATACCGGTCAGACTCAGGGTCCGGAACGGCAGGCAACGAGGACGCAGGAGGAGACGGTAGAGGGACACGCCGAGGAGCAGTAGAGGGACGCAGAGTCATGTAGTGCGTGCCTGGGACAGGAGGAGGACGCTCACGACGGACACGACTACCAGTGCGAGCAGGACGAACAGGCGACACAGGACGAGACTCAGGCTCACGACGCTCTGTAAGACCTCCTGTGGGACCAGCGTAAGGAGAGGGAGCAGGGAGAGGCGAGGCAGGCGGTAACTGTGACTGCGGCTGGACAGGCGGAGGACACTCTACGGAGGGAGGAGGACAAGGAGGAGGAGCCTGCCCAAGAACCTGCTGAAGGAGCAGTACGAAGTACGGTCGCGGCCGCGCAGCGTCTCCAGAAGCAGAAGGGACTCCAGCGGCCGGGTCCGCAGTACCAGTAGGAGCTCCAGCGTCCGGGTCCACAGCACCAGCAGCAGCTCCACCGGCCGGGTCCCCAGCTCCAGCAGCAGCTCCACCAGGTGGGTCCGCAGCACCAGCAGCAGCGCCACCCCCAGAGTCGGCAGCTCCAACTCCGCTAGCACCGCCAGCGCCAGAGTCCCCAGCTCCAGCAGCTCCAGTCGCAGTGCTCCCAGAACGAGCAGCTCCAGTACCCCCAACTCCAGCCGAGCCACTAGGACGGCGAAAGCGTCGGACGTACCAGTCACGAAGCTGCTGCGGTGTGAGAGACTGCTCAGCACCCCGAACCGGAGCACCCCCAGACGCAGTAACCCGAGGCTCCGTAGGCTCAGTAGCAGCACCCCCAGGCTCAGTACCCGCAGGCTCAGTACCCGCAGGCTCAGCACCCCCAGTCGCAGCACCCCCAGGCTCAGCACCCCCAGGCGGCAAACTCTCAGGCACAGTACCCTCAGCTCCAGCACCCGCAGTCCCAGCACTCCCAGGCCCCGCACCCGCAGGCTCAGCACCCCCAGGCTCAGCACCCCCAGGCTCCGTACTCTCAGGCACCGTACCCTCAGCTCCAGCACCCTCAGTCCCAGCACCTGCAGCCCCAGCACCCCCAGGCCCAGCACCCCCAGGCTCAGCACCCCCAGGCTCAGCACTCCCAGCAGCACCACCCGCAGCAGCACCTGAGTCACCTGTGACCTCGACAGGCTCAGCGACGGGAGGAGGGTCTACCTGAGAGACACCTGAAGGAGCAGGACCCTGAGGGGGAAGGGGGTCTACCGGAGGGGGACCAGGAGCAAGGAAAAGCGGCGGGGGAGGGAGGGGGGCAGTGCGGTAGGGGAAGAGACGGTAAAAAGGGACCGACTCGTCAAAGGTGACATCCTGAGAGGCGAAGACCCGGCGCGAGGTGGGGTGGTAAAACTGCCAGCCAGGCGCGTCAGGGACAAAGCCAAGGAAGACACAGGGAAGCGTGCGGGAGGAGAGCTTGTCCGCGGACATATCGCGGACAAGGGCACGAGCACCCCACACCCGGAAGCGCGACGCATCGCCAACCTCCCCCGTCCAACGCAGTGTGGGCGAGGTCTCCGGCAAGGAGACACGGGGCCAGAGGTTGAGCTGATGCGCGGCGTACCGGACAGCAAACGGCCACAGAAAATGGGGAGCCGCCGCGTGGACCAAGGAGGTACGAGCGATCTCCATGACCAGGCCAATGCGGCGCTCAGCAACCCCATTCTGCTGTGGGGAGTCCGGAAGCGTGAAGGTCTGCTCGATGCCCTCTGCCTGACAGAAGGTCCTCAGAAGATCGGAGGAAAACTCACCACCTCTGTCAGAGTGCAGACGCAGGACAGGAAGATCCGTCCGGAAACGGCGGCGGAGCTGGAGACGAACCGTGCGGATCCAAGGGATCAGAACAGCAGGGACCTCACCCTTGGTGCGCAAGGGGAAGACCGTGGTGTAACGCGAGTAGTCGTCAACAACCAGCAGAAAGTACCGCTCACCGCCCTGACCACGAACGCGGGCTGGGCCCCACACGTCCAGGTGGAGTGTCTGCAGAGGAGCCTCTGTCGGGGGGAACGAGGAGGAGTGAGGAGCGGCGCGCTGCCGCCCCTCGACGCAAGGAAGGCAAGGCGGCGCAGGCGAGGCAGGGAGGGGAGGGAGGGACCTGGGAAGACCGGACACAAGGAGGCGACGGTGCATGCCACGAAGGCGTGGCAAGGAGGGGTGACCCAGGCGGTGGTGCCAGAGAAGAGTCTGGTGCGACAGGGAACGACACTCACAGGCGTGGGCCACCAGACCTGACGCAGACACCTGACCGACAGCAGCTACCTGGGGAGACGCAGTGGTCAGTGTGTAGAGACTCGACCCCGGCCGACGGGTGAACGTAGCCAGGTGACGGCCAGTCCTGGAGCACGTGCAGATCGCCACACGCTGTCCGCCAGGGGTAAAGGTGTCAACCCACTGATCCTGGAGGACAGCGTTGCTCACCAGGTTCGTCGAGAACGAGGGGAGGTGGAAACCCGACAACGAGCCAGACGGAACCGCCGGACAAGGGAGGACAGTGGTGGACTGGGCAAGGACTGGGCCCCCAGAGGGGTCAGCCAAGGAGACTGGGACCGGTGCAGGAAGCGGTGTGAGCTCAGTACTGTCACGAAAGAAGCAACGGGAAGCACCTGAGTCAAGGGTGAAGGTGTGACAGGCCTCAGCCGGTGCGGTACCTGAGAGAGGAGTCTGTGTGGGTGCTGTACCTGAGAGAGCAGACTCGAAACCAGCCGGGACAGCACTGGGGGGAGCAAGTACAGGGGGTACCATACCAGAGAGAGCAGACTCACTAGTACCCAGGGCAGCGGGCTCTATACCTGGGTCAGGCGGCACACACAAGTAACAGTCTCCCTCGGCACTAACAGTCAATGCATACATGGCAGCAATAATAGCATCATAGTCAAGAGCAAAGACATCAACACCAGCCCTCATGAGCTCAGCCCAGCGGGGGCGCTCAACATCCGCACCCATCTCCTCACGCCAAGCGTCGTCAAGGCGGGAGAAGCAGCGGTACGGGGTGTGGAACCTCCCACACGTCTGTCCCTTGCGGTCACCTGTGCGAATGACATAAGAACAGCGGGCACTGGCCCCCGACGTCCCACGCTGAGCAAGCCACTCACGAAGCTGCTGGGTCGTCTGGGGACGCTGCTGCTGCTGGGAGCTCTGGCCCGAGCCAGTGCCTCCACTCCGACCTCCACCGCCACCACTACCACCGCTCCGACCGGCACCGCCACCACCGCCACCACCGCCACCGCCGCCACCGCCGCCGCCGCCACTACTGCCACTGCTTCCTCCGCCGCCCCCGTCTCCACCACCGACCCCACTCCCACCAGCGCTCCCGCCACCGCTCCCTCCAGCACCGCCTCCCCCCCCACCTCCCCCACCTCCTCCCCCCCCAGCGCCACCACCACCACCCTTGCCCCCCTTGCCCTTGCCGGTGCGGCGCCTCCCACCAGGAGCAGAAGCAGCGCCAACAGACTCAGCACCAAGGAAGTCAACAGCAGCAGCAGCAGCGTAGGAGGGAGCGAGGGGAGAGGGAGAACACCCCTCAAAGATGGGGGTGCGAGGAGCGCCACGAGCAGCACCGACAGCTACAATGCTCTTTTCGGCCGCGAGCAGGTGCTCCTCTAGGAGGGCGACTGTGAGCTCAGTGGGACAGCGAGCAAGGAAGTGGTCTCGAACTGAGCGGAGGGTGTCAGGGAGACGAGTGACTATAAAGTGGAGTGTCCAGTACAGTGGAGGGGGGTTCTTAGCGCAGAACTCGGTGGGAAGGGCGGCACGCAGGCGAGCATCACTAGTGCGAAGGTGGGTGATAAGATCGGCGACTGTAGCAAAGGTGGACAGCTCAGGGAACAGGTACGGCAGCATGAGGCGGCTAAGCTCGGCTGTGGCAGGCGAGGAGTAGCGAGCGACGACAGCGTCGTACAGGGCCTTAGCGGATTTGCAGTCGCCAAAATGCTCTAGCTCAGCTAACGGCAGGTGACTGCGAATGGCTAGGCGAGCAGCTGCGTCACGAGTCTGCCAGTGGGAACGAACACTAAGCTCAGCTGTGGCAGGAGGGGCAGGCGCAGCACCAGACGCGTAGTCATAGAGCGACACATGCTCCTTGCTATCGCTCAGGAGGAACAGCTGCAGGTCATCTAGCCAAGCGGTGAACCGCACAGGGCGGCCCTCAGCATCGAACGACAGCACGCGGATAGAAGCCATAGCGACAGTGTGACAGAGTAACGCAAGATGCCGCAGCAGGGGAAGGCGACAGTGCACGAAAAGAGAGCAGCGGGCGAGGCTGGCGCTACGGGCAGGCGGCGCTGCAAGCGGTCAGCGCGACGGGAGGGCGACGCTGCGAGTGGGCAGCGCGGCGGACGGGCCGGGAAGCGGGCAGCGCGGCGGGCAGGCGGCGCTGCAAGCGGGCAGCACGGCGGGCGGGCGACGCTGCGAGGCGGGCGGGCCGCGAAGCGGGCAGCGGGCGGGCGGGCGGGCTGCGAAGCGGGCAGCGGGGCGAGCGGGCTGCGATGCGGGCGGGCCGCGAAGTGGGCAGCTAGCGGGCGGGCGGGCTGCGAAGTGGGCGGGCCGCGAAGCGGGCAGCGGGGCGAGCGGGCTGCGAGGCGGGCGGGCCGCGAAGCGGGCAGCGAGCGGGCGGGCGGGCTGCGAAGTGGGCGGGCCGCGAAGCGGGCAGCGAGCGGGCGGGCGGGCTGCGTAGTGAGCGGGCCGCGAAGCGGGCAGCGAGCGGGCGGGCGGGCTGCGTAGTGAGCGGGCCGCGAAGCGGGCAGCGAGCGGGCGGGCGGGCTGCGAGCGGGCGGCTCGGCGAGGGGCGCGCGAGGGCGCTAGTGAGGGGCGCGCGAGGGCGCTAGCAAAGGGGCGCGCGAGGGCGCTAACGAAGGGGCGCGCGAGGGCGCTAACGAAGGGGCGCGCGAGGGCGCTAACGAGGGTGCGCGCGAGGGCGCTAACGAGGGGCGCGCGAGGGCGCTAACGTGGGCGCACGAGGGCGCTACGAGGCTAGGGCACGGGGTAGCGTGGTAACCGCATGCGAGCGGTGGTGGGCCCTTAAAAAAAAAACGGTCGGTAGGTCCTAGGGACCTCCTGCTCTGAATACCATGTCAGAATCACTAGGCAAGAATGGTCCATTGAATGAAACAGTTGGGTACAAGTAGCAAACCCTAGTTGGGGTTGTACCCCATATTGGCTACCCCACTACAGCCTACAAGCATAATACAGTTTAACACAGTACTGGGCAATCCGTCGCTGTACCCTCCTTATTCATCCGAGCCCGATCGATAGCGTGAATCGGTACTGTGACTCGGTGAGGGTCGGTGCGGTTGGGCGAGCAGGCAGTCTCGTCAGTAGTTGGCCCGATTCCTACTGACTGCTGGCGTTTCCCTGCCTTGGAGACTCCCTCCCCTGCTCTGCTCCGCGGCGCCTCAGCTCCTCTGGGCATTCACTCTTGCGATGGCCCGGCCTATTGCAAGCAAAGCAGCGCCCCTTAAACGGCGCGGCAGCTGCATTCGTCGCAACGGCGTGTACGGTGGCGTGCTCGATCGGTCCCCGAGGACGATGTCCGTAGTAGGACCCCGGTCTCGGACGGCGCAAAATGTCGATTTTCTCGGCGAGCGCGAGAATCTCGTTGAAGTTCGAGAGCCCGCGTAGCATGATTTCGTGCGAGATGTCCGGCTTCAGCCCTCCGACGTAACGGTCCACCCGCTCCGCCTCGTGCATGTAGCCGACTTGCTCGCATAATGCGAGAAAACCGCTCGTGTAGTCTTGAACCGACCCGAGCTGCCGCCAAGTGCGCAGTTTCTGACGCGCCGAAATAGAAGCCGCGATCGGCTCGAAGCGCGCCCGAAGCCTTGCAAACCACGCATCCCATGTGCTGTACTGGGCGGTTTCGCAGAATTAACTCCAAGTGACAGCTGGACCCGTGGGCCCTTCCTCTTGCGACGGTGGCTCGTAGGCGCGTGGCGACGTCACGATGACTCGCCACCAGTCCATGGCGGGGCCCCTCAGCAGCGAGACGGCGTATCGGATCTTCGCTGCGTCCGACTCGACGTAGTTTGCGTCGAAGAATACGTTCATCGTGAAGACCCACGACTGAACCGTCGGACCTCCACGCTGACTTGGGTCGAAACAGGGCGGGCACTGCGGCTTGAGTGGCATTGGTGCCATGATGGCCTGGTCGCCACTTGTCGCCGCGAACTCCACGTGCCGACGGGCTTCACGAGGCTCCCGCGGGCTTAGCGCGACCCTGTTTCTCCCCATGCCCGGCATCGGTTGGGCGGCGCCATCACTGGCTGCGCCTGAGCCCTTTCCCACGCTGTCGTTCAGTGTTGGTGTGTCTGATGAAATGACGAGCAACTCCTCCGATTGTGCAGATGCATTTGCAGGTGCGTGTGGTGGCGCCGGAGTATTTACCATAGATTGCTGACGCGCGGAGTCACGTTCCGCCGTGAGCGTCGCAACTTCGAGCGCCGACTCTTCAACTTGGCGTACCAGACGGTCAAGTTGTTCCTGCTTCAATGTCGCGAGCGTGAATTCGGCCATGGCGGGGGTGTCGGGCAAGCTCAGCGAGAGCCTCTGTCATGGCCATGCGTGCTTACGAGAGAGCATTAAGAGCGGCAGTGCTGTGTCGCTGAGAGACGTCTACCCCCCCCAAAAATTGAGATAGTGGGGAAGCGAAGGTGTGGGTGCGGTCCGAGAAGAGATCGTAGGCTTTGAACCAAGTGTTACGAGTGCAATTGAGTGAGCGAACGAGAATTGCACTATCGAAGCAAGAGTACAATGAGCGAAGGCATGAGCGAAGAATATATAGCGAAGCTATAGTGGTAACGGTAATGGACTGTGGTTGTCGCGCGATGGGCCTGGGACTGAGGTTTGGAGAAATGTCGAAGCGGAGGCCCGGAGCGCGGGTTACCAGCCGAGCCATGAGGTCGGGGTGCGACGTGCGAAGGTGGCGAGAGGATTGTCGATGCGAGGGTTGCGAGTGGTAATGGTGCTGACTGTGGTGCTACAGTGGCGTACGCGCTGAGCAGGGACGCGAAGTAAGGAAAAGGAATTTTCCTTACATATAGACACTGTGAGCAATGTTTTCTAACGACCTCCTATCAAGAATCCTCCTATCAAGAATGTAGTTTGACATCGTGTACGTTTTAAAACGCCAGTTATCAAGATTGGAATGATTGAGCGAACCAATAGAAATGGTCGCAGGGTGTCGCGTGAACGTGATGACTTCCCGGAACACGGTTCCCTCTAACGAACAGACGTCAGGCCAGGGTATGCGGCAGTCACCAATTCGTGCCATGCTGGACGATGTGGCGGTCGTGCGCTGCGCGCGAACGTGCACGGAATGCAAATTTTGGGAGGAATTTTCACACCTGGCGCCAGGCGACACGTATACCACCCCCAGCACGTCAAGCACTTCACGAGCCCTCTCATCCAAACACACATGACACAGAGCACCCAAATCGCCATCATGCTCTCTATACATTGGTAGCTCCCATTCCTTGGCACGCAAAGCACCGTACATCCAACAACATGGCCCGAAAGCGTAAAGTATTCAGCCAGGCAGACGAACAATCATGGCGTCCGGAGGATCTTGCATATGTGGCGTGGATGAACGCCGAACTCGCGAATGGTAGACCCACTGCAAAGCCGTTGCGCAATGTGGGCCAGCCCCCCGCAAAGTCACCCGTCGCACCTCGCGCCACGCCCGTGACCAGTAATGTCGGTCTGCAAGTCGAATATGACACTGACGAGGACGACACGGACAAGGACACTGCGGATGGCGACGACGACGAGGATTTCGAGTTCGAAGAACCGGACGAGGCGTGGTGCGGCGACGCGGAATATAGTGGCCAGCGTGATGATCGCCCCGTGGCGCCGGCCGCGGCAGCAGAGAAACGAGGCTCCAGCAGCCGCGTCGAGGCTCGCGGGAAGGGAAAGGGCAGTCACCCTGCTGGCGCGAAGAATGCCGACTGTTTGGGCACAGGCCCGAAATCGGAATGGACGGCCAAGGAGTCCACCATATTGTGCGCCGCGCGATGGTTCACCAAGGAGGAGTTGAACCAAATGACGGGAAAACAGGGGTCGCAGTATTGGTTGCGCCTCATCGAACACATTAAGAAGCAGCATCCCGATTGGTGCAGGAATGCCACCGCCTGCGGCAATCAGTGGAAGCGACTTAAAGCGCTGTGGAAGCAGATCGAGATTGGGGATTCGGCATCTGGAGGCGGAATGGTGATAAAGCCTCCGTGGTGGCAGTGGATGGTGCTGTTCTACGAAGACACTGCTGCAGCCGAGCCTCACGCTCTGGATGGTGGCGGTGCAGTTAACGTGACAGTGGACCCTGGCGTCAAGGTTCCAAAGCCGCCGACTACTGCTGCCACAACAACGCCTGGTATGTGTGCTGAATGCTAGGCCAATTTATAGCAAGTTGAAAATCCGAGCGTGTTAAAATTCGGAATGTTATGTAATGTCGCTTACACCACAACAGAATGACTGCTTGTGCTGCTATTACACCTCTATCCCGTAACCCTTCCCGCTCTTATCCCTAGTTCGTAACACCCCGCCCAGTGCACGACGCCGTATTAATGAGACGGCGACCATGGCAGCTGCTCAACTGTTGGCCGACACATTCACAAAGTGCTCCCAGGAAGGCGTAACACAAATCACCGGAGTGATACGCGAGTGGATGGCCTCCCAACAGTCAACAACAAGCCGTCCCCTCAACTTTGGAAGCAACCCAGCGGATGAATCAGGGCCGACCGGCGACAATACCGACGTCGCTGATGAAGTCACTGACCATGTGGAGGTGTGGCATCGCCGCTCCGACGTCGCTTAAGGTATTCCACATGCAGCGCCTCCCCGAGCCTCTTCCTCCTCTCCTTGAGATCGTGTCTAGTGACGGCAAGATCGGCGCACCAATTATACCGTGCAAGTTCTCCTCTCGTCCACCATGGGTCTTGGTTGATCAGCCGCGCAGCCCACGTGTGATTGATTGTTCTCATCCTGGAAGTTGCCATCTTGATCCCCATGTTGTGCAGTATGACAACACAGCTGGCGCTTGCAAGGACCCGCCATAACGCGCACTCGTGACGGCCGGCAAATAGGCGGTATCGTCCTTTCAGCGCACCAATGGTTCGCTCCACGGGCATGCGAGTCGCGGACTGGCAGTAATTGAAGGTCTGCTCCCACTCGAGCATGAGGCGGCCAGTGGGAGCATGCAATGGCGTCAAGCAGTAGCTACGGAGCGGGTAGGCGGCGTCTCCTACCAGCTGGTACGGTGCGAGGTCACCTCTTTGTAGTCGCTCGTAGAGGCTAGACAGGACGAACACCCGCTGGTCATGGGCGGTGCCTGGATAGCCTATTAGGTAATCCCATATGGTTCCTTTAGCGTCGCATGTCACTTGTAGCTGCACGGCATATTGTGATTTTCGCGTGTAATATTCTGCCCGATGCCCCTCCATCCCCCGAATCTGGACATGTGTGCCGTCAATAGCACCTACAACCATTGGCACCCCTTTAATACTCCGGAACTCTTCCGCCATGTCACGCATTTCATCCTGTGTCGGGAAACGTACCCAGGCCGCCTTGAACACGGTGGGAAAGTTTAAGAGGAAGAGGTCTACGAGGTGATGGCATAGGGTTTTTGGCACACCGAACCAGAAAGCGAGGTCCACGTACGCCATCGCGCTTGCAAAATACTTGATTGGTATGAGCACGGCCACTCTAATTGGAATGCGATGGCGCTGGATGACGTGGTTGAGCACGTGAGCCATTCCTTGGCATACGTATTCCAGAATAGCGCGATTAATGCGGAACAGGTCGATGAACACCTCCTCGGGCATGGTCGCCATTTCGTCCTCCCACACGCCTAAGCGGCGCCGCCGTAAGCTTCGGTTTCGAGCACGTAATTCACTCCTCGTCTCTACGATGGTATCTTCTTCCGCATTGCTTATCTGCTCGAGAAACTTCATGCAAGACTGGATGGCACTATTTAGGAATGTGTCGTAATAAAAGGCGTGCCATACTATTAACAACCTAGGCAGGAAAGGAACGTCCGTCATAGTCGGGAGTGGTAGGCACGATTGGCAGGATTGCCGTAAGCTGCGAGTGTTTGTACTATTTCTACGAATAGACGTGAGGTTGTGGCGTGCATGGGCATGTGTTTGCGAGATGTTTGTTGACTTGTCCCCTTGGCACACTACGTGTTTACGTGGTGCTTTTTTTATTTGAACCGGAGCGCCTGATCAAGCTGGGTCGCAGCGTGCCACATCAGCGTTTGTTTTGGGTCGCACATGTGGGGAAACCGTCAAGTTTTGTTGATAGGAGGTTGCGCGAGCTTGCAAATTTACAGGCGAAAACTACATTCTTGATAGGAGGATTCTTGATAGGAGGTCGTAGGAATACGCCCTAATGAATTCAATATTACAAGTTTACAACACATCTATTTATGATGAAAAATACCAATTCGCTACAGCATCACGCAAAAACACCCCAGCTTCTTTCATGGTGGCCCAAGCACCATCCACCATTATCCCATGCTTGTTAGACCAAGCAAGAAACGCCTTCAGCTTCTTATCCTCCATGCGACCTACGGTCGTCCACATTTTCTGCGAGTATGCAAGAACAGCCCTACTTGCCGGGAGCGTACACTTCCTATTCGTATTCCGAAATGCGAGATCCTTATATGGTGTGCTTGGAATGGACCGTCTCAGGTTAGGCATAGCCATTATTTCATGTAAGCAATCATAAGTGAATGTCATGTTACTTGCCGGCAGCTGGTTACCAAGTTGCAGGGCCCTGGCGTCGAACAATGAGTTGACGATGAAGAAGGGAGATCGGACGAACGGGAGGGAGTACTCTGGGAAGAAGCAGCGCCACTTTTTGGTCTCGTTAGTGGCTGTTGGGGGAGGGAGTGGCAAGTTGAAGAAGAGAGAATGAAGGACAATGGAAAGAACGGGAGGGAGTACTCTGGGAAGAAGCAGCGCCACTTCTTGGTCTCATTAGTGGCTGTTGAGAGGGAGAGGCAGGTTGAAGAATTGACGATAAGGGACGATATGATGGACGGGACAGAGGGCATGGTTGAAAGCAGATTTCGGGAGGGATGGAGAATGGAGACCGAGGCAACACACTGACACAAAATGCTTTGGAAAATATCAAGCGTTTTAAGGGGAGGGGGATGAAGGCTAAATAATGCGATGTGACGTTGATGGAGGTTTTACCTGGAAAGGAAATCAGGACTGCAAGTGTTGCTATTTTGGTCAGCCATCGTGCCACACATGTTTTTGACAGCAATAATACCCCGTCAGGTATGGCCGCTCCATGAAAAAACTAACACTATTTATCACAAAATGCTTTGCTCTTATGTACACGTGCCAGCTCAGCTCAGTCAGCTGGGTACGGCCACGGTGGCTGAGCCACGTCAGCATCCAACTCCTGGCTGGAACAAGCACTTCATGGAAGCACTGCCACTCACCTCGGCTGCATCCGGGGTTGCCAACAAAATCATGCAGCTCTGCCACTTGCTTGATTTTTCTTGCGTTTTAAGACGCCTCACAACCAGCCACTCACTGCGAAACCCCTCCCACTCACCTCTGAAGGCACTTGCGCTCACCTCTGCTGCACCGAGGGTTGCCGACAAAATCATGCAGCTCTGCCACTTGCTTGATTCTCTTGCGGAACGCTGATTGCTTGTTCATGTCCAATGCATCTGCACAGCCATGGGTGGCGCAGAACAACCGAGTCAACGCGAGTCAACAAAGTCAAGCAGAGTCAGACATGTGGTCCACACGAAGTCATGCAGCTCCGCCACGTTCTTGATCCTCTTGCATAATGCTGATTGCTTGTTCGCGTCCAATGCATCCGCACACAAAGGGGTGCGACAGAATCAATAGAGTCAACCAAGTCCATAGGGTCAAACAGAGCCCACAGGGTCAGACAGAAGAGAGTCCGCTCAAAGGGAGACGGTCACCCGGCTCGAAGAGAGTCAGCCAGTTTTCGATTTGGTGAGAAAAAACGAGCATTCATGAGACACTTGGTGGTGGAAGGGGTGCCAGTGCTATCCGTGAAAGTGGGACAAAGTGATTACCAGGAGAAGCCTGAGTCTATGAGACACTTGGTGGTGGAAGGGGTGCCAGGGTTGGAGGCTTGGAGGGTGAAGTCCATGAGCCACATGGAGGCTGAGGAATGAGGGGAAGCAAGAGTTATCCATGAAAGCAAGGTGAGGAGGAGAGTAGGCTGACCGAGGAGAGTAGGCTGACCGAGGAGAGTAGGCTGACTGAGGAGAGTAGGCTGACCGAGGAGAGTAGGCTGACCGAGGAGAGTAGGCTGACCGAGGAGAGTAGGCTGACCGAGGAGAGTAGGCTGACCGAGGAGAGTAGGCTGACCGAGGAGAGTAGGCTGACTGAGGCGAGGAAGAATCCCGAATCCATGAGGCACTTGGCGGTTGAAAGGATGGTGGAATGCAGGAAGAGAGGATAGAGGGGGCGAGTGGGCTCACAGAGGAACAAGCCCCAGTTCACGAGGCACTTGGTGGTGCAAGTAAAGGCATGGCAGGGCATGAAAGAGGGACATGTTTTTTACCGAGGACGAATCTGGAGGCCAGAGGCAATTGGTGGTTGTAGGGAAGCCAGAGTTATCCATGAAGCAAGGTGGGGAGAGGAGAGTGGACTCACCGCGAAAAAATCCCGAATCCTTGAGGCACTCGGTGGTGGAAGGGAGGCGGCCAGGGTTATGCATGAAAGAGGCGCGTTGAAATGTTGCTCACCCAGGGAAGAATGCCGAGTCCGTGAGGCGCTTGGTGGTGGAAGAATGAAGGAGGGAAGTATTATGGGGAGAGTCAAACGCAACGAGGAAGAAGTCCGAGTCCATGAGGCACTTGGTGGTTGGTTTACGAAGGGGGAAGTACTATTGGGAGGGTGAACGCACCGAGGAAGAAGCCCGAGTCCATGAGGCACTTGGTGGTTTTGGCGGAGGGCACGAGGGCGGGCAGCTGGTCGCACAGAGTCACCACCGCCTCTGCTCCCGCCGACACCCCCGACAGCAGCACCTGCGACGCCGTCTTCAGGCCCTTGAAATCTGTCACGTCTGCACGAATTCAGATAAATGAGTAGTGATCTTAAGGATTGTTTGGGTGGTGAATGTATTTGATG
Source organism: Closterium sp. Yama58-4 (assembly GCA_947470075.1). Taxonomy (NCBI): domain Eukaryota; kingdom Viridiplantae; phylum Streptophyta; class Zygnematophyceae; order Desmidiales; family Closteriaceae; genus Closterium; species Closterium sp. Yama58-4. Next base: position 355,420 of record CANIUD010000033.1, read on the forward strand.
TATTGTATTGCTACACACTTGGCAGATGGTTGATGCTTTCAAAGGAAGAAAGCAAAAACGACAGGAAACAACTGCAAAAGATCTCATTAAGGGAAAACCAGAGCAGATTGGACTTGGACACAGTATGAGCATTTGCTTCTAGTGTATGCAACCTAATCACGGTGAAGATGTGGTAAGCTGAATCATACAGTTTCGGTGGGTCTTGAAGCGAGAACAACCAAACCTCGAGAGCTGCAAACACACCTGTGAGGACAGCTTTGATGATTTTCCAACCATCCAGATACACTCCTCCGGTTTCGCTCCACTTCTTGAACCCCGCGCGCCCGGCAAATCCGCCACCGTCGCAGTAAATCGGGACCACGAGATTCCAGTTGTAGAAACGCGGATTCATGACGGGGTTCAGGCTGAGAATACCCATGTAACCCCAATTCGCCTGCAGGCAAGGGTGTAACACCATTTCGTCGTGTAACTGGTACGAGGAAAGCCATTCTGATCCTGGAAACAGTTAGTACTGGAACAACTGGGCGAGAGAATACCACGTATTACAATGAATTATTACAGATTAGTTTGCGAGGTTGTGTGTTCGAAACAGCATATTAGAATTAGATTGTGGAAAAGTGTGTTTTTTTTTTTTTTTTTTCCACGCTTACTGACGAACTGTTTCAACTTTGCACTCACGAATTTCCAGGGGTTCTGGTTTTGCAGAGTTTCGTTAGAAGAGCCGAGCCACGTGTGGCTGCGCCATCTACAGTCCCCCAGCGTGTTGCACCACCCGCCGTACTGCAAGTGCACGTGCCACGAGCTGCTGCCGTTGCCGAATCCCGGGCGGAAATAGTACCCTGGGGGACTGACGGGTGGGCAGAAGTGGGCCCGCGCGGGAATTGGCGGGGTTTGGGACTGAGCGAAAGATACTGCTCGGGAAGTGGAGGGTAAGGAGAAGTTGGGAATGAGGGGGATGGGGGGGAGGAAAGAGGGGGGAGCTGGGGTAGGGGATGCGGGCGGACCGGAAACTGGCGGACTGGGGAGGGAGGCGGAGAGAGTACCCTAGCAGATGCTGGAGGGCGGGGAGGAATTCAAGAACGTAGGCTTATATTGAGGTCTCTTAGTATGCCCACAGCTCGCGGGCTGCGCGTAGCGGTGAGCGAGGTGGCTGCAGATTTTGGAGCGCAGGTGCGGGCAGCGGGGTGCGGGGTGCAGAGGGTGGTGCGCGGAGTGCGGAGTACGGGGACGAGCGCGGGTCCGGAGATCAGACGAAACATGAGTGCTAGAAGAACGAACATGACTTTCAAGAACGAACGAATGACAAATAGAAAGACGTCAGAGGAGGACTACAATCCAAGGATGAAGGGATCTGCGCAAACAAAGCCGCAAGGCCCGATCAAACCGGCAAGTCAAATGAGCGGGAAGCTATCACCTCGAAACTGCCGTCCAACACCACCCAAACTACGAAGTGCGGTGCGGTCCTCCTCCTAAGTACGAGTAGCTCACACGTAGCTTACCTGCCGTCCAGGCATTTGGCGTTGTATCGGTTGTTGGGCAGCAGCGTCAGCGTCAATCCTGTTCTGGCAGAAACGACAGGTCCCGGGATCGATTCTCTCGGCCGGTTTTTCCCCTTCCTACTCGCGGCTTCAACTTCGAGAGTTCTTGTTTGTAGACATAGCACAATAATCAAGAGGAAAACGCTAATCCTTACGGAATGTGCGGACAGTCGTCTCGGCATCTTATTGATATTTTTGTCTTAAAAATTGATAAGTCTTCGAAATATGAAACTGTCTGTACTATACTCTTCTGTGCGGAAATTCAGCAAAGTAACAAACCGGGGTACGCTTGATCGTCTCGTACGGCTAGCATCGTACGGTCACCATCGTTGGTTCATCCCACGCTTGGACAGATCGTACGGTCGCTGTCGTTACGGCGTCGAGATGGCGATCGCGCCCACGCTACAGAGGCCTCGCAGGGCGTAAAGCGCCTGGCGACGCTAAGCGACAGGCAGCTAAACGGCTGAAGAGCGACAGGCAGCTAAAGGGCTGAAGATGCTAAGCGACAGGCTGCTAAACGGCTGAAGATGCTAAGCGACAGGCTGTTAAACGGCTGGTGATGCCAGACGACAGGCAGAGATGCTAAGCGACTGGGCGGTGCTATGCGACTGGGCGATGCTAAGCGACTGGGCGATGCTAAGCGACTGGGTGATGCTAAGCGACTGGGCGATGCTAAGCGACTGGAGATATTCCAAGTGGCTGCCGATTAAGTGACTGGTGATGCCAAGCCGGCAGGCGATGCTAAGCCGCAGCTTAGCTAAGCGGATTCATCGAACATCTTTTTTTGAACGATATGGCGTACGACTGTCTCCACTGGCTACGACTCGTATAGGATATAGCATTAGCATGCCATGTGGCAGTAGTATACAATAGTTACACTAGGATGGCTTAGGCCACTTTAGAACGACTGGGGAAAAGGTACATCCAAGGACATTCACTGAATGGGTCATAGGTGCATAGCCATCGATGTCACGTACTCAGGGGAACTCCTGGACCCCGACTCCGATTCTCCGAGCTCGCTTGAACGGGGCTAGCGAGAGACACGTACTGGTACTGCCCAGAAGCGACGGGAATCACAAGTGTAGTACGGACGGCTAGTGTCCACCACGGTTCGTGAAGTAACTAGCTTGCTACTGACCAAACACCCGATCAAGTACTGAACTGTAATTCCTTGTGCTGAACTCAGTGCCTGGATACATCCGCTTGGCTGGGACTGGTGCGGGGCGAGCACAGTGCGTCGCGTCTGTAATGTACGTTCAGGAGGGTAGGAGATCGGATTGGGGGATTGGAAGAAAAGGACGGTGTTCCGATTTCCAAAATGCGGGGGAAAATGTTGGTAAGCGGCTCGTGAAAGTGTGTGTGCAGGAACGCACGTCCACCGCACCGCATGTGCTGTCGTGGATTGCTTCCTTTGAAAGTACCGGTTTTTGGATCTTCGATAGTGTTACGGGTGCAATGGAACGAGATAGCGAGGATTGCACTAGGTGTCAAACGAGTACAAAGTATGAGCGAAGGCATGAGCGAATACTTATGTGCGAACATGCAAACGGAAACGCGGTGCATGCGAGCTAGCGAGTGCTCGGCTGGCATCGAGGTTCGGGCTAGTCCCGAAGCGTAGGCCGACTCGGCCGGGCCAGCGGTGCATGGTTTGGTAAAACAACGCGCGCGAAGTTGGCGAAGCCCGGTTAGCAGTAACAGGCGAACAATGGCTGCTGCTGTACACGATATTGGCGGTTGCGGTAAGGAATGGCGAGAAAATTCCTTACAGATAGTAAAGCTAGCACCAAAACCGCAAACGAGGTTATACAACTTAGTAGAGGATAAATAAAGAGTACTATCACGAATAAAAATACCATTATGCTACAACATCGCGCAAAAATACCCCATCTTCTTTCATGGTGGTCCAAGCACCGTCCACCATTATTCCATGCTTGCTAGACCAAGCAAGAAACGCCTTACGCTTCTTATCCTCCATGTCACGGACAACCGTCCACATTTTCCGTGAGCATGCAAGGACAGCCCTAGTTGCCTGTAGCGTGCACTTTCTGTTCGTACTCCAGAATGTGAGATCCTTATAAGGTGTGCTTGGAAAGGACCGCCCTAGGCTAGGCATTGCCATTATTTCCTATAGACATTCGTAAGTGAATGTCATGTTATTTGCTGGCAGCTGGTTACCAATCTGCAGAGCCTTGGCATCAAACAACGAGTTGACGATGAAGAAGGATGATCGGACGAATGGGAGGGAGTACTCTGGGAAGAAGCAGCGCCACTTTTCAGTTTTATTATTGGCTGTTGGGAGGAAGAAGTAGGATAAAGAGGGATAAGGATGTGGACCGTGAGATGAACCTGGAAGAAGGGTGTGAATAAGAAGCAAATTTAGGGACAGGGATGGAGAATGAATGGAGTGAGAGAATGTTCTGTCAATACGCCTTTGAGTCAGTTAAAGGGTAATATAATGCGGGGGATGCAGGCGAGGATATGGTATGTGACATGACAACGAAGTAGTTTCTGGATGGGAAGGAAATAGGACTGGGAGTGTCGCTATTCTGGACAGCAACCATGCTGCACGAATCCAGGATTATTGAAACTGACAACACCACGTCTAGAAAGCACCTGCGCGACGTAAATCACTCCAGAAATGAACTCTTGGCTTTCACAGGTCAGCCCAGGCCAAACAGCCACGTCAGCACCCAATTCACAGCTGCAGCCATCATATTTATACCCAACTCGCCTGCCACTCTCCTCTGACAGCCCTTGCCAAGCCACTCACCTTTGCTGCATCGAGGGTTGCCGATGAAATCATGCAGCACAGACAACCACTGCAGCAACCCTTCGCCTGCCACGCACCTCTGAAAGCACTTGCACTCACCTCTGCTGCATCGAGGGTTGCCGATGAAGTCATGCAGCACAACCAGCCGCTGAATCCTCTTGCGGAACGCCGAATGCATGTTCATGTCCAGTGCGTCTGCAAGGCCATAGGCGGCGGGAACAAAATCAGAGAATCCGCGGTGTGAGAGAGGTGTGTGTGGTACACACCACACAGAATCTCGCAGCACCTCCAAGCAGTGAACTCCCTTTTGGAAGACCAATCACTTGCTCATGTGCAAGGCACCTGCAGGCCACCGGGATGAGACACCTTAAACCCTAAAACAAAAGGAGATGAATTCCTTCTCTCTGAGCACAGAATCCCCAGTGCGAAACATGTGGTCCACGCAGCACAGGCAGCTGCTAAATTTTAATTGCGGAGTGCAGATTGCTTGCTTGTTCATGGCTGATGGGTCTGCATGAAAGGGGTGAAAAAGAAACAGCCACGCTCAACCAGGGTTGAAAAAGTCCAACAGACGGTCAAAGAGAGGCAGACAGAAGCCTGTAGGGCCTGTCATAGTTCCAAAAGGTCAAACAGAGACGACAGGGTAAAAAAGAGACCAGAAAGTCAAACAGAGACCAGAAGTTCAAACGAAGTTCACATTTTCAAATAGAGATTACATGGGTACAAACAGTGGTTCGTATAAAAGGAAATGGGTCTCAAAAGAGGACCAAAATAAAGGTGAGGAGTAATCCGTGAGGCAACTTCTGAGGCGCCTCAAAAGAGACACTTTGTGGAAAAGGTGGGAGAAAGAAGCTCATCAGGAGAGAAACCATTGCCCATGTGATGGAAGGAAATGACTTTTGAGTCGACTCGAGAGGAACTGACTTTTGAGTCGACTCGAGAGGAACTGACTTTTGAGTCGACTCGAGAGGAACTGACTTTTGAGTCGACTCGAGAGGAACTGACTTTTGAGTCGACTCGAGAGGAACTGGCTTTTGAGTCGACTCGAGAGGAACTGGCTTTTGAGTCGACTCGAGAGGAACTGGCTTTTGAGTCGACTCGAGAGGAACTGACTTCTGAGTCGACTCGAGAGGAACTGAGAAAGAAGCTCATCAGGAGAGAAACCATAGCCCATGTGGTGGAAGGAAGAGGAGGGAAAGCAAGGTGGTGAGAGTGGACTCACCGAGGAAGAATCCCGAGTCCATGAGGCACTTGGTGGTGGAAGTGTGAGGGAGGGAGGCAATATGGGGAGAGTCAAACGCACCGAGGAAGAATCCCGAGTCCATGAGGCACTTGGTGGTTTTGGCGGAGGGCACGAGGGCGGGCAGCTGGTCGCACAGAGTCACCACCGCCTCTGCTCCCGCCGACACCCCCGACAGCAGCACCTGCGACGCTGCTTTCATGCCCCTGGAGTCTCACACGTCTGTGCACAGATTCACACAGTTGTGTGTGTGTGTGTGTGTGTGTGTGTGTGTTTTTTTTTTTTTTTTTTTTTTTTTTTTGAATGAGGTGCAATTGATATTTTGACAACGTTGCCAGCAAATTAGTTATTGAGGTCCCTCAAAGTGACAATTAAGACATGTAAAAATCGAGTCTCCTTTCAGGAAACGCTTTTGAAAGGAAAAAAACGGAGCAGACTGGCACTAAGAGAACATGAGGGTTGCAATTGCAAGCAATATGTGTCAAACATTATATATGTTGGGTTTGTTAGGCTACAGTGGGTTAGCCTATATGGGGTACACAATTCTAGGGTTTGCTATTTTGTACTGATTTCTCTGTTAGTTCAACCATTCCAGTCCGTTCATTCTGACATGGTTTCAGAGCAGGTCCTTCGCTAGGACCGTTCTTAGGGCCCACCGCTACCTACCTACCTACCTACCTACCTACCTACCTACCTACCTACCTACCTACCTACCTACCTACCTACCTACCTACCTACCTGCGCCTTAGAGCGCCTCGGTTCTTACGGCCCCTTAAGGCCTCGCGCCCTCGTGCGCCTTTCCCCACCGCGCGCGCGCGACCCGCTAGCTACCCGCGCGCGGATCCTTTTTTTTTCGCGCGCGCGGCTCTGTTTCTTGCGCGCGCGGCCCGCTAGTTGCGCGCGTGGCCCGCTAGTCGCCCGCACGCGGCCCGTCAGCCCTTCGCGCGGCCCCTGCTGCTCGCGCGCACCTCGCCGTGGCCCCGCAGGCCCGCAGCTCGCTGCCGCAGCTGCCGCCCGCCCGTCACCCGCAGCCGCCCGTACGCCACTGCCGCTGCCGCTGTCGTACGCTGCTGCCGCTGCTGCTTGCGCACCGCCCACTGTCGCTGCCGCTGCTGTGCCGCCGCCACTGCCGCCCGTGCGCCGCTGCCGCTGCTGCACGTGCGTTACTGCCGCTGCCGCCGCCGCTGCAGCTCCCGCCCGTGCGCTCGCTACCGCTACTCCCGCCGCCCGCTGCAGCTGCCGCCCGTGCGCTACCGCCGCTGCCGCCCGTGTGCTGCTACTGCGGCCGCCATTACCGCGCTCACTGCCGCTGCTGCCCGTGCGCCAAAGCCGCTGCCGCCCGTGCGCCATTGCTGCTGCCGCCCGTGCGCCACTGCTGCTGCCGCCCGTACGCTACCACTCGTTTGCCGCTGCTGCCGGCCCCGTTGACACTGCCCACAGTCTCCCAGCGGCCTCGTTCCTACTGTTTACCTTATACCTACTACTACCGCTCGTGTGCCACTACGGACAGTCGACCCCGCCCGCGCCTTGCCTAGCGGCCCCGCCGGCCCCGTTGACCCTCCGCACACCTTTCCAGCGGCCTGATTCCTACTGCTACTGTCACTATGGCTAGTCCGCCAGTTCTAGCTTTCGATGCCGAGGGCCGTCCAGTGAAGTTCGAAACCTGGCTCGATGACCTGCACCTGTTCCTACAGCTCACTGCCAAGGAAGATATCTCACTGTACGACCACGCCCTAGGCCATGCCACTGCCCCTGACTCGACTGCTGACAGCACTCTGCGTTCCCAGTGGCAGACCCGTGATGCGCACACTCGCTTTGCTATTCGCAACTCCCTGCCGCTAGACGAGCGCGAGCACTTCGGGCAGTGCAAGACTGCTAAGGACCTCTACACCGCTGTAGTTGCCCGCTACTCCTCGCCCGCTTCTGCCACGTTAGGCCGCCTCACTCTCCCCTACCTGTTCCCCGACCTAGCCTCCTTTCACACTGTCGCAGACCTCATCACCCACCTTAAGACTAGTGAGGCCCGCTTTCGCGCTGCTATGCCTGCCGAGTTTCTCACTAGCAACCCCCCCCCCGCTCTGGATCACTCTCTACCACATCGTCACCCGCCTCCCTGACTCTCTGCGCGCAGTCAGGGACCACTTCCTCTCTCGCTCCCCCACTGAGCTCACTGTTGCCCTCCTCGAGAAGGAACTGCTTGCAGCCGAGGCGAGCATAGTCGCTGTAGGCACCTCTCGTGGCGACCCCCGCACCCCGTTCTTTGAGGGGTGTTCCCCTTCCCCCCTCCTCTCCTTTGTCGCCTCTGCTGCTGCTGTCGACCTTCTTGGTGCTGAGAAGGTCGGGACCGCGTCTGCTTCGAGCGGGCGCCGCAGGAACAAGGGCGGCCGGGGTGGGGGTGGCGGCGGAGGAGGTGGGGGTGGAGGCGGTGGGAGTGGAGGCGCGGCTGGGGAGACTAGTGGCGGCAGTGGGGGAGGAGACAGCAGCGGTGGGAGTGGTGGTGGAGGCGGCAGCGGAGGCGGAGGTGGTCGTGGCGGCGGCAGGGGTGGAGGTGGCCGGGGCGGCGGCGGTGGGGGTGGTGGTCGTGGAGGCACTGGCGGAGGGCAGAGTCAGCAGCCCGCCCCGACGCTTCAGGCCGCCCGTGAGTGGTATGCGCAGTGTAGCGTTACCTGCACGTACGTCATTCGCACAGGTGACCGCAGCGGCCAGCAGTGTGGGAGGCCGCACCCCACGCAGCGCTGCTTCGCGCGCCTTAATGACGCGTGGCGCACTCAGTTTCCTGCTGCCACTGAGCTGCCGCGCTGGGCTGATCTGGAAAAGAGGGGTGTTGATATTTGGGCTTTAGACTTTGATGCTATTCTCACTGCCATGTATGCGATGTCTATTAGTGGAGAGGGTGCTCAGTACTTGCGTGTTCCGCCCGACCCGGGCATTCAGGCCAGTCCGGCTGCCGCTCTAGGTGCTAGTGCGTCTGCTCCCACAGGTCCTGGTGAGGCCGCTGCTCTAGGTGCTCGTGCGTCCGTGCCCCCTGGTACTGAGTCGACTGCAGCACTGCACACCTTCACACTGGACTCAGGTGCTTCTCGCTCCTTCTTTCGTGACCGCACTGTCCTTGAGCCACTCGCTCGGCCAGTTGCTGTCTCCCTTGCTGACCCCTCTGGGGGTCCGGTCATTGCGACCTCCTCCACTGTCCTTCCTTGTCCGGCGGTCCCGTCCGGCACGCTGTCAGGTCTCTACCTCCCCTCGTTCTCTACGAACTTGGTGGCAGGTAGTGCGCTCCAGGACGGGGGTGTTCACCAGTTCACCCCTGCCTACGAGCGCGTGACCCACTGCACGTGTGCTCGGACGGGTCGCCACCTGGCTACCTTCACTCGGGAGCCGGGGTCGGACCTTTACACACTGACCACTGTGTCCCCTCAGGTAGCTGCGTCTGCGTCTGCGTCTGCGTCAGGTCAGCTGTCCGCCCCCTGCTCGTGTCGCTCTCTGGCGCATGAGACTGTCCTTTGGCACCACCGCCTTGGTCACCCGTCTGTGCAGCGCCTTCGGGCCATGCACAAGCGGGACCTTGTTGCTGGTCTTCCCAGGGTGCTCCCTCCCCTTCCCGACTCGCCTGCTCCTCCCTGTATTCCCTGTGTCGAGGGACGGCAGCGCGCCGCTCCTCACTCCTCCTCCTTTCCCCCGACGACTGCTCCCTTGCAGACGCTCCACATGGACGTGTGGGGCCCAGCCCGCGTCCGTGGTCAGGGTCAGGAGAGGTACTTCCTGATTGTTGTTGACGACTTCTCGCGCTACACCACGGTCTTCCCCTTGCGCGCCAAGGGTGACGTCCCTGATGTCTTGATCCCTTGGATCCGCAGATCTCGTCTCCAGCTCCGTGAGCGTTTCCGCTCCGACTTCCCTGTCCTGCGTCTGCACTCTGACAGAGGTGGGGAGTTCTCCTCTGGCCTATTGGAGGCCTTCTGTCAGCAGGAGGGCATTGAGCAGTCGTACACGCTTCCGGCCTCTCCACAGCAGAATGGGGTTGCTGAGCGCCGCATTGGTCTGGTCATGGAGGTCGCTCGTACCTCCTTGAGCCATGCAGCTGCCCCCCATTTTCTGTGGCCGTTTGCAGTCCGATACGCTGCGCATCAGCTCAACCTCTGGCCCCGTGTCTCCTTGCCCGAGACTTCTCCGACACTGCGTTGGACGGGAGAGGCTGGCGATGCGTCGCGTTTTCGGGTCTGGGGATCCCGAGCTTTTGTCCGCGACACGTCCGCGGACAAGCTCTCCCGTCGCGCTGTCCCCTGCGTCTTCCTTGGCTTTGTCCCGGACGCCCCTGGTTGGCAGTTCTACCACCCCACCTCGCGGCGTGTCCTGGCCTCTCAGGACGTCACTTTTGACGAGTCCGTCCCCTACTACCGCCTCTTCCCCTACCGCACTGCCCCGCTCCCCCCCCGCCTCTCTTCCTCGCTCCAGGTGCTGAGGTACCAGACCCCCTCCCCCCTCAGGGTGCCGCTCCCTCAGGTGTGTCCCAGGTAGACCCGGGTGAGCCTGTCGAGGTAGCTGTTGACTCTCGTCCTGCTCGGGGTGCTGAGCCTGGGGGTGCTGCGTCTGGGGGTGCTGAGTCTGGGGGTGCTGCGTCTGGGGGTGCTGAGCCTGGGAGTGCTGAGTCTGGGGGTGCGGAGCCTGGGGGTGCTGAGCCAGGAGGTGCGGAGCCTGGAGGTGCGGAGCCTGGAGGTGCTGAGCCTGGGGGTGCTGGGTCTGGGGGTGCTGCGTCTGGGGGTGCTGAGCCTGAGCGTGCTACACCTGGAGGAGCCCTCTCCTCCCAGCAGCTGCAGGAGAGGTACCTCGAGTACTGCCGCCTCCGGAGAGGTGCTGCTGGAGCTCGTCCCGGTACTTCCCCTCCTACCCAGGAGCTCCCCCCCATTCAGCAGATCCGCGAGTGGTACACACGCCGCTGCAGTCTTCGGAGTGGTGCTCCTGGTGCTGCGGACCCTGGGGGTGGCGCTGCTGCTGGTGCTGAGGACCCGGACGTTGGAGCTGCTGCTGGTGCTGCGGACCCGCCTGGTGGAGCTGCTGCTGGTGCTGAGGACTCGGACGTTGGAGCTGCTGCTGGAGCTGAGGACCCGGGCGGTGGTGCTGCTGCTGGTACTGAGGACTCGGACGGTGGAGCTGCTGCTGGACCTGAGGACCCGAGCGGTGGCGCTGCTGCTGCTGCTGAGGACCCGGACGTTGGAGCTACTACTGGTGCTGAGGACCCGGCCGGTGGAGCTGCTGCTGGTGCTGTGGACCCGGCCGCTGGAGTCTCCTCTGCTTCTGGAGACGCTGCGCGGCCGCGACCGTACTTCGTACCGCTCCTTCAGCAGGTTCTTGGGCAGGCTCCTCCTCCTTGTCCTCCTCCCTCCGTAGAGTGTCCTCTGCCTGTCCAGTCGCAGTCACAGTTACCGCCTCCCTCGCCTCTCCCTGCTCCCTCTCCTTACACTGGTCCCACAGGAGGTCTTACAGAGCGTCGTGAGCCTCAGTCTCGTCCTGCGTCGCCTGTTCGTCCTGCTCGCACTGGTAGTCGTGTCCGTCGTGAGCGTCCTCCTCCTGTCCCAGGCACTCACTACATGACTCTGCGTCCCTCTACTGCTCCTCAGCGTGTCCCTCTACCGTCTCCTCCCGCGTCTTCTTTGCCTCACGTTCCGGACCCTGAGTCTGACCGGTACCGTGCTGAGCACCCTACTGTCACGCGTCTCCTCGCTACTGTTGTCACTGACCCTACCTTTGAGTCCTCGACTGCGTCTGCTCTGGTCGCTGAGTTGGTTGACTTTGCTGCTGCCTGTCGTCTAGACTACGCTGCTAGCCTTGTTGCTGAGTCTGAGTCTGAGTCTGTCTGTCCTCCGTCCGTCGGGGGTGAGTGTGCTCTTGGCACGGACGTCCTTGAGGACAGACAGGAGGAGTTCCAGTGTCTTGCTGCTGCTTTGCCCCGTCTCGTGTCCTTGCTAGTTGCCCCTGAGGGAGACCCGGATGCACCAGACATCCCGACCCCACGCACTTACGCTGAGGCGATGGCGGGTCCCTACTCCTCTCAGTGGCAGACGGCCATGGACGCCGAGATGGCTTCCTGGAAGTCCACACGCACCTACGTCGACGAGGTTCCCCCTCCTGGGTCGTTTCCTCCTGGTACCCAGTGGAGGCTTCAGCGGCCGGTCTACGGTCTCCGCCAGGCTCCGCGTGAGTGGCACGACACACTGAGGACTACACTTGCGGCTCTTGGGTTCGCGCCTTCTACAGCTGACCCGTCGCTGTTCCTGCGCACCGACACTTCGTTGCCGCCGTTCTACATCCTCGTGTACGTCGACGACTTGGTCTTTGCCACTGCTGACACTGCAGGACTCGCCTACGTGAAGTCGGAGCTGCAGAGGAGACACACGTGCACAGACCTGGGTGAGCTGACAAGCTATCTTGGCTTGCGGATCACCCGGGACAGAGCACGGCGCACCATCACCTTGACTCAGTCACACATGGTGCAGTAGGTTCTCCAGCGCTTTGGCTTCACGTACTCCTCGCCTCAG